>UESW01004740.1:79144-153433 GCA_900491605.1 Calamus simplicifolius | reverse complement strand
CATTCAAGAAGCCAAAGACCTAAACACTCTACCTTTGGAAGAGCTTCTTGGATCTCTTATGACCCATGAATTGACAATGAAGCAACATGTGGAGGAGGATACAAAAAGAAGAAGACAATTGCCCTCAAGGCTGCAAAAGTTGAAGATAGCAGCAGCGATGATGAGGATGATGATGAAGACACAGCTCTTCTAGCAAGAAAGTTTAAGAAATTTATGAGGAGAAAGAAACCCTTCCACAAAAGAAATTTGGAAATAAGATGGAAGGAGAAAAGGAAAAAGATAAGGACAAGGACAAAGAGAAAGACCCCTTGATCTGTTATGAATGTAAGAAACCGGGGCATTATAGATATGACTGTCCGCAATTGAAAAAGACTTTCAAGAAAAAGAAGAAAGCGTATGTTGCAACTTGGAGCGACAGTGATGAATCTTCTTCCGAAGAAGAAGAACAAAAAGAGGTTGCCAACATTTGTTTTATGGCGAATGACGACGACGAGGTAAGTACTGAAAACCCCTGTGATGATTTTGCTTTTGATGAATTATTTGAAGCCTTCAATGAACTTGTAGATGATTTTAAGATTTTGAAAAAGAAATATAAATCTCTGAAAACTGAAAACATAAACTTAATTAAAGAGAAAAATGAAGTGATGCTTGCAATTAAAGATTCAAAAGATAAAAAGGAAATATTTCTTAAAGAAAAGGATGATTTTACTCATGAAATTAATATACTAAAATCTGAAAACGAAAATCTGACAAAAGATTTGAAAAAGCAAATGCAAACTCTATCTTTGGAAAATGAACAGCACATTGTAGAAAATGAATCTCTAAAGAAAGAAGTTAAAAAATACAAAGATATTGTTGATAAATTCACCTTAAGTTCTACTAAACTAAACATGATTTTAGATAGTCAAAAAGCAGTTTTTGATAAGGCTGGATTAGGATATAATACATTAGAAAACAAAAATCTTTGAAAAACATTTTTGTACGTGCTAGCCAAAGTAACATCACTTGTTTTAAATGTAATTTAAAAGGGCATAAATCATTTGAATGTAATTTACAAAAACCAAATAAGAATTTAAATTTTAAAGGGAAGAAAATATGGGTTCCGAAAGGAACAATATTTGTTGCTACTAACCATGAAGGACCCAAGAAAGCTTGGGTACCTAAACATAAAGTTTGATTTCATTGCAGGAATGTCTTGTGGCCAAGAGATCAAAGAGAAAGTGGTATCTTGATAGTGGCTGCTCAAGACATATGACGGGTGACAAAGAAGAATTCATCACCCTTGAAGAAAAGAAAGGAGGAGTTGTTACGTTCGGTGATAATGGTAAAGGTCAGATTATGGGCCTTGGTAAAATCCGTATAACTCCATCCACTTTATAGATAATGTACTTTATGTTGATGGTTTGAAGCATAACTTAATTAGTATAAGCCAATTGTGCGATAAAGATTTTAAAGTATCATTTGAAACCTCTTTCTGCACAGTATCTAATTCCATTGATAATAGCATTGTATTTACTGGTTATAGACATGGCAATGTTTACTTGGTTGATCTAGATAAATTATCTATGAGTGATCATTGCTTAATTGCTGATAATGCTAATATGAATGAAATTGGATGGTTATGGCATCGTAGATTAGGTCATGCAAGCACACACCTAATTTCAAAACTAATTAAAATGGACTTAGTTAAAGGGCTACCTAAAATAGATTTTGAAAACAACAAAATATGTGATGCATGTCAATTTGGAAAACAAACAAGAAGTTCTTTCAAATCTAAAAATGTTGTTTCAACTTCTAGGCCATTAGAGCTACTTCACATGGACCTTTTTGGACCAACTAGAACCACAAGTCTAGGAGGAAAGAAATATGGTCTTGTGATTGTAGATGATTACTCTAGATACACTTGGGTATTGTTTTTAGCTCACAAAGATGAGACTTTCTCGATATTCCTGAAATTCTTTAAGAAAGTCACAAATGAGAAAAACACTACCATAGTGTCTCTAAGAAGTGATCATGGAACTGAATTTGAAAATCACCTATTTGAAAATTTTTGTGCTGAAAATGGTATTAATCATAATTTTTCTGCACCTAGGACCCCACAACAAAATGGTGTTGTAGAAAGGAAAAATAGGACTTTAGAAGACATGGCCCGTACCATGCTATGTGAAAGCAACCTACCAAAGTATTTTTGGGCGGAAGCTATAAACACGGCATGTTACATTTTAAATAGAGCCCTAATAAGACCAATACTTAAGAAAACACCTTATGAACTATGGCAAAACAGAAAACCTAATATTAGATATTTTCATGCATTTGGTTGTAAATGCTTTGTTCATAATAATGGTAAAAATAATTTAGGCAAATTTGATGCTAAATCTGATGAAGGAATATTCTTAGGATATTCAACAACTAGTAAAGCATATAGAGTATTTAACAAGAAAACTTTAGTTGTTGAAGAATCCATTCATGTAGTTTTTGATGAATCTTTAGCAACTCGTTCCGAAAAGTTTGATGATGAGGAAGATACAAACATAATTGAGAAAGATCTTGAAAAATTAAATATTGATGTATCTTCAGATCATGAGCAAGAGCTAAAGATAATGATTCACCTAAGGATGATGATACTAACACTAATCATAATGATATGGATCTTCCTAGAGATTGGAGATACGCTTATAGTCACCCTAAGGAATTGATTATAGGTGATCCATCTCAAGGAATAAGAACTAGATCATCTATGAGAAATATTAGTAATCATCTTGCATTTGTATCACAAATTGAACCTAAAACTATTGAAGAAGCTGAAAAAGATAATAATTGGATGTTAGCTATGCAAGAAGAATTAAATCAATTTACTAGAAATAATGTATGGACATTAGTAGAAAGACCTAAAGATCATTCTGTTATAGGATCAAAATGGGTATTTAGAAATAAACTAGATGAAAATGGCATAGTAATTAGAAACAAAGCTAGATTAGTTGCAAAAGGATATAATCAAGAAGAAGGTATTGATTTTGATGAAACCTTTGCACCAGTAGCTAGATTAGAAGCCATTAGACTATTACTTGCATTTGCATGTCACATGAATTTCAACTTATTTCAAATGGATGTAAAAAGTGCTTTTTTAAATGGATTTATAAATGAAGAAGTGTATGTAGAACAACCACCAGGTTTTGAAGATCATGAATTTTCAAATCACGTTTTTAAATTGCACAAAGCATTATATGGTTTGAAACAAGCACCTAGAGCATGGTATGATAGATTAAGTAAATTCTTAATTGAAAATGATTTTATAAGAGGAAATGTAGATAAACATTATTTTTGAAAAGAAAAGTAAAGATTTATTAGTAGTTCAAATATATGTTGATGATATTATTTTTGGTGCTACTAACAATCTTCTATGTCAAGAATTTGCTAAGTTGATGCAGGGTGAGTTTGAAATGAGCATGATGGGAGAACTCAACTTCTTCCTTGGACTCCAAATCAAACAAGAAAAGGAAGGGATTTTCATCAACCAAACCAAGTACACAAAGGAACTACTCAAAAAGTTTGGTATGGATTCAATGAAACCCCTTGGAACTCCAATGAGTCCTTCATGCAAATTAGACAAAGATGAGGAAGGTAAGAAAGTTGATCAAAAGTACTATCGAGGTATAATCGGATCTCTACTCTACTTAACTGCTAGTAGACCTGATATAATGTTCTCTGTTTGTCTATGTGCTAGATTTCAATCAGAACCTAAAGAATCTCACTTAATTGCTAAAAGAATACTAAGATACTTAAATGGAACAAAAAATGTAGGCTTATGGTATTCTAGAGACTCAACATTGAACTTAATTGCATATTCTGATTCTGATTATGCTGGATGTAAGTTAGATAGGAAAAGCACAAGTGGTGCATGCCAATTCTTAGGAAGTAACTTAATCTCATGGTTTAGCAAAAAGCAAAATTCAGTTGCATTATCAACTACTGAAGCTGAATATGTTGCAGCTGGAAGTTGCTGTGCTCAAATCCTATGGATTAAGCGACAACTTGAAGACTATGGTATCACACTTGACAAACACCTATAAAATGTGACAATACAAGTGCAATTAATCTAACAAAAAATCCAATTCAACATTCTAGGACAAAACACATAGAAATTAGATATCATTTTATTAGAGAACATGTAACGAATGGAGAAATATGTCTTGATTATGTTAATACTGAAGATCAATTAGCTGATATATTTACAAAACCCTTGAGTGAAGAAAGATTCTGTTATCTTAGAGGAGAGTTAGGGATTTGTGATCCATTAGAATGATTTTGAAACCCCTAAGAAAAATTATCTAGAACTCTTTCTATCTTTGATCTTTAAGGAAATCTTATAGAATTCATATCTAATTGATCTATTAAAATCCAATGATTTTTTATCAATTTTTATGATCAATATCCGGACACATTTCAGATTCTCTGAAACTTTATGTTTTTGCTCTGAAATGGTCTCGGAGCCGACTCGGTCAGTATCGGAGTCGACTCCATGTTTCTGCTGAAACTCTGGAGCCGACCCCATCTCTGTGCGAGTCGACTCCACTTCGGGATAATTTCTGTGACTACCCGGAGTCGACCCCACACTTTGCGGGAGCCGACTCGAAGTGGTCCCAGGTCGATTTATCTAGGGCAGAGTCGACTCCTCGTTCACTTCTATCTTCTCAAATCAATTCAAATACTCTCTCCAAATTTTTCCCAACCTACCAAATCCTTAGAAATCCTTGATTAACCTTTCCACTAAATCAAATGGCACCTAAAACCCGTGGTTCTAGCCTTGGAGCGGCCGGGATGAAAAGGAAGAAGGCGGTGAAGAAGACTGTGAGGCGTCCCGCTCGCGAACCTCTCCGAGCATGGATTCCACCTCATCCTCTTCAACTCCGAGTGCTTCTCCTACTACGGCCACATCTCAGGTAGACCGTCTAGCCGATAGAGTGATTACAACCGGGAGAAAGGTTGATTTTGAACTATTTGAGGCAGAAGGTTTTCTTGTGGGGAGGCAGTTAATTGAAATGGGATGGGAGAAATATGTTCTTTAGATTGTCCAACCTACCCAGCCCTGGTTAAAGAATTTTATAAAAATCTGTCAAGAGGAGACAATGGATTGGTCAGCATCATTAGAGGAAATAGGATAAATGTGACAGTGGATTTACTCTCAAGACTTTTGGAACTTCCAGTGTCTGGTACTTCTACTTTTTCACCTGATGATAGGAGCCCAGCTCTATCAAGATTGTTAAATAAAGAAATTGTTGGTTTTGAAGAAGTCCATGCAAATCAACTATCCTTGGAATTAAGGCTTCTCCATAACATTTGTAGTAGGATTCTATTCCCTAAGATTGGGAGATTTGATTATGTATCTGAGAGAGACATTTTGTTATGGATGCTATAGTGACTGGAAGACCTATCAATCTTCCGAATATGATAATTTGGTACATTGCTGACTGTGGGAGCAAGAGGAAATCTAGTCTACCCTATGGCATGATATTAACTAAGATTTTTCAAAGCCAAGGGATAATCATTTCCGATAGTGAGCCAATGAGAAATTTGAGACACACTGATTACTATAGCTTGGCTACTATTCATAGGATGGGATTTGTGAAGAAGGATGGCAGATGGGAAAGGAAAAGTATGTTGGAAGATAGAGCCGCTGATGTTGAGGCACCTGGACCTTCAGTTAGACATTCATCACCTGTACCTCCTAGCTCTTCTGTTCCAGTTCCGGCCCCTTCTCCTGCTCCGATGGTTGATCAGTCATCTTCTTCATCAGTTGGTTTTTCAGATCTTCAGTTAATGCAGCTCAAGAGTCTTCTTGATGATCAAGATAGAATTGAAGACTGAGTTTGACAATAAATTCATGAATCTTAAAGAAACTCTTTATTCATTAGATGATCGGATCACCAAGATTGAATCTACTCTTAGCTCCTCTACTGAGTCTTTAAGTGGTGATTTAAAGAATATTTTTGAAGAACTTAAAGACATTGTGGAGATGGTGAGACTTATGCAAAGTGCAATGCCGAGCTTCAAGACAAGATTTTAACTGCTTGTACTTTTGTGGATGAAAGACTGAAAGATTATGTTAAGCTTCAAACTGATGGAATGAAGAACATTATAGATCACTTAACAAGGATTGTAAGGACACATTTTTGATGTAATAGATGTTTAGTCTTTGCAATGTAATGAAATTTATATTATGTTTTACATTTTGATACAATGATGTAATGAAAAGTCAGTTTTGAATGTTCAATGTAGTCTGAGTTTGAATGTACTTCTCCTATTTATCAATGAATCTCAGTTCATGTTAAAGCATATCTTAAATCATGAATGTGATTGTGTTTGATGCTTCTCTACCTTTTTGTTGATAACAAAAAAGGGGAGAGTTTTATACATAACTGTATATGCATGGGAGAAATTAAACGAATGTTATTATATATGCATATAATAAATAATTGAATGGGAGTAATAATTAAACATTACACATACAGTGAATGAATGAAAAAGCAATTTAGATGAAAAGGCTGAATTTTGACATTAAATTGTGTATAAGCTTAAATTGAATGAATGGGATATTTATTTGAGTTTCATAGGGGGAGCTACCTCATTCAGGGGGAGCCTAACTATGAAAATAAAATAAATTCTTTAATTAATCATGCATATACTCAATGTTTTTGTCATCATCAAAAAGGGGGAGATTGTTGGGGAGATTGTTGAGAAATTGTTGCCCCAATCTTATTGATTTTGATGATTACCAAAAGCCATGAGTATATTAAAAGATGCAATGAATTTATTTACATGAGCAATGAATTTATTTATCATAATCAATGAGTATGTTAAGTATGACTTTAATCAATTGGAAAGTAGCTTCAAGCTCCATGTTTAAGCTTTCAAAAAGAAATTTTTATACTTCATATCTCAATCAATGAGTTTTTGGAACATATCTTGAATTGATTCCTAATGTCAAATTTATTATATTCAAGTCAAAAATTGATTTAAAATTAATCTGGAACGAATTTCAAAGTCAATCAGAAAATTCTCTGATTTTTGATACGTTCCGGAGCCGACTCTAGAGTTTCAGAGTCGACTCCACTCAGTATAGAGATGTCTGTTTTCTCGAGTCGACCCCTGTGATTTCAAGAGTCGACCCCCGATTTGTCGAGCCGACTCCATGACTGTGTGAGTCGACTCCGCTCAGACACCAGAGAGTTATTTTTCTGAGCACTTCTCGAGTCGACCCCTTGCTTTTCATGAGTCGACCCCCGACTGTCAGGAGTCGACACCTTATTTTCGTTGAGTCGACCCCTTAACTTTCTGAATGTTTCTATTTTTGGCATCGCGTCTTCGAGCCGACTCGCCTAAAGTTGGAGCCGACTCCAACAAATCTGGGCGTGATTTTTCTGAATGCCAACTCAGCGCCAACGGTAAGATTTTTCAATAACGGCTAGATTTCTTTGTTTCTAACGATATATTTTTGCAGAGTCTATAAATAGAGAGGCCGTTTTCAAATCAAAATAATACAAATCAAGAGAGAAAAAGAAAAATCTTTCAGAAAAAGAGGAAAAACAGAGCGTCATTTGAAAAATCCGAGATTCAAAAATAGAGTGAAAGAAGGAGTGAAATCAAAGGAGACTTCATCTGTGTTCAAGTTCATCAATCCAAGAAAGTTTAGAAGAAAATCCAAGAGCCATTCAAGATCAAATCAAGAGATTTTCAACATTCAAAGAAAGGGAGAAAAGCTCAAATCAACTCCAACATTCAATCCGTGAAGAATCTGAGCTGAGGCCCGATTCCACACTTCAAAGGAGTTGAAGAAAAGAAGAAAAGCCTGCACTCAAATCGAATCTAAACAGGCCCTTCTAAACCTTGCTTTTATTTTGAAATATCTGCTCAAAAGGAGCTTTTGTATTAAACTCATATTTTATCTTGTGGTTTGCTAATTCAATCAGTGGATTGAATTAGTGGAGGTAGTTTACCTCGTCACAAGCTAAGGATAGCTTGTGTGTTGGGTTTTGTGCTGGTGAGCCCGTGTAAAACCGGCTGGGTTCGTTGTGATCCCGGAAAAAACAAGTTTGGGTTGTAAGCTTGTAAAACAACTCGACTGTAATCGAGGAGATTATAGTGTGGACCCAAGTGGAGCTTGGGAGTGGACGTAGGTGTTGGATACACCGAACCACTATAAAATCTTTGTGTTTGCCGTGCTTATTTATCTCTCTCTCTTGCTATCGTGCTTTAACTTGAATTAATTGTTTATATCCTCTCATCAATAGTTTAAATTGCTTTAAAAGGCTTAATTTTTAAATAACCCAATTCGCCCCCCCCTCTTGGGTTGCCATCTGGGCCAACAGAGGTGTGCGTGAGCACATCATGAAGATGAGGGACATTGCGGCTCAGTTGAAATCCCTAGAGGTTGAGATGTCAGAATCTTTCTTGGTGCACTTTATTTTGAACTCACTTCCACAGCAGTATAGTCCCTTCAAAATATCTTACAACACACATAAGGACAAATGGTCAATTAATGAACTTCTGACCATGTGTGTTCAAGAGGAAGGGAGGCTGATTTTAGAAATGGGAGAAAGTGCACATTTAGTCACTCAGAGAAAGACTAAAGCTCCCAAAGCCAAACGCAAAGGAAAGGGTAAAGTATCCATCCATACAGAAGACAAGAAGGAGTCCAAGTGCTTCTTTTGCAAGAAGAAAGGGCATATAAAGAAAGATTGTCTCAAATTCAAAGCTTGGCTTGACAAGAAAGGTACTCTAACCTCATTCGTATGTCATGAATCCAATTTGGTTATATGTCATAACACATGGTGGATTGATTCTGGTTCTACAATCCATGTTTCAAATACCTTGCAGGGTTTTCTAAATCAAAGGAAACCATTGGGAAGTGAACAAAGCATCTATTCAGGAAACAAGATGGGTTCACATGTGGAAGCAATTGGGACGTGCAGACTTATTTTACATTCTGGTTTTTTTTGGATTTGGAAAAGACATTTTATATTCCAAGTTTCTCTAGAAATTTGATTTCAGTGTCAAGGCTTGTACCAGCAGGATACTCCTTTAATTTTAATAAAAGCTCTGTTGATTTATTTTATAAATCTAAGCTTATTGGGAATGGTACATTGTCAGACAATCTTTTCCAAATTAATTTGAAAAATAATACCACCTATAATGTGATGCACGCCCAAACTGGTATGAAAAGATGTGTTATAAATGAGAATTCCTCTATTTTGTGGCATCGGAGATTAGGTCATATCTCCATTGAGAGAATTAAAAGATTAGTAAAAGATGGAGTACTTGATACTCTTGATTTTACTGATTTTGGCACTTGTGTGACTGCATAAAGGGAAAGCAAACCAACAAGTCCAAGAAAGATGCCAAGAGAAGTTCAGAATACTGGAGATCATACATACGGATATCTGTAGCCCAGATATGGATTCGTATGGTCAGAGATACTTCATCTCATTTATTGATGACTATTCACGATATATGTATCTCTACCTACTTCATAATAAGAACGAAGCATTAGATGCCTTTAAGGTATTTAAGGCAGAAGTAGAGAAACAATGCGGCAAGCAAATTAAAATCGTGAGGTCAGATAGAGGTGGAGAATATTATGGTAGATACACTGAGAATGGACAAGCACCTGGTCCGTTTGCTCGGTTTCTTGAAGAAAATGGAATTGTTGCACAATACACCATGCCAGGGTCTCCTGACCAAAACGGTGTAGCTGAAAGGAGAAACCGGACATTATTGGACATGGTAAGGAGCATGATTGTCAGCTCTAACTTACCTAAATCCTTGTGGACTGAAGCTCTTAAAACTGCTGCGTATATATTGAATCGGGTTCCAACCAAGGCTGTTTCCAAAACGCCATTTGAGTTATTTAAAGGTTGGAAACCAAGTCTGCAACATATACGTGTTTGGGGATGCCCATCTGAAGTAAGAGTCTATAATCCACAAGAAAAGAAACTAGACCCAAGGACTATTAGTGGATACTTTATTGGATATGCTGAGAAGTCCAAGGGTTATAGATTTTATTGTCCATCTCACAGCACTAGGATTGTGGAATCAAGAAATGCAAAATTTCTTGAGAATGACTTGATCAGTGGGAGTGATCAATCTCAGTATTTGGCTTCTTCTGAGAAAGATCATTCAGTTATTCCAGCTTCCACTTCAAGTGAGGGATTGGTTGTTATTTATAGCACTCCTCAAACTCAATTAAGTGCCCAACAACCAGTCATTGAGATTTCACAAGCTGATGGTAATCTAGAGATCGTGTTGTTCATCAACAATCAGTTGTGCAAGATACTCCTCAAGAGGTCATTGACACAACATTAAGAAGATCAACTAGAATAAAGAAATCAGCAATTCCTAGTGATTATGTTGTGTATCTACATGAATCTGACTATAACATTGGAGCCGAAAATGATCCTGAAACGTTTTCACAAGCCATGAGTTCTAAGGAATCAAACTTGTGGTTCAATGCCATGAAGGAAGAGATGGAATCTATGGCATCTAATCGAGTCTGGGATCTTGTTGAGTTGCCTGATGGTGTAAAAGCCATTGGATGTAGATGGATCTTCAAAATAAAGAAAGACTCACAAGGCAACATTGAGAGATATAAAGCAAGACTCGTTGCCAAAGGATTCACTCAGAGGGAAGGAATCGACTACACGGAGACATTTTCTCCTGTATCCAAGAAAGACTCTCTCCGAATAATTATGGCATTGGTAGCTCATTTTGATTTTGAGTTACATCAAATGGATGTGAAGACCGCATTCCTTAATGGAGATCTAGAGGAAGAGGTTTACATGAAACAGCCTGAAGGATTTTCCTCTAGTGATGGTGAGCATTTGGTTTGCAAGCTTAAGAAATCCATATATGGATTGAAACAAGCCTCACGTCAGTGGTATTTAAAATTTCATGATGTGATCTCTTCCTTTGGTTTTGAAGAGAACATCATGGATCAATGTATATACCAGAAGGTTAGTGGGAGCAAAATTTGTTTCTTGGTCCTATATGTGGATGACATTCTACTTGCAACCAATGATAAAGGGTTGCTACATGAGGTGAAACAATTTCTCTCCAAAAATTTTGATATGAAAGATATGAGTGAGGCATCTTATGTCATTGGCATTAAGATCCATAGAGAAAGATCTCGAGGCATTTTGGGATTGTCTCAAGAAACTTATATCAATAAAGTCTTGGAGAGATTTCGGATGAAAAATTGTTCACCAAGTGTTGCACCTATAGTGAAGGGTGACAAGTTCGCTTTGAACCAGTGCCCTAAAAATGAACTTGAACGGGAACAGATGCACAACATTCCATATGCTTCAGCTGTTGGAAGCCTAATGTATGCTCAGGTTTGCACAAGACCTGACATTGCATTTGCAGTAGGAATGTTGGGAAGATATCAGAGTAATCCAGGTTTAGACCACTGGAGAGCTGCTAAAAAGGTCATGAGGTATCTTCAAGGGACCAAGGACTACATGCTCATGTATAGACAAACTGATCATTTGGAGATAGAGGGCTACTCAGATTCGGACTTTGCTGGCTGCGTTGATTCTCGGAAATCAACATCAGGATTTATATTATGTTAGCTGGTGGAGCCATATCATGGAGGAGTGCAAAGCAGACCTTGACTGCTACCTCTACTATGGAAGCGGAGTTCGTTGCTTGTTTTGAGGCTACATCGCAAGGTGTATGGTTGAAGAGTTTCATCTCAGGGCTTAGAATTGTTGACTCCATTACTAGGCCAATTAAACTGTACTGTGACAATTCAGCTGCTGTATTTTTGGCTAAAAACCATAAGAGTGGTAGTCGAAGTAAACATATCGACATTAAGTATTTAGCCATAAGAGAACGTGTTAAAGAAAACAAAGTGGTCATAGAACACGTTAGCACTGAATTGATGATAGCTGATCCTTTGACTAAAGGCATGCCAATTAAGAAGTTTAAGGATCATGTGATAAGAATGGGAGTTGGTTCCATGATATAATTGTATGATAACAATTTGTACAAAGAAACTCTTATTTCAATTATTTGTTTATTTCTCATTCAGGTGTACACGTTATATGACTTTTGAGAAATGACAAACTTTTCTTTTGGACTCTGAATAAACATATGGTTTATTCATTATGTTATGTTGTCACATTTGGAATAGTGGTAAAGAAATTGAATGCATTGTAATACATAGAAGATAATACTCAATTATAGAGGACCTATCGCTATGATTCATGTATTTAGTTTCTTGTTCAGTGTTGATAAAATATACGGACCAAGTGGGAGAATGTAATAACCCGTTAATAATGGTCCTTTTAATGGTCCTTTAACTTCCACTAATTAATAAGTGATAACAGCCCTTAAATGTTAAACGCCTGCTTGATGGGAGCAGGCGGTGAAGGGAATTGAGGTTTAAATAGGACCCTTCCTAAGGTTTTCAACAAGGTTATCGAAAGAAAAACCTAAAAGCGGAGGCATTGAGTCCCTGATCAAGAGCACATCCTGAGGGCATACACCATCAGAGTGCGATAGCTCATTGATTGGAAGCACTCAATCAAGATCCCGAGAGATCCCGAAGTGGTAGATCAAGATCCCGAGAGGTAGATCTGCAGCTGATTCAGATCAAGGGGAAGATCAAGATTCACCAAGAGGAAGATCGAGATCCATCAAAAGGAAGATCAAGATCCTGATTCAGATCTTCTAGAGGTAGATCGAAAGCAATGGCTGAAGGTAATACAAAGATCCTATCTATTAATTATATACATATTGTGTCGATTGTTAATAGACCTCTAATATGTAGGTGGCGTGTGAAGGTGATGAGCATATTTGGCACTGAGTTTAAGGATTGGTTGCAACAAAACTCCCTTGTTTTGACCATTTTGTGTAAGAACGTAGGAAGGATTATACAATTAACTCAAATGTTTGTTTGGAGAATGTCATCACTGTTATTCACTTTGTGAGAAACAGGACATTGAAAATAAATTACCAACTCATCTCCTACTAGAATTTAATCATTTCCAAGAGATTCAATCAGAATGCTTGATAACTTCAGGATATATATATATATATATATATAGCCCTAAATCATTAAAATTATGGTATTCTCACTTTAATTAGTCATGGTGCTGCCTTGATATACTGTCTCTCGCAAAGTTTGATTGCATATTTTATGTGGATATATATAAGCAAGTCTGAAAGCAATCCATTTAAGTGGTCGACCTGCCTTTTTATCGTAGTCTAACCTGTCATTGTTTTTTTTTGTTTAATCTTGCAGATGATCGATGGCCAGCCTTGGGTTTTTAGCTATTTTCTTCGCATATGTATATTTGTTATAGTGATTACTTATCATTATGTAATGGCAGTCCCAAACTAGATGTTCTTTGACGGCATCATGTAGCGTGGAACTTCTTTAGACACTGACCCAAACCTGAATGCAATTGTGGGATGGTGTTCTTTGTGTAGTCACAACAATTTATCTGATCAAATATGACTTAGAAGGGCCTTTGAATCTTGTTGAGTGCTAGCACACAGTGACCTGGGGTATAATTAAAGCCTAATGCTTGAATTATGTATCAGATCAGAGCATTATATAATGGATGGTTTCAGCTTGATCACGAAAGCATGGATAGCTGAATGCATGGCTCTTGTTACCCCACATTTTTGGTCTTACTTCATTCAATGTTAGAATCAAACTAACTTCAGTACATTTATTTGAGATAATGATAGTTACAATAGAGAGGAACAGACATGCAGGTACGCAACTCAAAATCCTCATTGGTGGTGGGTGGTTTGGAGAAAGGCACTGGATGTTAAGATCATGAGAGTTATTGGCTATAGCGGCAGTCTAAGAATTGCAGGTACTTGCATAAAAAAATTTTGTAGCAGAAAAGCTCACAGCGATTTTGTAACGATTCCGGCCCTGGGTCCACAGTACCCACGAGCCCGTTTCGTTACAAGAAAGTAAAACGGATAAGGTCTATATCAACTTGGGCCATTACAGTCCAAAAGGAAACCAATTGGTACTTGTTCATCTTCATAAACCATATGGTATCAGAGCCACGCACCTGCCAGAAGTTCAGGAGCTAAGTGCCACACAAGTAGAGGTAGACACTGGGCCGTGCCGCCCATGGCACGGCACGGCCCAGGCCCACATGGGCCGTGCCAGGCATGGCCCCATACTGCTACAGTACCGGGCCGTGCCGGCACGGCCCAGTGAACCGTGCCATGCCGAGCGCGAAAAATTTTTTCTGTTGGCCCAGCACGGCACGGCCCATGACGGGCCTGGGCCTGGCCCATGCATGGCTCAAATAAAAAAATTTGTAAAAAAATATTTTTTTGATAAATTAAAAAATTATTAGGAATAAAGAAATTTTATTAATATAAAGCTACCTTATAGATGGGGGGTTTGGCATAGACCCCTACCAGTTTATTAATTTAAAATCAAAATGGTACAGAAGGGAGGGGGGCTAGGCCTGACGTCCAGAACATAATACAATAAGCAAGGAGAAAAAAATAGAAAGAAAATAAAGATGACTTACTTTAAGTTTTTAATATTTAAAAAATAAAAATATATAATTATAAAAGTAGAAATGACTCACTCATCACTTATCAGTCATCAGTAGTATTTGTGTCATCGTCATCTTCGCTGGTTAAGTCATGTCCACCTTTATCTTGAAGCCTCGCCTCAGCATCCAACCATCTTTGAAGCAGATAAGCATCTCAACTGTCTCGCCAGTCATCCTACTTCTCTTTTCGTCAAAATACGTCGACCTGCACTGAAAGCGGATTCCGATGCTACTGTGGACATCGGCACAGCTAAAATATCTGTGCAATGGCAGACATAACAGGATATTGATTTTTAACACTCTTCCACCAAGCTAATACATCTAGACTTTCTATTTGATCTTCATCGTATGCAGAATGAAGATCGTTTCGTAAATAAAATTCTAATTCATTACTTAAAGATGAAGAAGATGAAGAAGCATGTGCGTGTCTTCTAATGAATGAAAAATAATGATGAACGAGATCTAAAAGAAGAAGCAGAGCTTTGAGCAGGTATTCTAGATCCACAAATTTTATCATTATATAAATAATAAATATCATTAAGAAGTCGTGTTACCTCATCTTTAGCAGGTTCAGGATTTTGATTCATGTTTTCACAATATTGATCAATTAAAAAAATTACACCATTTAATTTAACTCTAGGATCAAAAACAGCAGCTAAGTTATGCAATAGACATATCCTATTCCAATATTCATTCTATTTAGTTTCCATATTATGTATAATAGGCATTAAAGCTTCCTGATATCTATATTCTTTAAATTTTTCACTAATTACATATGCTTTTTGTAAAAATAAACAAGAAGTTGGATAATAAATACATAAAAGAACATTTGTAGCATCATAAAAAGTAACCAAAAAATCTTCTAAAATTTTACCTTGATTCCAATCAGCTTCAGTCAATGTAAATCCTAATCCTCGCTCATTAACATAAGCACTTAATAAGTTCTTATATGGATATGCATCATGTATCATGGCATAGGTACTATTCCAATGAGTTATTACATCAAGTTTAAATTTTTTAAAATGTTTACCATGATCTACACATAATTGTTTAAATTCTTGAAGTCTTGACCTTGAAGCATGAATAAAAGAAACTGCATTTCTAATTTTTGAAATAACATCTTGAATTATGTTCATGCCAGATTGAGCAGAAAGATTTAATATATGACATGCACATCTAATATAAAATAATTATCCATCTAAAATGGGATGCAAAGAGTCGTTTAATAATGCAACAGCAGAATTATTATTAGATGCATTATCAAAAGTAATTGACATTATTTTATTATAATATTATATGAGCATGCGGTTTGATAAATAATATTTGAAATTTATTGTCCCGAATGCGGAAAATCAAAAGCATGAAAAGCAATAATTTGTTTATTTAATTGCCAATCATTATCAATATAATGAGTAGTAACAGCAATAAAACAATTACTACCTACAGATGCCGACCAAATATCAGAAGTTAAAAAAATTCTAGCATTTAAATTTGAGAGGCTTTCCGTTAAACTTTGTTTCATTGCTAAAAAAATTGTCATAGCCACTCTTCTAAAGGTACAGCTACTAGTTCTTTTATAAGCAGGTTGTAGGCCTAATTGAACATATCTTTCAAAATTATAAAATTCAGATAAACTAAAAGGTAACTCATCTTGAACTATCCATCTTACCAGTAATTTTCTTTGATTTTCGTGGTTATATGCAAAATTGCCTACAAGTGATCCCTCTTGTATATTAAGGAGTCCTTGCTGACTGGAATCATGCACCTATGACTCTTGATGTCTTCTTAGATGCACTGTTCCCCCAGTACTAGAACAACTGTAAAGTTTTGCACATTTTTTACATTTGCTTTATAGGCTCTATCAACCATAATTCTATCAAAATCAATCCAAACATTACTAGTCCTCTTACGAGAAGAGGTTTGACATTCACTGACACTAGCTCTAGACGAAACTTGGAGTTGGGATTGGGGTTGGGGTCCTTGGGGATTAGTTTCCTCACCCTCAGAAAAAGCGTGCATGTTAAAATTACTTTCGTTAAAAGATGTCATATCTAAAATTTTTAATTAATAAATACAAAAAAATAAAAACTAACCCACAAAAAGGAATTGAGAAAAGATCAGAGATGGAGGCGTGGAGCCAAAATTTGTGAGCTTCCTCTTGCGCTCTCGCCTCTCAACAAGAATTGACCTTGTAGCACTTGACTACTTGCTTGAGCACTTGCCACTTGTAAGAACACTTGCAAACTAAAAATTAAATTGCTAATCTATTAGAGCACTTGCTGAAAGAGTGAAATAGTAGTAATAGAGGAGTTGGTTTGGTGTGGTAAGAATGAGGGAGAGTTCATCTATTTATAGAATTTCTAATTTTTTTCCAAATCTACCCTTTGATATAGCCATTATATGACTGTTGGGAGGGGTAAAATGGTCTAAACCCATCCCAACAGCCTTTAACGGCTATATAGCCATTAAAAATGGATATAGCAATTTTAACGGCTATATAGCCGTTAAAACAACTGAAATTGCCTAGCTGGTGCCTAAAACCAGCAGGTGCCTAGGCACGGCCTAGGCACCAGTGCGGCCGTGCCATGGCACGGCCCCCAGCACGGCCCAGCTGGGCCATGCTGGACATGGCCCTGATGGGCCGTGTCTAATTTGAATTTTTTTTCTGTGCTGGACCATGCTGGACACGGCCCTGATGGATCGTGCCATAGCATGGCCCGTCACGGGCCGTGCCAAATTTGAATTTTTTTGTACCGTGCTTGGCACGGCCCATTTGTTAATGGGCCGTTCCAGGCATGGCTGGCACGACAATTTTTTAGGCACGATGGGCCTGGGCCGTGCCGTGCCAGGGAACAAACTTTATTTTTTTACATTTGATATGATCAATGGGATAGCTAAGGAATATTCATAGGGATAGCCAGGGAATAAACTCTATCCCATATATTTATCCTTGAATAATATTTTTTCTATCAAACGCAACCTAAATGATTTAATTTTTAAGTATACAATGGATTATTATGTTCTAGATCCATTTTCAGATTTGAAGCATGGCAATGAGTATGCGAGAGCCCCTGTTGATGAGTATTTAGTTTTATACCGGTGCATGTATTGTGACATTTACTTCACTCTCTGGAACTATTATACTCAATGGCTTACTGATATGACTTGTTCATGAGTGTAGGTGGCGTGTGAAGGTGATGAGCATATTTGGCACTGAGTTTAAGGATTGGTTGCAACAAAACTCCCTTGTTTTGACCATTTTGTGTAAGAAACGTAGGAAGGATTATACAATTAACTCAAATGTTTGTTTGGAGAATGTCATTCACTGTTATTCACTTTGTGAGAAAACAGGACATTGAAAATAAATTAGCAACTCATCTCCTACTAGAATTTAATCATTTCCAAGAGATTCAATAAGAATGCTTGATAACTTCAGGATATATATATATTATACAATTAACTCAAATGTTTGTTTGGAGAATGTCATTCACTGTTATTCACTTTGTGAGAAAACAGGACATTGAAAATAAATTAGCAACTCATCTCCTACTAGAATTTAATCATTTCCAAGAGATTAAATAAGAATGCTTGATAACTTCAGGATATATATATTCAATAAGAATGCTTGATAACTTCAGGATATATATATATATATATCCTGAAGTTATCAAGCATTCTTATTGAATCTCTTGGAAATGATTAAATTCTAGTAGGAGATGAGTTGCTAATTTATAGCCCTAAATCATTAAAAATTATGGTATTCTCACTTTAATTGGTCATGGTGCTGCCTTGATATACTGTCTCTCGCAAAGTTTGATTGCATTTTTTATGTGGATATTGATATGGCTGATCCAACGCCGTCGGAATAAACGACAACGATAACGGCGACTGACGAAGGCTCTCTCAACACCCCCGCGACCCCCTCTCGGTTTCGGGCCACATGAACACTCTCAACCCCCGAGACCCCCTCTCGGTCTCGGGCCACATGAACACTCTCAACACCCCCCAGACCCCCTCTCGGTCTCGGGCCACATGAACAGTATCTCAACCCCTGAGACCCCCTCTCGGTCTCGGGCCATATGAATAGTATCTCATCCCCCGAGACCCCCTCTCGGTCTCGGGCCACATGAACAATATCTCAACCCCCGAGACCCCCTCTCGGTCTCGGGCCACATGAACAGTATCTCAACCCCCGAGACCTCCTCTCGGTCTCGGGCCACATGAATAGTACTTTGACCCCCGACGCACGGTCCTACCCGCTCTGGGCCACCTGGCATGCCTATGTGATCCACCGCACATCTATAGCAGGGTGTAACCATGCCTCATAATGGCGTATGGTCCGTTGTATGTCTGTCACTGTGCGCGACCATACCCCGTTGCAACGTACGATCCACCACCTGCCCGCTACTGTGCGCGGTCATATCCAGCGGTGGCGCACACCAGATATAGCCCTAGATGCAAGACACCTATGAGGCCATGCAGACCAATGATGCGGGACACCTCCAGCATGTACGGTGACAGTACGATCTATCATTATCAGCCTCATATTTTGTCCATTATTGAACTGGGCTCCTGGAGATCAGCAATCATCAGAAACAGAAGGGGGATCTTCGAACAAGTATAAAAGCATATGCCTATGCCGTAAGTGAAAAAAGAGGAACTATGGTTTTTCTAGCTCCTTTCCACTAGTTAAGCCCTAACTGTTTAGTTCCCTTCGGCTAGACAGTTCTCATCTATTCCCAAGTGACTGACTTGAGCATCGGAGGGTCCCCACCGGAGCATCCAGTCTCTGGGGACTTTTCTTGTAGGAGTTTGGCGAGGAGGACGTCCGTTTCCCCGGCGCTTGAAGAAAGTGACTAGGCATCATCAGATTGGCGCGCTAGGTAGGGGGGAGAAAGAGACAGACATCGAACCAGCAATCTGCAACTCTCTCTCTCCAAGCTCTTGAGTCATGGTGACAACACATGCGAAAGGGGGCTCTGTCAGTTGCGCTGGGGGGCAGCGCCAAGGAGCTGATCCGCTGGCGGTTGTCCCCTCAGCTCTCCCAGTCGGCGTTCTGGCACCGCCGCATCCTCAGGAGGCTGGGCCTTCCGCTCCTCCAGTCAACGTTCCTGCGCCTCCTCCCTATCAGCTCTAGGAAGACCGGTTCACCGCTCTAGCCATGCAAGTCCAATCCTTGGTGGCGGCGGTCCAAGGCCTGCAGTATTAGCAGGAGGCCCTGCGGCAGCCGAAGCCATTTCCATCGATTCCAGGCGTGGTGCAACCCAGCCAGTATTCTTCCCGAAGGAGGTCACCGGTACCGAAAGTTCTCCACCGTCACACTTCGCCCAAGCCTTATCACCGGGAGACCTCTAAGAGACCCCGATCACCTTCTTGCCATGCCAGTGTTTCTCCTAGGCGGCGACATGGGAAGGAGGCGGAGCGCCCTCGCAGACATCGCCGTCACTTCCCCCCATCTTCAGAATCCTCAGGGGAAGGTTCTTTTGATGGCCGGATAGCCCATCGGGCCAAGCATCGACTCGACGAGTACAACCAGCGGTTGGAGGAACTCAGCCATCGGATCACCCACCTGCCTGAGACAGATTATGACAGCCGGCCTCTGCTGTCCCACCGTATCATGGAAGAGCCCATCTCCACCCGGTTCCGCCTCCCCCAGCTGGATCCTTATGATGGGACTACATATCCCCTGGACCACCTAGAAAGCTACAAGGTACTCATGCAGGTCTAGGGGGCCATCGATTCGCTCATGTGCATCGCCTTCCCTGCCACCCTGAAGAAGGCTACCCGAGCCTGGTACTCTCGCCTGCCGCCGCGAAGTATTGATTCCTTCCATCAGTTGGAAAGAGCCTTTTGGCCCATTTTGATGCATGCCGGAAGATTCCAAGAGTAGATGACAGCCTCTTCGCTGTCCAACAGAAGAGCGGCGAGTATTTGCGGGATTATGTCGCTTGGTTCAAGGAGGCGGCCCTGGAGGTTTACAATCTTGAAGATTCAGTGGCTACTTTGACCCTGAAGCGAGGGCTCCGTTCGTCCCGCTTCGCGTACTCCCTGGATAAGTAGCCGCCCAATTCTTACGCCGAACTTTTGACCCGGGCCCAGAAGTATATCCGCACCGACGAGGATGATTCCTCCCGACGCGAGGCAAGTGGGAGTGCCCTCAAGAAGCCGGCCCGCCCTGAGCCTGTTGAAGTTCGACCTCGAAAACCTGAACCTCCCCACCGATCAGACAATCATCCCCGAGCTCCTGCATAAAGAGATGGACCCTACACTCCACTGCTCGTCCCTATATAGCACATCCTGCTCGAGATTGAGGGTGAGTCCTATCTTTAGCGCCCACCTTCGATGAACCCAAAGATCCCCCGCAACAAGAAGCTCTACTGTTGATACCATCGGGACCATGGCTACGACACCGATGACTATCACCAGCTAAAGAAGGCGATAGAGGATCTTATCCAGCGTGGCCATCTAGAGAAGTTCGTTTGAAAGAACAACTCGGATACTCCTGGCCCGTCAGCGCCTCCGCCGCCGATGATCGACAACACTCCAACTGAGAAGATGGTGGTGATGATTTCCTGAGGGACAGGTGGCCCGTCCAAGAGGCCAAGAGGGGAGGGAGAGTTAGATACTGTAATTCCTTTCTTTAAGGAGGACTTAGAGGGGGTGGTGAATAAAAACGATGATAGCGTCATCGTGTCCATGATGATCGCTAAGTATCCTATAAGAAGAATTCTGGTTGATAGCGGGAGCTCGATAGATATTTTAAATTATGATGCTTTTGTTCGTATGAACCTATCGCCCGACCTGCTTCAGCCCGTCGCCACGCTCCTGATGGGGTTCACTGGAGACTCTATGAAAGTCGAGGGAGAGGTCACTCTTCCTGTCACGGCTGGCACGACCCCGCGCCAAAGCACCGTCCTCATGAATTTCCTGGTGGTCCGAGTGCCCCTCGCCTATAACGCAATCCTCGGAAGACCTGGGCTCAATCTTTTGGACGTTGTCATATCCACTAAACGACTCCTCGTAAGGTTTCCTACCAGGGAGGGAGTCGGAGAGATGTGGGGGGAGCAGAACCTGCTCCCACTTTGCTATCAACCCCTAGTCCGCAGGAGGCGACACCTGCACCTGCATCGGAGGCACTGGACCCTTGGGACCTGGAGAAGAGGGGAGCCGGCTGAGCGCCTGCTTGCTTTCCCTCTCGGAGAGGACCCAACAAAGACAATCCAGATTGGAGCCCTACTCCCAGAGGAGGCCCGTGACCAGCTCCTCACTTTCCTATGGGCTAACGCAGATGTCTTTGCCTGGTCGGCATCCGACATGCCAGGCATTCCGGAGGAAGTGATCACCCACCAGTTCAATATTAGGCTGGAGTGCCGACCCATTAGGCAGAAGAAGAGGAGCTTCGCCCCTGACAGGCAAAGGCCGTGGATGAGGAGGTGCGAAAGCTGTTGGCAGCCAGTCACATCCGTGAGGTACACTACCCTGACTGGCTGGCGAATGTCGTGATGATTCGCAAGGCCAGTGGGAGCTGGAGGATGAGCGTGGACTTCACCGATCTCAATAAGGCATGCCCCAAAGAAAGCTTCCCACTGCCCCGGATCGACCAGCTAGTGGATGTCATGTCCGGGCACAAAACTCTTAGCTTCATGGATGCCTTTTCGGGGTACAACCAGATCAGGATGAACCCGGCTGATGAAGAAGCCACCTCCTTTGTCATTGAAAAGGGCTTTATTGTTACAAGGTAATGTCGTTTGGGTTGAAGAATGCCGGAGCTACCTATCAGAGGTTGATGAATAAGGTCTTTAAGGACCAGATCGGGCGTAACATGGAGGTGTACATGGATGATATGCTGACCAAGAGCACCAATGCTGCTGATCACATCACTGACCTTGCAGAAACCTTCAACAACCTACGCCGGTACCAAATGAGGCTGAATCCCTACAAGTGTGCCTTTGGGGTGGCAGTAGGCAAGTTCCTAGGCTTTATGGTAACCCAGCAGGGGATCGAAGCCAATCCTGACAAGATCCGAGCTATCTTGGATATGAGGCCCCCAGCTAATAAGAAGGAGGTGCAACGCCTAACCAGGAGGGTGGCGGCCTTGAGTCTCTTCATGTCGAGATCGGTAGAAAGGTGCCTGCCCTTCTTTAAGGCACTGCACAAGGCCAGCAGCTTCGAGTGGACAAAGGAGTGTCAGGATGCCTTTGAAGAGTTGAAACGATTTCTATCCACTCCCCCGCTATTGTCCAAGCCAGAGGGCGGGGAGGAGCTCTTCCTGTACCTCGCAGCCTCCCCAGAGGCCGTCAGTTCTGTGCTCGTGCGCATGGATGCCGACGGGATGTAGAGGCCGGTCTACTATACCAACAAGGTACTTCATGATGCTGAGACAAGATACACTAGAACCGAGAAGATTATTTTTGCTCTGGTGGTCTCTGCCCTACGCTTCCTACCCTACTTTCAGGCTCATCCTATCGTGGTGCTCACGGACCAACCTCTTTGGACCATCTTGTTCCGTCCTGACACCTCCGGTTGGCTGGCCAAATGGGCCATCAAACTGAATGAGTTTGACCTATTTATTCAGCCAAGGTCAGCCATGAAGTCTCAGGTGTTAGCTGATTTCTTGGTCGAGTGTACTTGGACTGAGGAGCGTATGGAGGAATCACGTCCGGAGGAACGTATGGACTCCTCCTCAGTCGATGAGGTAGAAAAGGAAGACTGGATCTTGCACGTGGATGGAGCAGCAAATTCTCAGGGAAGCGGAGCCAGGCTCATCCTTGCGAGCCCCGAGGGGGAGGTGGTGGAGTATGCCCTTCGGTTTCAGTTCCTGGCCACTAGTAACCAGGCAGAATATGAGGCCCTGTTGACAGGAATGAGGCTGACTGAGGAGCTCGGTGCAGGGCATCTGAGGGCCTTCACGGACTCCCAGCTTATTTCTGGGCAAGTTGCTGGGGAATACGAAGCCAGAGACCCAACCATGTCCCATTACATGAGTAAGGTGCAGTTCCAAGCCTCTCGGTTTTCTTACTTTTTGTGTCAGCTACATTCCCCGGGTGGAGAATGCTAGGGCCGATGCATTGTCCTGTTTGGCCACCTCGGTCAATGGGACACTGGGAAGAACGTATATGGAGCACTTGCAGACCCCAAGCATTGAAGCTGCAGAAGAGGCATTGCCGGTTGTGTAAGGGCTCTCTTGGATTAATGCATATGCACGATATTTGATCGACGACACCTTCCCTGAGGACCCCACGGAGGCTAGACTGCTCAAGCGGCGGGCCCCAAGGTTCCTGATAATGGATGAGAGGCTCTATCGAAGGTCATTTTCATACCCGGTCCTTAAGTACGTAGGGCCAGCAGAAGCAGACTACATCTTGCGAGAAATCCATGAAGGCATCTGCGGAAGTCATTTGGGGGGCAGAGCCCTAGCTTACAAGGCCCTGTGACAGGGGTATTATTGGCTGACCATGAAGGAGGACACGGCCGAGCTTGTTAAGAAGTGTGATAGCTGCCAGCGCCATGCCAATATTCAGCAATAGCTGAGGTCTCAGCTGACCCCCTTGGTGGCACCTTGGCCCTTTGCCTAGTAGGGTATTGATATCTTGGGACCATTCCCCCTGGCCTTCGGACAGCACAAGTTCCTCCTGATGGCCATCGATCACTTCACCAAGTGGATTGAGGCTGAAGCCCTTATTAAAATCATTGAAAGCAAGGTCAGATCCTTCTTTTGGAAGTCTATCATATGCCGGTTCGGGCTACCCCATACTCTGGTCACCGACAACGGCCGACAGTTTGATAATGTGCCCTTCCGAGGGTTCTGCACCGAACTTGGCATCCACTAGAGATTCACTTTCGTCGGACACCCCCAGACCAATGGAGCGGCCGAGGTGACCAATCACATCATTCTTCAAGGACTGAGAGCCCGACTGGATGATTGCAAGGGGCGGTGGGTGGAAGAGCTCCACAATGTGCTATGGGCCTACCATACAACGCCACGAGCCCCCACTGGAGAGACTCCATTCAGCCTGGTCTTTGGGTCCGAAGCTATCATCTCGGTGGAGATAGGCTCCCCGAGTCATCGAGTGGAGTCATATAATGAGGAAGATAACTCGGACCGGCTGTGGGCCAACCTCGACCTGGTGGAGGAGGTGCAAAACCAAGCGCGGCTGTGGATGGCGGTCTACCGACAACAAGCTGCCAGGTACTACAATGCCCGTGTGCATCCCAAGACTTTCTTGCCGGGAGACCTGGTCCTTCGACGAGCTGAAGTCTCAAAGCCGACGGAAGGAGGCAAGCTAGCTCCGAATTGGGAGGGGCCCTACCGGATCGCCGAGACACTCCATCACGGGGCATACAAGATTGAAGAGCTGGATGGGAGGCCGCTCCCCCGGACGTGGAATGCCGACAACCTCCGTCGATACTATCAGTAGTACATTTCCTTCTGGCATTAAGTACCATGCTTGTATCCTTGTGGGTTTTCACCCTTCACTTCTCATCAATGAACTTAAATTCTAGTCTCTCAGTTTTTCCACAAAAGCTCTGGGCCAGCCAGGCACAAAGCCCAGTGTACCACTGGCAAAGTGATGTACCATCGGCTCTCAGCAGCTTAAGCCTGACCCCGATCGGTACAAAAGCCCTGGGCCAGCCAGTACAAAGCCCAGTGTTTCACTGGCAGAGCGATGTACCATTAGCTCTCAGCAGCTTAAGCCCGACCCCGGTCGGCACAAAAGCCCTAGGCCAGCCAGGCACAAAGCCTAGTGTACCAGTGGCAGAGCGATGTACCATCGGCTCTCAGCAGCTTAAGCCCGACCCCGGTCGACACAAAAGCCCTAGGCCAACCAGGCACAAAGCCCAATGTATCACTGACAGAGCGATATACCATCGGCTCTCAGCAGCTTAAGCCCAACCCCGGTCGGCACAAAAGCCTTGGACCAGCCAAGCACAAGCCCAGTGTACCACTGGTAGAGCGATATACCATCATCTCTCAGCAGTTTAAGCCCGACCCCAGTCGGCACAAAAGCCCTGGGCCAGCCAGGCACAAAGCTTAGTGTACCATTGGCAGAGCGATGTATCATCGGCTCTCAGCAGCTTAAGCTCGACCTCGGTCGGCACAAAAGCCCTGGGCCAGCTAGGCACAAAGCCCAGTGTACCACTGGCAGAGCGATGTACCATCGGCTCTCAGCAGCTTAAGCCCGACCCCGGTCGGCACAAAAGCCCTGGGCCAGCCAGGCACAAAGCCCAGTATACCACTGGCAAAGCGATGTACCATCGGCTCTCAGCAGCTTAAGCCCGACCCTGGTCGGCACAAAAGCCCTGGGCCAACCAGGCACAAAGCCCAGTGTACCACTGGCAGAGCGATGTACCATCGGCTCTTAGCAACTTAAGCCCGACCTCGGTCGGCACAAAAGCCCTGGGCCAGCCAGGCACAAAGCCTATTGTACCACTGGCAGAGCGATGTACCATCGGCTCTTAACAGCTTAAGCCCGACCCCGATCGGCACAAAAGCCCTGGGCCAGCCAGGCATAAAGCCCAGTGTACCATTGGCAAAGCGATGTACCATCGGCTCTCAGCAGCTTAAGCCCGACCCCGATCGGCACAAAAGCCCTAGGCCAGCCAGGCACAAAGCCCAGTGTACCACTGGCAAAGCGATGTACCATCGGCTCTCAGCAGCTTAAGACTGACCTCGGTCGGCACAAAAGCCCTGGGCCAGCCAGGCACAAAGCCCAGTGTACAACTGGCAGAGCGATATACCATCGGCTCTCGACAACTAAAGCCCAACCCCCATTGTCACTTAAAGCCCTGGGCCAGCCAGGCACAAAGCCCGACCCCCGTCGGCACTTAAAGCCCTGGGCCAGCCAGGCACAAAGCCCGACATACCTTCGGCAAAGCGGTGCACCATCAGTCCTCAGGAGCCCGTCTGCCTCGACCTCCTGAGTCCAATGCCTCAACCCCAGGAATCCCATCCTTCCTGGCCCCAATGTTCGGTCCTATCTGGCCAGATCAAAGTGATTCGCGAATGAATTAAAGGTTACCCCTCGACGCTGATGAAGCCCCGAGAGGTCGCACGTCATTAACCAAGGAATTTGGGGTAGAGGTTGCAGATGGACAAAGATAATTCATCTTGGAGGAAAGTGATATTTCATTAATTTAAAGTGATTACAAAGCGCCGACCTAGTTGGACTTGCAAAAATAAAATATAAGTGGAGGCTCACGGTTCGGCCGATGCGGGCTCGTCATCGAATGAGGCCAACTCCGAGAGACGCTCTGGTTCGACCTCTAGGGCTTGAGGAAAGTTCAAGTCCCGAGCGACTTTCTCTTTCCCATGTTGAAATCCTTGAAGAAACGCCCCCACCGAAGCTTCCGCCAATTCGTCTGTAAAGTGCTCGGACGCTTTGAATTCTTCTATGATCCTGGCGGTCCTAGCCGCGACGGCTGCTTCCACCTCGGTGGCTCGAACTCCTTCCTCTGCAGCGAGAGCTGCCGCCGCTGCCCTCTCGGCCTCCTGGGCGCGACTTGCCTCCTCTTCAGCTTTGTCAGCCCTCTCCTCCACCGCCTTTGCCCTCTCCTCCGCCACCCTTGCCCTCTCCTCCTCCGACCTTACCCTCTCCTCGGCCGACCTTGCTCTCTCCTCGGCCTCGGTCGCCCAACTCTCAATTGTTTGGATGGTCGAAGTCAATTCAGAGATGTGCAGATCTCTTGCTGCAATGGTGTTTTCGGCGTCCGTCATCTGGCGGAGTGCCGCCCACAAGCGGTTGGCCTCAGCCTCCGCTCGGCTCTCAGCAGCCCTTATCTCATTGGCCCGAGCGGTTCGGCCGACTCCAGGGCCCCCTCGGCCGCCTCTGCACGATTACGAGCTTCCTCGGCCTCCTTTTGGGCCTCCCGCAGAAGGGTCTTTCCTCCGTTAATGACCTCCCTTGTAGCCCTTAGTGAGTTCGCAAGCTGCGTGCAGGTTCCATGTCAAAAAAAAAAGAGAGAGAAGAAGAAAAGAAAAAGAGAAATATGGAAGTGAAGGGTTGCAGGACAACTTACTCTGATGAGGGCCGCGTAGGACTCTCGGTAGAACGTAGCCGCCTTCAAGTGGCTAAGCTCTTCCAGGACCTCGGGCACGAATATTGGCGAGAGGATCCGCTCTGACCAACGCCCATTGTTTAGAATGGAGTCTCGAGGCGGCCCTAGTCTGGCTCCATTCCCTTCGGCTGCCTCGGTGTTTCCAGACTCAGCGTGTGGGCTGCTCATTGGCGTCTGCTCGGAGGGTGGGCTTGCTACCCCTGACGGCCCCTCGCCCCAGCTCCTGGCTGCCTCGAGAGGGTCGGTCCACTGGGAGCAAAGAGCTCCTCCACTACCACTGGCTCCTCTGCTACCGCCGGCTCCTCCGCAGCCGGCTCCTCCATTGGTGCCCCCTCGGTCACCGCCCTTTCTGGCGGGGTGTCGGCTATGAGGTCAATCTCCGGAGCGACCGGGGGCTCTTGCGGTGCCGGTGGCTCGGGCACCTGCACCATTGGGCATTTTGGAGCCGGTGCTCGCCGGTCTTCACTCGGTCTTTCCCAGGCCCTCTTCTTGGTGACGGCCCTCAGGAGTTTCTGGGTCGGGACCTTCATGGCTGTACAGCTTCGGTCAGGGTCGGTTAAAAAAAAAACAAAAAAAATGAAGAAACATGAAGACTTTGACTAAGTGTAAGAGAGACTTACCGCGGTGGAAAATGAGACCCGCCGACTGGAGGTTTTTTTCCATCAAGAGCAGGTTGTACCGAGGGATGTCGGTAGCCAACAGCCATCCTAACGCTTCCTTGTCTCCGGGGTGGACAGTGAAATTTGCGTTACCTCGGAGGTCGAGGTCCCCCCACCGGGCCTTAACTTGGTCAAGATTTGCAAAGAAAAACCGGGATTTCCATCCTTTGATGGAGGTGGGAAGAAGGAGTTTCAAGACTCGGCCGGGTCGGGGCTGAAATAGCCACCAATCCTTTTGAGACCGGAGAATGTAGAATAAGCGAAAGAGAGAGACCCGAGGTGTAATTTGGAGATGGTGGCAGAGGACAACGAAGGCGCTAACGACCCTAAGGGAGTTTGGGACCAACTGTGAAGGGGTCAGGGAGTAATAGTCGAGAAGGTTTACGAAAAAAGGGGAGAGGGGTAAACAGAGGCCCATCCTCAGAGAAATTTCGTAGATGGCCACTCGACCAGGTCGAGAGGAGATCACTCTATTGTCGGGAGTTGGAAGATAAAGCCCGATCTCCCAAGGGATTTGGTAACGGGCCCGAATGTTTGCTAGATCCTAGCCTGTTACCGTAGAGGCGGCCCCTTCCGGGGATTCCGTCCCCACTCTCGAGGAGGTGCTGGCCCCCGCCTGGTGGCCCCTCGACGGAGCCCTACCAGCCGCCGCTAGACGCCTCGCTACGGGAGCCTCCCTGGCGACCCGCCGCTGGACCAGAGGGACGCGGTCCTCCGGATTAGAGGACCACTCGAGGGGAGGAGAAGGAGAAGGGGGAGAAGAAGGAGAAGCTCGAGGCCTCTCAGACGAAGAACGATCATCTGAATCGTCCTCCGCAGACCAGGACTGGGAACTCATGGCGAGAAGAAGGAAAAGAGGAACCTAGAAGGAGCAAAGAGTTGACTTGGAAAGGAAAGTGATGTGCGCAGGCTCTCAGGTTGCAGGGGAGACCAGGGAGCAGAAAATCAAGGAAGCAGAGGAAGAAGACGATGATAGTAGGAACAGAATGGCTGCTTTCGACCCTCCACCCGGGTTTTATTCAGTTTCAAATTGTCCCATCATGCCTCGTCCACCACGTGGACTCTCGCAATAGGATGGACTACCTCAGAAACAGCTGAGCGAGAGATCCGATTTGCTTCCGGCCAATGATGGAACATCGTTGACGTCGCCACTATGATGGGTAATGATGGCACGACTTTCCTCACGGACTCCGACGGATCAACCCTGCTTCGAGGACGATCACCGCAAATCGGGTGGACAGTATTGGCCGCCTTTTCACATCCCCACACCGCCCGCATAAAATCGTCGCAGCGCCCATAGGCACGTGTCCGGAGGCGGTTCGCAATGGGCAGGGATTAGCTACTTGGGGGGTGACATCCCTTTCGCCTTACTGGGGTGGGCCCACTCCATCTCAGGGGTGAGGGGCATCTGATATGGCTGATCCAACGCCGTCGGAATAAATGATAACGATAACGGCGACTAACGGAGGCTCTCTCAACACCCCCGCGACCCCCTCTCGGTCTCGGGCCACATGAACACTCTCAACCCCCGAGACCCCCTCTCGATCTCGGGCCACATGAACAGTATCTCAACCCCCGAGACCCCCTCTCAGTCTCGGGCCACATGAACAGTACTTCGACCCCCGGCGCACGGTTCGACCCGCTCTGGGCCACTTGGCATGCCCACGTGATCCGCCGCACATTTGTAGCAGGGTGTAACCATGCCTCATAACAGCGTATGGTCCATTGTATGTCTGTCACTGTGCACGACCATACCCCATTGCAGCGTACGGTCCACCAACTGCCTGCTACTATGCACGGTCATATCCAGCGGTGGTGCGCACCAGATATAGCCCCAGATGCAAGACACCTGTGAGGCCGTACTGACCAATGACGCGGAATACCTCCAGCATGTACGGTGACAGTACGATCTATCATTGTCAGCCTCATATTTTGTCCGTTATTGAACTGGGCTCCTGGAGATCAGCAATTATCGGGAACAGAATAGGGATCTTCGAACAGATATAAAAGCATATGTCCATGCCGTAAGTAAAAAAGAGGAACTCTGATTTTTCTAGCTTTTTTTCACTAGTTAAGCCCTAACTGTTTAGTTCCCTTCGGCTAGACAGTTCTCATATGTTCCCAAGTGACTGACTTGAACGTCGGAGGGTCCCCATCAGAGCATCCGGTCTTCGGAAACTTTTCTTGCAGGAGTCCAACGAGAAGAACGTCCGTTTTTTCGATGCTTGAAAAAAGTAATTTAGCGTCATCATATATATATAGCAAGTCTGAAAGCAATCCATTTTAAGTGGTCGACCTGCCTTTTTATCGTAGTCTAACCTGTCATTGTTTTTTTTTGTTTAATCTTGCAGATGATCGATGGCCAGACTTGGGTTTTTTAGCTATTTTTCTTCGCATATGTATATTTGTTATAGTGATTACTTATCATTATGTAATGGCAGTCCCAAACTAGATGTTCTTTGACGGCATCATGTAGCCTGGAACTTCTTTAGACACTGACCCAAACCTGAATGCAATTGTGGGATGATGTTCTTTGTATAGTCACAACAATTTATCTGATCAAATATGACTTAGAAGGGCCTTTGAATCTTGTTGAGTGCTAGCACACAGTGACCTGGGGTATAATTAAAGCCTAATGCTTGCATTATGTATCAGATCAGAGCATTATATAATGGATGGTTTCAGCTTGATCACAAAAGCATGGATAGCTGAACGCATGGCTCTTGTTACCCCACATTTTTAGTCTTACTTCATTCAATGTTAGAATCAAACTAACTTGAGTACATTTATTTGAGATAATGATAGTTACAATAGAGAGGAACAGACATGCAGGTACGCAACTCAAAATCCTCATTGGTGGTGGGTGGTTTGGCGAAAGGCACTGGATGTTAAGATCATGTTAAGATCATGAGAGTTATTGGTATAACGGCAGTCTAAGAATTGTAAGGTACTTGCATACAAAATATTTGTAGCAGAAAAGCTCACAGCGATTTTGTAACGGTCCTGGCCCTGGGTCTATAATACCCACGAGCCCGTTTCGTTACAAAAAAGTAAAACGGATAAGGTCTATATCAACTTGGACCATTACAGTCCAAAAGGAAACCAATTGGTACTTGTCCATCTTCATAAACCATATGGTATCAGAGCCACGCACCAGCCAGAAGTGCAGGAGCTAAGTGCCACACAAGGCAAAGTGCTACATCGATGAGAGCCACTTCTTGAACTTATGAAGGCCACAGAATGTGGGGTCACAGAGCAAAGTGCTACATTAATGGGAGCCACCTCTTGAACATGTGGGGGTTACCTCTAGAATCCCGCCTGTCCTGGTGGTTATGATCATGTGCCGACGAAGATGTCTCCTCTATAAGGGGTAGATTATGATGCCCCTTTCAATAGTCTCATATTGAAAAATTATGAGTTGGTTGTATGGTTTATAACCAGTTAAAAAGATGGATAAGTATCAATTGAATCTTTTTTGGACCGTGATGGTCTAAATTGGTGTGAACCTTGTTCGTCTTGCTTTCTTATAACGAAACGGATTTGTGGGTGCTATGGGCCCGGGCCGGATCGTTATAGATTTACTGAAATGCTGTAACAAAGAGATGCCAAAGAAAAATGCACAAAAATTTATGGTGGTTCAATCAAATCCTTTTACACCAAACTGTGGATCTTTCAATAATCTCTCAATAACCTCTAGATTATCCTAAAAATCAGAACTATATATATAATGGGACTCACGTTCTATGTCCATACCAAACTTATAGATTTCAAGTAAAATTCTAACCCAAAAAGATAAGTGTAAAAACAATTAGAGCACCAGTGATGAATTTATTGTTGACTCTCCGATTCACATGGATTGAGGCAGTGGTTATGAAACAATTATATGATCAGTATGTGGAAAATATACTGTACTAAAAGCAGGTGGAGCTTTGCATCTACCCTCCTCCTAATCTTTTAAATAAATTAACAACACAACACAACAAATTTATATTTTAATTAATATTTTTTTCTTTATTTTTTTATATGGAGATCACAGAATGTTTTGATTGTTGCCATGAACAAATGCAAAAATTAGAACGGTGCAGTGACCTCTGTATTTGACCCGGATCCGGGTCTAGCTTGTTCTTACCCGGATCCGACATAGGATCCGATTTGGTCCATTTGCAGGCTGGCTTTCCGCCATAAAATGCCAAGGAAGTGGAGGGAAAACCCCAAACTCGAACCGAGGTTAGGGAGACATCGAGAAAAAAAAGGTGAAAAAAAAAATGAGGCGAAGGCTTAGGCTTCCGAGCTCCTCCGACGAAGACGACGACGATCGGCGGCCCCAAACCCTAACCTCTCCAAACCATAATCCTCCCTCCGCTCCTCCCGATCCTCCCCTCGAGATCTCTGACGACGACTTCGTCGACGTGCCGGATAACCTCTCCCCGCCCTCTCCTCAGTCTTCGGCTCCCGCCCGCCCCGCCGGCACCCCCATCGACAACAGTGGAGCATCATCCACGCCATGGCCCGGCTTAGATGGCTCCCTGTGGCCGATCGATCAGTTCCTCCGGCGGCTCGGCCTCCGGCTCCGGCCCGAGTGGCTGGGCTCCTGCGTCGCCGCCTTGGAGCGATCTGGGGCCGGCTTCGAGGGCCTGGACGTCGCCGGCAAGGCGAGGAAGTGCTTCGAGCAGTTCCTCCTTTCCGACATGAATCACTCTGGCGCCGGAGTCCTTCCCGAGAACGTTCACGGCATGCACAAGGCCCAGCTGGAGGGGCCTTTCGTTCTCCAGGTGCGTAGATTAGTATTCTAGGGTTTGGGTTTTGACCTAGATATCTAAATGGCTCTCTCAGATCGTTAAAGGCCTGTGCTTTGTTATGGAACAGAGCATGTAACCAGCGTGGTGTTGTGAAAATCAAGCATAATTGCCTTATAAAGAATCCGATGGACTAAAATGGCGACAATGTGTAATTTAAGCGTTTTATTACCATCTAATCTGTAACGCTCTATATTGTTTTGCTTGACAAATCAAGCAACTCATTCTAGGATCCTGCATTGACGTTTGACACTCAGTGTAATCATATCACACAATGTAATCAAAGCAATATATTATTTGCCCTTTTTTTATTAAAAAATATTTTAATAATATGGTAAATATATATTTTCCAGTTATTTATTATATGCTATATGCTGGCTGCATCTCATCACAGCGGACTTACTGTGTGTGCATTGAATATATGCCGTGGAGCTGTTCCAGCACAAACTTGAATGAACTGATATATATTATAATGTGTTCAGAAGGCTTGATGGAGAGATATCTGATCATAATTTGTTTTTGTTTGATTGAAATTTCTAGGATTGGCTTAAGCGCAAACCTTTTCTTGGTTTTACTGTTCCCCGTTCCTTCTTTTAGATCATATGGTACTGTTCACGTTTACTTTATGGTTGGCCTGATCAATTTATCTTCTCAGCTTTCTATGACACAAATAATGAACTAAGGACCATTTTTAATATTTACCGTTATGGAATAGACCTTTGGATAATCTTTGGTTTTTGAACCGAGTAGCAGGAATCTTTTGCTTAGTGTGCTGCATCTGCTTCAGAATCTCCAGCATTTTTATTAACTTTTTTTTTTTTTTAAGAGATCGGCTTCATTGTACCTGTATCTGAATCTGCAGCCACACATACATACACCTCCTTCTAGTAACTAGTTGTGTCATGACTGAGTATTGTATATTTGGCTCCAGACATTCTCATGGAATGCAAAACCAATTGTTTATTGGATGTGCAATGAAGGTTAAAAATTCTCCTTGATAAGTTGTCCTTGTTGTTAAAGTGAAAGATATTACCTTCAATGACAAATTCATGCAAATTGATCTTGTGGTTTCAGTCAGAAAGAAAGCTACTTGGTAGAGGCTTATCTGATTTAGGCTTTATGATTCATGTTAAATGTACCTATGTATGCTTTTCTAGCCATTGTACATTGTTGGTTATTGGTGATGAGTTGCTACTATGGTAATATTGCTGTTTTCTGCTTTTGTTAGATGATTTTCTCACCAATCCATTATTTGTTTTTTTTAGAATTTCATTAACTCTGTACTAATTCTTTTGTTATTCAGTTACTATTTTCTCTTTCTTTCCAATATTTATAAGCATGTATATGAATAGAGGCCTAAGATCAATCATTTTATGCCTCTAGGTTGATGAAATAATTAACATCTCTGCTCCTCTTCGGGAAAGGTATCATGATGCACCTGCTGGACTTAAAAGGTGCTTGAAATTGTCAATGACAGATGGTGTTCAACGTGTATTTGGCATGGAATATAGGCCTATCAGAGAACTGGAAGTTCTTGCTCCTGCTGGTTTTAAGGTCTGCTTTGTGTTTCTTCAGAAATATTCATTTCTGTTTCTTCTGTTAACCTGTCTCAATTGTCTTTTCAACCTTTATGGTTTATAGTTGATGCCTTTTGATGACTCTCGGTAGAACGTAGCCACCTTCAAGTGGCTAAGCTCTTCCAGGACCTGGGCACAAAGACTGGCGAGAGGACCCGCTCTGTCCATGCCCATCGTTCAGAATGGAGTCCCGAGGCAGCCCCGGTCTGGCTCCATTCCCTTCGGCTGCCTCGGTGTTACCAGACTCGGCGCACGGGCTGCTCATTGGCGTCTGCTCGGGGGGTGGGCTTGCTGCCCCTAACGGCCCCTCACCCCAGCTCTGGTTGTCTCGGGGAGGGTCGGTCCACTGGGAGCAAAGAGCTCCTCCACTACTGCATGCTCCTCTGCTACCGTCGGCTCCTCCGCAACCGGCTCCTCCATTGGTACCCCCTCGGTCACCACCCTTTCTGGCGGGGTGTCGGCTGTGAGGTCAATCTCTGGAGCGACCGGGGCTCTTGCGGTGCCGGTGGCTCGGGCACCTGCACCGTCGGGCATTTTGGAGCCGTGCTCGCCGGTCTTCACCCGGTCCTTCCCGGGCCCTCTTCTTGGCGATGGCCCTCAGAGTTTCTGGGTGGGACCTTCATGGCTGTACAACTTCGGTCAGGATCGGTAAAAAAAAAAAAAAAATGAAACAGGAAGACTTTACTAAGTGTAAGGAGACTTACCGCGGTGGGAAATGAGACCGTCGACTGGAGGTTCACTTCCGTTAAGAGCAGGTTGTACCGAGGGATGTCGGTAGCCAACAGCCACCCTAACGCTTCCTTGTCTCCGGGTGGACAGTGGAATTCGCGTTACCTCGAAGGTCGGGGTCCCTCCACCGGGCCTTAACTTGGTCAAGATTTGCAAAGAAGAACCGAGATTTCCATCCCTTGATGGAGGAGGAAAAGAGTTTCAAGACTCGGCCGGGTCGGGGCTGAAATAGCCACCAACCCTTTTGAGACCGGAGAATGTAGAATAAGTGAAAGAGAGAGACCCGAGGTGTAATTTGGAGATGGTGGCAGAGGACAACGAAGGCGCTAAGACCCTAAGGGAGTTTGGGACCAACTGTGAAGGGGTCAGGGAGTAGTAGTCGAGGAGGCTTGCAAAAAAGGGGGGAGGGGTAAACGAGGCCCACCCTCAGAGAAATTTCGTAGATGGCCACTCACAGGTCGAGAGAGATCACTCTATCATCGGGAGTTGGAAGATAAAGCCCGATCTCCCGAGGGATTTGGTAACGGGCTCGGATGTTTCTAGATCCTGGCCTGTTACCATGGAGGCGGCCCTTCCGGGGATTCCGTCCCACTCTCGAGGAGGTGCTAGCCCCCGCCTGGTGGCCCCTCGACGGAGCCCTACCAGCCGCCACTAGATGCCTCCCTGCGGGAGCCTCCCTGGCAACCCGCCGTTGGGCCAGAGGGCGCGGTCCTCCAGATCAGAGGACCACTCGAGGGGAGGAGAAGGAGAAGGGGGAAGAAGGAGAAGCTCGAGGCCTCTCAGACGAAGAACGATCCTCTGAATCGTCCTCCGCAGACCAGGACTGGGAACTCATGGTGAGAAGAAGGAACAGAGTAACCTAGAAGGAGCAAGAGCTGACCTGGGAAGGAAAGTGACGTGCGCAGGCTCTCAGGTTGCAGGGGGGACCATGGAGCAGAAAATCAAGGAAGCAGAGGAAGAAGACGATAGCAGGAACAGAATGGCTGCTTTCGACCCTCCACCCGGGTTTTATTCAGTTTCAAATTATCTGTCGTGCCTCGTCCACCACATGGACTCTCGCAATAGGATGGACTGCCTCGGAAACCGCTGAGCGCGAGATACGATTTGCTTCCGGCCAATGATGGGACGCCGCTGACATGCCGCTATGATGGGTAATGATGGCACGACTTTCCTCACGGACTCGACGGATCAAACCTGCTTCGAGGACGATCGCCGCAAATCGGATGGACAGTATTGGCCGCCTTTTCACATCCCCACACCGCCCGCATAAAATCGTCGCAGTGCCCATAGGCACTTGTACGGAGGCGGTTCGCGATGGGCAGGGATCAGACACTTGGGGAGTGACACCCCTTTCGCCTTACTGGGGTGGGTCCACTCCGTCTCAGGGGTGAGAGGGCATCTGATATGGCTGATCCAATGCTGTCGGAATAAACGACAACGATAACGGTGACTGACGGAGGCTCTCTCAACACCCCGAGACCCCCTCTCGGTCTCAGGCCACATGAACAGTATCTCAACCCCCGAGATCCTCTCTCGGTCTCGGGCCACAAGATCAGCGTCTCAGCCCCCGCCTCTCGGTCTCGAGCCGCATGAACAGCGTCTCAGCCCCCGAGACCCCCTCTCGGTCTCGGGCCACATGAACAGTATCTCAACACCCGAGACCCCCTCTCGTCTCGGGCCGCATAAACAGCGTCTCAGCCCCCAAGACCCCCTCTCGGTCTGAACAGTATCTCAACCCCGAGTCTCGGTCTCGGGCCATGAACAGCGTCTCAGCCCCGAGACCTCTCTCGGTCTCGGGCCACATGAACAGTCTCAGCCCTCGAGACCCCCTCTCGGTCTCGGGCCACATGAACAATATCTCAACCCCCAAGACCCTATCTCGGTCTCGGGCTATATGAACAGCGTCTCAGTCCCCAAGACCTCCTCTCGGTCTCGGGCCACATGAATAGTATCTCAACCCCCAGACCCCCTCTCGGTCTTGGGCCACATGAATAGCATCTCAGCCCCCGAGACCCCCTCTCAGTCTCAGGCCGCATGAATAGCGTCTCAGCCCATAGACCCCCTCTCGGTCTTGGGCCACATGAACAGCGTCTCAGCCCCCGAGACCCCCTCTCGGTCTCGGGCCACATTAACAGTATCTCAACCCACGAGACCCCGTCTCGGTCTCGGGCCGCATGAACAGTGTCTCAGCCCCGAGACCCCCTCTCAGTCTTGGGCTGCATGAACAGTGTCTCAACCCCCGAGACCCCCTCTCGGTCTCGGGCCACATGAACAGTATCTCAACCCCCGAGACCCCCTCTCGGTCTCGGGCCACATGAACAGTACTTCAACCTTCGGCGCATGATCCGGCCCGCTCTGGGTCACCTGGCATGCCCACATGATCCGCCGCATATCTGTAGTAGGGTGTGATCATGTCTCATAATGGCGTATAGTCTATTGTATGTATGTCACTGTGCGCGACCATACCCCGTTGCAGCGTATGGTCCACCACCTGCCCGCTACTATACGCGGTCATATCCAGCGGTGGCGCGCACCATATATGCAGAGCACACCTATGAGGCTGTGCTGACCAATGACGCGGGACACCTCCAGCATATACGGTGACAGTACGATCCGTCATTGTCAGCCTCATATTTTGTCCGTTATCTAACTGGGCTCCTAAAAATCAGCAATCATCGGGAACATAAGGGGGATCTTCGAACAGGTATAAAGCATACGCCTATGCCGTAAGTAGGGGGATGAACTCTGGTTTTTCTAGCTCTTTTCCACTAGTTAAGCCCTAACTGTTTAGTTCCCTTCGGCTAGACAGTTCTCATCTGTTCCCAAGTGACTGACTTGAACATCAGAGGATCCCCACCGAAGCATCCGGTCTCCGGAAACTTTTCTTGCAGGAGTCCGGCGAGGAGGACATCCGTTCCCCGATGCTTAAAGAAAGTGACTTGGCATCATCAGGAAGGAAATAGATAGTGATTGTGATAGTTAAGGAGGTCACCTCGGGATTACGGGGGAGAGGCGCTTGCAGTGGCTGCACCAAGGGGCGTAGAAGTTGATGAGGATGTAGTCGAAGGTAGCGATGGCAGAGTTGAAGTTGGATTCATCGAGCTCGATAATGGTGCCATCGGTGGGGAACTCGTGGGAGGCTGCAGAGGTCAAGAGGGACAGAAGGGGCTTCGTGCTGCGGCCGAGCGTCACCATGGCCTTCGCTTCCTTCTTCGTCCTCTCAGCATTGATCGAGACCGAAGGTCGTTGGATTCAGTAGCTCGCCTTCATGATTTCTAGTCCTTTCTCCAAAAACAACGAAGAAACCCTACAAGAAAGTGTGCCAGCAAAAAAAAAAAGGATCCAAACATAATCAAAACAAGCAGATCAGAAAAAAAATTCCAAACATAATCAAAACAAGCAGATCAACCACTAGATTTGACCGAAAAGGTCTCAAAACATAGCGAAAAGGAAACAAATCACATCAACAAAATGGATCAAACGGAAAAGAAGATGAGAGGGCGAGTCTGACCATCTCCGTCCTTGTCGAACAAGTTGAAGGCCTCCTTGAACTCAGAGATCTGATCGTTCGTCAGCTGATCCACCTTGGCTTATGTGAGAATGATCACAAGGAAAGAAAAATGAGAAAATCAGATTGAACAAATCACGGAAATTGCTCATCACACGACTACGGAGGTGGTCACACGCTCGGACCGGTCCGGATTTGGACGTTGATCTCTTGCCTGGATGGGACCTGCAAGACAGTCCTTACACAGAGGGTATTTGTGGTGGCCCTCTGCGGAAGACCCTCTGATGCTAAGTAAGTGAAAATTCACAGCAAGTATATATGAGGAGAAGGCTCTCGCAGAAGAGTTCCTCAATGGCCTCTCGAGAACTCGGAGCTTTGCTCAAGCTTCAATGGAGCTTTCTCAGTTAGAGTGTCAGTGGAAGCGTATCTGAGAGACCTGGAGTATTTATAGGCGATCACCTGATTTCTTGAGCGCATCACAGGGGGTTTGAAAACTGTTAAGATTCAAATCGGATTCGAATCAAGTTTGTTACGAGACCGGTAGAATCCATATCTAGTTAGTTAGAGGATCGATGGCCATGAGAGTTGTTGATGCTTTGAGATTTAACAATTCTGTAGGTCCCAAGCCATTCCTGTAGGCCTTAGGCCACTTCTGGCATTATCCGCATAATTTTTCGATTGAGATAATGTTCAACCGTTATGACTTAAAATTCTCCTGTGTTTGGTTCCGCAGAGATGCTTAAACGCATCGGTCTGACCGAAGTGTAAAATAGCTTGGTTCATCAAGGTTTGAGAATGGCTCGGTTCGCCGAGGCATGAGAATGGTTCGGTTTGCCAAGGCATGAGAATGGCTCGGTTCGCTGAGGATGATTCGACTTCGGTGTCTTTCGGGTATGACAGCTGGCTGACGGGATGTCGAGATTGGTCTCAACTCAATTGATGGTACATGCGAACATTAATGCGATGATAATTTTACCCCTCATCAAAGAAGAAGAGTTCTGAGGCGAGGGCGAAGGAGGGAACAATCCTAGGTCCCTCCGGATCAACAGGGGGGTGGGGATCATGGTGGAAGTAGGCGAAGCATCAATAAGATTCTCAACTGCTGACGCTAAGCATAGGCAAACTGCAGAAATTTTCGACGCATCCCATAGCATCGAAAAAAAAGAGTTGTTATAATTAAATTTTATGGTAATGTATCTTCTGAGCTATATAAAACTGGCACAGCTAGAATAACCTCTAGGCTACACCTATAGGCATAGGGTGTTCATCTTTTGGTGTTGCACTATTTAAATTTCTGAAATCCATACAAATTTTAAGTTTTCCATTTTCCTTTATTATAGGCACAATATTAGAAAGTCATTCTACAAACTTGACGCAGGTTAAATAAGCTTGGCCTTCAACAAATGGTTGATTTCTTCTATGACTATGGGATAGATAGATTTCTGGTGCAACCCTTTTAGTAGCTTATTTATATGGTCTATAGTTGGGTCGAGTTGGGCAACTGTGCTTCACCAGTTTCCTATCTAAGCTTGGCACCTAATGTTATTCTATGCAAAATAATTTTAAATTTTTTCAATAGGATGTCATTCAACTCCCCAAATTAATCTCATCTAAAGGGCCTTGGACCACTGCAACGTGTCTTCCATTTTCTTCAGTGCTGAGAGTAACTCAATAGGTTTCATCGGAACGTCTTCCATTACGTAATCAGCCACGGTTAAATTAGGCCTGAACTGAATCTATCCTTAACTTTTTCTATTAACAAAACTGAAATTACGGCTATCTTATGCTGTCTGCTCATCCGATTACGAAATATTGGATGAGACTTGCAATCCTTCACGGACCATGACTGTTTGACCACATTGTTTCTAATAAATCTTCCATCATCTACTGAATCACAGCAGACCTCTCCGTACGAAGGCAATCACCTGCCTTTCTAGGGTTTCTTTATTTTCTGTGATTCTGAGTGGTCCGTAGTTTTTGTTGTAAAGGTATGCTTCCACCATATTTTTGCCAACCGAAAATGGCCTATTGTTGGCCATTACGATCTCGATTTCACCATTTTCTTTCTAAAGTATAAGGAACTGGTGGAGAGAAGATGAAACAACTCCATTTCGTGGATCTTCTAAAATCGAAAATGAGGAGTATATAGCTTATGGGATCATGCTTTCATAATTTGAAGATACGCTGTTAGCAACGGGATACTGCGTGTTGGAAATTATAGAATAAAGTTTGCAAGCTGTGTTGGAAGACAATGACAACGCTACTCATATATATGTCAATCGTAAGCACTATGGAACAAAACAGAAAAAATCACTGACAATAATTGTGGACTCTGATGAGAAGGGACCTTTAGAAATTTAGTCATCAATACTGAAGATGAGGTAAATAAGCAAAGCAGAAAAAGGGGAGAGAATCTAGTGATAAAATTTAAAAAAAAAAAAAAGAAACGAACGTATATATTTTTTCTTTTTTTTGATTCTTGACCCGATGAATTGCAACGAATAAAGCGTTCAAGTCTTCATGATCTTTCTTATTATTCTAACTCCAATTAGAAAGCCTTTTATTTTCTGTGGTTTTCTTTGGATAAGCTAGTCTTCAGATTTACCTATTCATCTATTGCCATTGGTTGTTCTCACAATTCTCACACAGAATAAGAAAGCTTCGTCTACCCAAAACACTTCCATTGTCAGGTCCTAACTGAATTTATATGTTCAAAACAATCTTGAGTATTTTTGCAAGATAACTTCTTTATCACCATGTTCTATTTCAACACAAGCATGAATGCATGTGTGGCCCATGTAGCGAAAGACCAACCTTTCATCCAAATCCCATAAAATGTTACTCCAATTCTTTCCTCTTTTTTTCTGGCATAAAACTTTATAATCCAAATACATGATATGAAGATATTAAGAGTCTCAGATACTGAGAAATATATTATTTGCGATTGAAGTAGTAGTTTAGTACTATAGAAACTAAGAATATAGAAAAGGATGATTGGTTGGCTATGGAAATGGCTCTAGCTCATGACTACCTCATGGATGGACTTTTGTCCTCCACAGAAAAACTTGCTCCAAAGCCACATCTCAATCTCTAAAAGCTAGCAGGGAACGTTAGAGCTGGTTGCTGTCTATCTACTACTTCAAGGACCTTCTTGGCTATTGCACCAGCATACGCTGAAGAGCCTTCACAAATCTGCATGGCAAATGGGAGAAAGGATTAGCTAACTAGTGTATATACTGGAAATGGATGACTCTGAAAAGGCTTGATATATCGAAGATGAAAATGTTTATGATCTTTTCTTTCTTAAAAAGAAAAAAGAAAATGTTCATGACCTTCGTATTAAATATGAAGCTGTAGTGATCTCCTATGTTTCCTCCGGAAGCATGGAGGAGTTCGAGCTGAAGCTCGTCCAGGATTTTTGCGATGTAAAGCAAGCAGTTGGCCTTCTTCTTTTGAATTAGTTTAATGTATACCTCATCATCAATGATACGAACATCAACGGTACTCTCCTTGGACCTTCTCTGGAGCCATGAGCTCCTTAAGGCCCCATTGATTGGGTGATCATGGTCATCTCTAAGAGGCCTCATCGAGGAACTCTCCATGTCGGCAGTGCCCTCGTCATCTGCTTTCATCATCTTTATCCTCTCCCTTCCGTGTCTCTTCTTTCCCATCAGTAGTTTCAGCTCGTCAACCGTCCGTAGGAGCTCCTTTATATAGTCGGTTGCATCTCCCACAATGGATGCTCTGTCAGACTTTAGACAGAAGTGCAAGTAAAACATGATAAAGATAAGGAGTTTGGATGATCAAGATCAGCATTATTGAATTTTACTGTTTGTTTATATTTAAAGGAGGAAAAAGACGATGCTTTTTACTGTGTATTTGTATGTTACCTTGCCTTGCAAGGAGAATACATCAAAGCTAACATAAGTTATACAAAATTTCTAACTAAATTCAACAAAGTAGCAAGAAGAGGATGCACGAGAGGAAGCATGTGCCCGTCCCACTTGCCTAGGCCCACTCTCATATAGAGTATGTAACGAAAATTAGCTTACCGCCTCGTGACCGAGGAAAAGATTGATGGTGCACTATATATATTTCTCTAAATAGGATGAAATAAGTACTAATAATAGAACAAAACTGCGTAGCAGACACCATAAAGTTAACATTTTACGAGTAACAATGTCTGCCTGCCAATAAATTTTAAGTTGAAATTGCTTTGTAATGGCAGAAGATGCAACGCACGGAGAACAGAGAGGTTTGAAGGTGCACATTAGAAGTTGATAGGAAACCAATCAATGCACACGCGCACACACGAGAGAGAGAGAGAGCTGGTACCTTTGTAGGGTTTGGGACTAGTGACCTGAGAGCCTGGTACTTCTCGTTCAACTGCTCCCTTCTTTGCCTCTCAGTAGCGAAATTTGGTTTCACCTCACCTTTACCCAACCCTCCCATCTTCCTCCTATAATCCAATACTGTGCTATCAAACTGCCTCCCATCCATCTCCTCGAAACCATGTCCTCCTCCTATCCCTATCCCTCCTGCAGCTCCTACCATTGCCTCCCTCTCGTCCACCCCACAGAACAGCCCATAATTTTGTGGCAAGGAATGAAACAAGTCTCTTAGCAGGTGAGGCTGAGGGGCAGGATAGCCCAAATGGAGTGCCGAGTCGTAAAGCATCGGCCCATTTTCTGGCACGGCCGCCCCGGGGACCTCATTGTAAACATCCATTGGAATGTTCCCAGGCTTTAGGCTCGGGTTGCTGAAGGAAATGGAGGTGGCCGGTGGAAACACCGGAGCTACGGTCGGCAGCTTCAGAAGGTTGAGGAGGTCGGGTGCAACCAGGTGAGACGATGGATCGGGGTATGGCGTGGCATCGTAGCTTTGGAGATTTTGTTGCATCTCGATATGCTGCTGATCTTCATAGTTTTGTTGGTGGTGGATGGTGGCGTCTTGGATGTCTTGCATGGTTGGTTCCCAATTGGTGCTCCCCATTGGTGGTGTGTCTTGAATCATGTGGCTGTGGAGCTCTTGCTCAAGGTCGAAGCCGAGCTGGTGTTGGAGGTGGTCGAGGCCCATAACGATGGCTGCCTCATCTGAGGGGGGTTGTTGGGGTTGGAGAGGTCGTCAATGGAGAAGGTGGAGATCCTGATGTTGTCTTCTAGGTAGCTGTTGTTGTTGTTGTTGCTGCTGCTGTTGCTGTTATTGTATGTGGGAGCTAGGGATGGGCTATCAACCAAAGTTGTTTGCAATGGATTAGGGACCTGAGGTGGATCAAAGTAGCCATTCTCATCGAACATCTTTGCTAGCTTTAATGAATAAGCTCTCTTTTATTGTTCAATTGATCTTTATCTGAATTAGTTCAAGAGAAAAGAGAATTAAAAACAGTAGCCAAAAACCATTTCAGGATGCACACCATAGAACAAACATGAAACAAAGCTCTAAAGATGTTAACATACATTTCACAAACCTGAATGACAGGACGAAGACGCTACGTGAGACCAGTAAACACAAAAACATAAGAGCAATACAGGATGGCTCCATGGATGGAGGAAGGAAGAAAGGTTTAGAATAAGATGAGTGTGATGGTGATGTTGGCCTTTCCTTCTTAAATTTGATTCCTGGATAGAGGCTCTGAAAGAAAGGAGAAGGTGGGAATTCAGAGAAGGCAATCTTACAATCTCTTTTGCCGTATGGAGAAGTTGATAATGTTGAGTGGGATGAATGGGATTCCTGGTAGTGGTTTTGTTTCGTTTGATCCCACAAAACTATCTTATATCTTCTCTCTCTCCTTTTCTCTCATCATTGCTCTTTAAAAAAAGTGGCTTCTCAACCACTCTAATTTCACAAATTTATCACCAAATTACCCAACAACTTACGTTGCCCCTTAATGACCACAACAACCTCAACCTAAGTTTAAACACTTGATATTTCTAACACTACTTTGTATACATAGAGACAATTTATATAATATTCAGCATATTTGCAGCTGTGTCATAAAATTATAGGTAATAAAGTTACTGTGAATTGCATATCCTACCTGCAGCCATCACTAGTATTCAGGTGGTGCTTATTCGATCTGTATGGCAAAAGCTTCGGTTGGTAGCATTTACTTACTCTTCACCTACATGTTGATACATATTGAGCCCCACTGGTGAATTACTTTTCTTGGTTAGACTAATTGGTCTGGTAAACCTTTTTCGTAATATACAATTTTGTTTGTGCAATTAACTTTTAGTTTTGCTACAATTTTGTTCCAATGCTTTAATTGAGCCGGATGAGCACAAAATTGATTTAGAATTAGGTTAACACTACGAAATTTGATTGGTTTCAGAGAGCATTCTAGCATATTAAAACAAATAAAACTAGTAAAAGTAGACGCAGCATTGTGTTACCATTGCAATTAAGTTTATTATTTCTCCACAGCAGTGTCTCTCAATTGTAATTTTAGAAGGCAAGACTTTCAGGTTGGCTTTCGTTGTTTCAATCCCAAGGGTATTATGAAAATTGTGTCAAAAATTGTGATCATTGTTCCACTTATAGTGCCAAAGCTTGCCATCTTGGTGGGGTCCACAAAAATTTATCATGTGCATGCAAAAGGATAACTCAAACCAACCTCGTGAAGTGGTTTCTGTGCCCATATTAGAGGTAAGGATAGTTATAATTAACAAATAAAAGAGTAATTAGTTACCACTTAGACTTGTTTCGGATAATTAGAGGGTTGTCACGTAAAGCTGATGAGAGGGAAAAATTGTTTAAGCATAAGGTCCCTCCAGATGCCATTACTAAANTCCCATGGTTAGATGGTTATCCAGTTATTGGGACTTAGGTCTCACCCTTCTATTGTTAATATTTTTCTTTCAGATCAGTGAGTATGTTTGGCAGGATTAAGGTTTGCAGAATTGAGACCCTTAGCTGCTGAAGCCTACCAGGATACAAAGAGTATAAATGATAGCTTTGTATATTGAGTTAGTGTGGGATGACCTTCGTGTGTATGTATATGTGTATATATACAATGAGGTATGGTGATGTATCAGACTTATTTGGATATGTATAAAAAACTATGTTTTGGAGGAAATTACGAATATAATGTATGCATAAATGATTGTGCTATCGATTGTGAATGTGATCTTATAAACTGCCTAAGGATGTCACAGAAAAATATTATCTGAGCAGGATGATGTAAAATGTTGAAATGATAATTATGATGATGTATACATACTTTTGAATAGGAATAAAAAGATTTTAAATAAAACACATTTTCGAGTATCTACCGCTTATGATAATTTATTGGAATTTTCTAAATCTGTATGGATTGCTATATAAAGACTAGTAAAACTTTATCCGATTATAGTAGGTATACAGTCGATGGTCCTGTAAGATATGGGTGCCGACAAAGATTGTAAAATTGATATTGAAATATATTTAATTATAGGATTTAAAAAGGTTAGTGCCATGCTAAGGCACGACGCTTTTTGTTTGTTAATTTTTCTGTAGCAAATTCGATGCATTAGTGCTAATAATAATAATAATAATAATAATAATAATAATAATAATAATAATAATAATAATATTATTATTATTATTATTATTATTATTATTATTATTATTATTATATATTAAAAATAAATTTAAATATAATTGGATTTAAAATTTGTATTGATATTTATTTAAAACAAGTATAATTATATTTATTTTATTTTTTTATATCTATTTTATATAAAATAAAATATAAAAATTTTAATATCTATTTTTTTATTTTTTTATATTTATTTAAAAATATAGATATAAATATAAAATGCCACTAAAAGCCATAATCGGTAGTCGGGAGTCGGGACCGCTGCCCACAGGGAAGCGGCGCTCACCGTTCGCAGGTGCACCGCACGTGACAATGCAGTCCCGGACCCCCGAAAAAGCGTAACCCTCGCGGCACTGCTTATTTTGTGCGCCCTCTTTCGTTCCTCTCTGAACAAGCAAACCCTAGGGGAGTGGGAGCGTTAAGAGAGAGTGAGAGAGAGGTGGGGGAGCAGCGTTAACAAGAAAGAAATGTCGATGTCAAAAGGGTCCAAGATGCTCCAATACATCAATTACCGGATGCGGGTGACGATTCAAGATGGACGGCAGCTGGTCGGTAAGTTTATGGCATTCGACCGGCACATGAACCTCGTCCTCGGCGATTGCGAGGAGTTCCGCAAGCTTCCTCCCTCGAAGAAAGGAGGAGGCGAGGAGCGCGAGGATCGCCGCACCCTCGGCCTCGTCCTCCTCCGCGGCGAGGAGGTCGTCTCCATGACCGTCGAGGGTCCACCTCCCCCGACGAGTCCCGCGCCAAAGCCCACGCCGCCTCCGCTGCCCTCGCCGGCCCCGGCCTCGGCCGCGCCGCCGGCCGCGGCGTCCCCACCGCCCCCCTCGTCCAGGCCCAGCCTGGCCTCGCCGGCCCCGTCCGCGGCGTCGGCGGCCCTGCCCCGGGCATGATGCAGCCCCAGATCTCCCGCCCCCCCGTTCCCCAGCTCTCAGCCCCGCCCGTCTCCTACCCGCAGGTCGTCCGGCCCCCTCAGATGACCGGCTTCCCCGCCCCCATGTCCGCCGCCCTCCCATGCCCAATGTGCAGTTCGGCGCCGCCAGGCCCGGGGCTCCGCCCGCGCCCTTCCCCGTGCCACCCCCCCAGTTCGGGCAGCGCCCCATGGGCCCGCCACCCCCTCAGATGATGCGTGGCCCTCCACCGCCGCCGCAGAGGCCCGGCATGCCGGCTCCCCCGCCCCCTAGGCCCGGGATGCCGCCCGGTGGGGCGGTCCCGGTGTTTGCCCCACCAAGGCCCGGGATGCCACCCCCGCCGCCGCCCAACCCGCAGCAGCAACCTCCTCAGAACCCCCAGCAGTAGTTATTTGATTATCGGGGTATGCGTGTTCCTTTCTCATATTTTTTTTTTAGGTTTCTTTCTTTGTCCAGCAAGAAGATTATCTGTGATCCTCCAGGTTCACCCACTCCCCCCCCCCCCCCCCCTCTCTCTCTCTATATATATATACATATGTATATATATATGCTGAGATCTAGGCATTCGGACTCACCTATACAATTGGGTATTGGATCAAAGTTTTGCCCCATATCTTCTTGTTCTAGATGAAAACTAACACTTGGAAGTTTCATGGTTGTCTAGATTGGAATCATAATTGAATCAATTGGTGTTGCTGGATTCTATTTATAATTTATTATCTTATCCAAGTATCGAAGCATGCATTTTTTGAAGTTATATCTCAAAATTGTGGATTTTATATTCAATCGCATGCTTTAATTTTAAGCTTCACTCCTGCTAGCAAGGGGCTTCAATCAAAGTTTCAGGAATAGCCTTGGTGATACACATAGATAAAATCAAATGTTCAAGTCTGGTAGGTTTAGCTATTAGCGTGTAATGGGTTGTGTTGGCAATGCCAGATCATATTGGGTAAGGTGCTAGTATGAGTGTTGATTCAGATGCTTCAACTTTTAATATCAATCTGTAATCAATAATATGCTTGTCAGGTGACATTACTTTTTGACACAAAAAAAAGACAATTTATTTGCTCAATTTGGTAGTTTCGTATCTGTGCTCTTATTTTCTAGAAACGTTTGTTATCTGCAAATGATGGGATCATCATTTGAGTTGATTTAGACTTTTCATATAATTTTTTATTCAAATAAAAAATGACATGAAGAGAAGGAAAATCATGATTATGTCTATCCCATTAAGTGGCAAGTAGAAGTATTGTAATACTTTCAGTTACATTTCGTCTCATGCCTAAGGTGCCATTTTGTTTGAAAAGCGTAGTAATCACGGCAAGAATATGGTTGCTGTCATTGTTTGTGAAAGTCCCATTTATTCATGAATGTTTTATATATGTTATGTATTTTTCATTGAAGCCTAGCCTCCTTTGATAGTTCATGGTAGTTCATAATGATTTCCTCATACTTCAATTTTAACTTGTTCATGCCCTTAAAAAACTTTATTTAATAGAGTACATATTGCATGAAAAAAAATTTCATGATGAGTTTATAATAATTTTTTTATACCTTCATTTTAGCTTGTCTGTAGCTGTAACAATTATTTAAAAATTAATGATAAGATACAAAGTTTTCCATATCCAATTTACTTCTTTTCATGTTCTACAACTGACTCAATTGATTGAAGTCAAAAATGGATATTTTTGTTTTGATCTATTATTTGATGTCATATCATGATTGGGTTTATAAATTTGTGAGACAAAATTCCAAGATGCTAACAAACATGAAAATCTAAAAGGAACCATAGGAATTTGATGTGTGTGTGTCCATATACGTAGAAGCTTAATACTCCTTCTCTGTACGGTATGCATTATAAATAGATTAATATGGTATATTAAAATTTAAATAATAAAAGTTTATCAAGTGATAAAGGATTTGTTATATAATGCATGCTTTTCTATATTGTTATTATAACAAATCTTCAAGTTAAAATATCAAAATTATGTTATATTTGTGAAAACGATTTTAAAATTTAAAGCATACCCATTTAGAGCATCAATACGTCAGCTTCATTATTTACCTAAACATCTCCAAACAGAGGATGAAATCCGGTTCACATAGTGAGTTGAGGGTTTTTCCGGACAAGTTACCCATTCTAGCCCCCCTGCAAACAGGAAAACACTTTATGACCTTTTGTCGGATATCTTTGAAATTAAAAGTGCATTGCATCAGGAAATGCTTGTTGATTTAGTATAACTTAACCATGTAACCATGAAATTTTGCTGCAAAAATGGTTTTCTACTTTATTGAATTTTGTTTAAGGATCAGTTAGTCTATTCAAAACATACTAGGTGCAGTTAGGATGCACACATTATTATGAAGATAAGCTTTAGGAAGGTAACAAAGAAGTGGGTTTGTTTGAATGATAGAGTAATTTGTCTTTTATCGGCACAATTAAGACTGATGCTGGGGAAAAATGGTAGTTTCTGAAGCCGAGGCCTTATGAATCTAATAAATCTCATAGACTAGGGATCAAAATGTCCATGGCTTTATGAAATAAAATCTATCATATAAACCTGCTGTTGTCCTCTTATAAATAATTGTCAATGCAACATCTGAAACATGCATCTCAAGTTTGGTGTGGTCTAATATCAAATAAAAAAAAATCATTAACAGACATGCATCTCCATTCGAAGTATTTTCATCCTAAAATTTGGTTGTGACTTTTGAGCTAGGATCGACTAGATAGAACAACTTATCTAATTTTTGATGAAGGCCTATCATTGTTAAAAAAAAAAAAAACAATGGTAAACAGTTTCTTCTTTCTTTTCATTTCTTTCTAAAACTCATCCTTTCATAGCTTGCAGGCAATTAGAAGTCTTGTTAGCCAACAACAAACACTTACAAACTCCGATACTGTTGTTGCTCTTGGAGGAAGTCAATTGTTGTTGGTTATAGACACAATTGAAAACTGAAACAGTGCAGATATAGGTGCCACTTGGATTCTTCACTTGAAGTGGAAATCCAAACATGCAGGGGATCAAAAACTGTAGCAATTAGTTATGGATTTGATGGTAGCAATGCTGTTGAGGTTAAGCTAGTGCAATGACATCAAGAGTTATTGCTTCTTAAGAGAGTGGAGATTCCCTTGTTTATATCTAACAAAAAGAAAAGCACTCATGATTGTAGTGGGTGATTTTGCATGTTGGGGCTTTCTCCTAGTTTTTTAAGAGCCTGATATTTTGAATGACACTGGAATGCTGATCTTGTTTTTTTTCTCTTGTTGAAATATGAACTATTATATATATCATATAAAATGAGAAGCGAGTAGATTTGTTTCAGTTCTCCAGCTTCGTTTTAGCTAATTGATTGAGGGCAAAGGCTGGATGTGTGTGTATACATTGATGAACTTATCTGTCAAATCAGTTATCAAAATGGTTTGCCAAAGCAAGTTAAGCATCCTCAGCATTGAGAGATATCTTTCTTGCACTTTAATCTAAGTTATAAAGATGATTACCTTAATTTCTGGTGAAAAGGAGATGCTTTATATTGAAGGTCAAGGCTTTGGGTGAGGCAGGCCAACTCATTCTTTTGGGGTCCTGCACATGCTGCATGGTCATTGCAAAAGGGAAACCGAGGTGACTTTCTCACAGGAAAGTTTTCTTAAGTTCAATATTATGCCTTATCTATAAGTGGCTTTAAGATTTATTAATACATCTGAATACTTCTGGCATGTGTTTGCCAAGACAGTATGACAGTTCCTTGTGGCGGGTCGCCTTATCACCTAGCTAGCACTGTGGGGTTTTTGTGAAGCAACGAATGAGTGGATGAAGTCTGAAATATTTTTTTTGGTAGAGGATGAGGGCAGAAATATGATGAGAAGACATTACGTCAGAGTAAGTAGAGGAAAAAGGAGAAAAGGAGTGATTGTAGGAAAGAAAAATGAAAAGGATGAGAACAATGGGAATAAACAGAAATGGAGTTATGCCCAGAGAGGAGTGTGAAAAAAGTGGAGGAAAGGTCGAAAAAGATTTTTGATTGGGATGGTTGAGACAATGGGAGGTTGTGCGCAGTTGTAAAGCTGTTCCATTATGATGTGGGTATAACAAGTTTTGTGTTATTGGACCTTCACTAGACCCTGCAATGGTGAGAGTCTCATGCACTAGGATGTCTTTTTTGTGGGTGAGAAATGGGAGACAGATATGAGACGGAAAGTATTAATAATGGGAAGGGCTTTGGGGTGAGTTGTGTGAAGCCACCCATATAGCTTGAAGCTGTAGTGTGGTCCTGTGCATGAAAGAGAATAGAAACACATCCCAAAATTTGTAACCTTTCCCCATGGTGAGTCCCACTGAAAAAGAGCTGCATCCAAGGAAAAAAGGGAAGAAGATATTAGGCTCTTAACTGAGAAGGAAAAACTCCTCTCTTTTTTTTCTTTGAATGAAAAGATACTGGAAATTGGATTCTCTTGAGAAACTGAAATCTCAGTTGATGTTTTCTCTTCTCTTCTGAAAAACTGAAACTTCTAATCTCAACTGATATTATCTCCCACTTTAACTCAGACATTCATTTCAACTTTTTTTTTCTTTTAATTTTTTAATGAAGTCCAGGACTTTCCTGCTCTGGGTCTTGCACCCATTCACAAGAGGAAGGATAACACACACTCAGAAAAAAAAAAAAAAAAGCATGCCATCTGTTGTGCTTAAAGAAATAGACAGCTTGCCTATTCCTGCACTTATGTTGCATGTGCTAGCATGTGCTAAACTCCAGTTAATATAATAAAGAAACAGAAGGCCTAGAAAGAAAAGGAAAAGAAAAGAAAAAGTTCTAATCATGTTTAGGTACTTGCTAATGAAAGACAATTATTCACTCTTTGTTTGCTTTGTTCAAGTTTGCCAATTATGTGTTATGTCATTTGTCCTAGTAAATTTCTTGAGCATGAAAATTCAAAAAATGTGTGAATAAACCAATCAATTCACATTATCCAATCGCTTGTTTGGTTCCTTGTGAATCAGATCTCTTCTTTTCTCTATTCTATCCAGTATCAGTTTACAATGCCTTTTTCTCATATCTAGTGGTTCCAACCCATAGGAGATGAGGAAACTGATCTTTTACCGCCCTTCTTTGGTAGACAGCGAATTTACTAGGCTTTTTAACTAGCCGTGTATTTTGATGGTTGCTCTTTTCAAATTGTGCTAAAGAATTGCACAATTTTCAGCGAGCAACCAAAATTGAAATTAACAAGGCATCTGGATCTTTATGCAAGGAATTGTTTTTGCTAAATAAAAAGTTAGCTTGGCATTGACAAATGTAAGATGGGACCTTGCAACATATTAATTCTGCTGTGTACTGCCCTATTGAAAATTTTGTACGTTTATCCTCTGGTGAAATTCTTCTCTTCTTTTGTGAGCATTGGAGCTATGCGTAAGCTGTGTTAAAGGAATCCATCAAAAACAAGGTTAACTGATGGCAAGAAACTACATACCTATGATTGTATTTGCAAATGTGAAGATGAGTCCTGGTTGAAGTTTGTGTATTTGCAAACTCATAAAGCTTAAGTAGTTTAAACTCTTAACAGATGAATGTGTCGTCAAACTCATAAAGCTTAAGTAGTTTAAACTCTTAACAGATGAATGTGTCTTACCTCTAACAGAATAAACAAGTAGTTTTTTTTAATGCTAATTGAAAACAGAAACTTTAAATCTTCTAATATCTATTTTCTGCAATTAATGGGTGTAGAGTATTGTACAGTTCTATCTGGTGCTTTTTAGGTTCAGAAGTAAAATATAGCCATATATAAAGTTCTATTGGTTCTGTGGCTGTTTGCGGAGGTAGTCATTCTGTACAACTAGTTGATAAACTTTAGTTAACATTTTTATATGTGTTTTTTGTTATTGTGATTGTAAATTATTTTTTTATGATGATCTTCACTTACTAGCTTTTTGGTTATTGGAGTTTATATGTCCTTATTTTACCTTGGGGTTTGAGAATGTTAAATCTGGTTTGAAATAGTTAGAGTTTCAATTATTTGGGCAAGGTTTTACAAACTAATGGGACAGTGGCATGCCCCACTGTTCCACATGGAATGAGTCAGGAAATGGACTAAGATGTGAGAGGACATCTAATGTCCTGATTGTTAGTATGAAGGCTTTTTTTCCATGGAGAAATGAGGATGGCCTTGTCCCATGCTATTTAAAAAACCTTTGATTTTGGGATTTTGATCTGAGAAGGGTATGACAAACTTACATTGGTAGAACATCTAGAAGATTTTAGTCATATCTGGCTGAATGATTGCTAATTATCGCGGAGCTCACTGAAGTTGACATGGAAATAGGTTTATTGCCTTACCCGTTGTCATGCCTGGGCATGAGTCACAGAACTTTCTTGTAAATGAGTAAATGACTTGATTGTTTTTCACTTAACTACTCAAATTAGGTTTTTTTATTTCATTTTCCATCAATTTAAATTGAATTATTGTTTTTAGCATATCTACTTGAATTAGGTTTTTTTTTATTTTATATATCCACTAATTTGATTGTATGCTGTAATCTTGATTATTCAGTGGATTTTACATGTAAATGGTGCTTGTTTTAGTTTCTTGAGCTTTTTCTGTAATCACACGGTGTGTGCACTAATGCCTTATTATTTCAACTGGATGTATTTGCTTTTATGCTATTAATCATTCTTTATTTGATCCATTCAAGTTTCTTGGTCAGGTATCTGCCTGTTTGAAGCATGGATGAATCTTGTTGGTCAGCTAGTTCTGTGCTTCACCTTTGTCGGCTTCTTATTTGTGGCAGTTGTCTTCATTATCTGGAATTTGACTTGCAAGCTACAGAAACCTTTAGGTTTTAAGTTTCCGCAGACTTCCATGCGTATCTTGTAACTGGGATTGCTGATATGACAGAATCTTGGATGGTGCATTACATTTTCACAGATTTTGAAGCTTTTAATGTTTGGTTTAATTTCTAAACTGTTAATTTGATCTGCTGAAGCTACTCCAACAGGGATCCAATGACTGTTGCCCGTTTTAGATTAGGTAATTGTTGGTGGGTGATGTGGCTGATCCAACGCCGTTAGAGAACCGTGAAGGAAGCTGATAGGGCTCGCTTCGACCTTCAAGGCCCACCTCGACCTCGTGTCGGTTGCGGTTCATTTTCGTCTCGGCGTGGCTTCAGTCCACCTCGACTTCCGTGTTGATTAACATCTATCACGAGATCCTCCGTCGTTCTTGAGGTGCGGTCTCAACATCCTACCCGAGACCCTCTGTCGGTCTTGGGGTGCGGTCTCAACATCCTACCCGAGACTCTCTGTCGGTTTGGGGTGCGGTCTCAACATCTTACCCGAACCCTTCATCGGTCTTGGGGTGGTCATAGCATCCTACCCAGAGATCCCTCGTCGGTCTTGGGGTGCGGTCTCAACATCCTACCCCGAGAACCCCCGTCGGTCTTGGGGTGCGGTCATAACATCCTACCCGAGACCTCCGTCGGTCTCGGGGTGCGGTCATAGCATCCTACCCCGAGACCCTTCGTCGGTCTCGGGGTGCGGTCTCAACATCCTACCCCGAAACCCTCCGTCGGTCTCGGGGTGCGGTCTCAACATCCTACCCGAGACCTCCGTCGGTCTCGGGGTGCGGTCTCAACATCCTACCCCGAGACCCCGGGAGGTCTCGGGGTGCGGTCTCAACATCCTATCCCGAGACCCTCCATCGGTCTCGGGGTGCATTCACAGCATCCTATCCCGAGATCCTCCATCGGTCTTGGGGTGCGGTCTCAACATCCTACCCCGAGACCCCCCGTCGGTCTCGGGGTGCATTCACAGCATCCTACCCCGAGACTCCGTCGGTCTCGGGGTGCATTCACAGCATCCTACTCGAGACCCCTCGTCGGTCTCGGGGTGCGGTCTCAGCATCCTACCCCGAGACCCCGTCTGTTTCGGGGTACGGTCTCAACATCCTTACCCCGAGACCCCCCGTTGGTCTCGGGGTGCGGTCATAACATCCTACCCCGAGACCCCCGTCGGTCTCGGGGTGCATTCACAACATCCAACCACCAAGACCCGAGACCCTTCTGGGCTCGGACATTGAACAGTGCCGGTATTCACCCATAGCCTTATCTGAAGCTCATCTAAGGGTAGGAATAGTACCATGCGAGCACTCTATGATCAAATGCTCTACGAGGGATTGACAACCAAAAAGGTGGCGTAGGGGACACGCCTGGCAAGCGCCGTAACGATCGGCCATGCCCTGCAGCCACCAACTCTGACAGGACACGCATGCAGCACGACACGGCATATGGAGGTAAGCTCCACCGTACTGCCATCAATTAATGCTCTGACAAGAGATCACGCCCCAAGCCCGCGGATTCCAGGCATCAATAAAAAGGGTAAGAGGGACCTCGACCAGGTAACACGCTCATGACCCCCTAAACGCTCACAACGAGAGATCTCTCTCTCGGAGCCATCTCTCTCTTTCTTTTTCGAGCTTCCTCAAGCTCACGGCTGATGCCCAGACCACTGACTTGAGCATCGGAGGGTCCCGCCGAATCTCGGCCCCCGGGACTTGCTTGCAGGCGCGAGGAGCTCACTGGAGGAGGTGACCGCACGCTCGAGGCCGGTGATTTGGCGTCATCATATTGGTGCGCCAGGTAGGGGGGATAAGAGAGATTTCGAATCGGCAATCGACAACTCCTCTTTCCCCGAGCTCTTAAACAATGGTGATGGCCCGTGCGCAAGAGGTCTCCACCAGCTACGCTGGGGGGCAGCGTCAAGCCTTTGGTGGTGATGCACGTCCGAAGGTCCTCACCAATCACGCCGGGGGGTATCCATGTCACACTGAGCAACAATGTATCATTCTCTCTGCTCCTCACTCACCACCAACCCCAGCTGGCTATCTTCAGTCAGCAAGTTCAAGCCTTCAATGCAGCAGTTCATGAGCTGCAGAAGCAAAGCTTTCAAGAAACTGCAGTCTCCTACCCCCGCTCAAGCTGCCACTCCTCTCATCACTCGTCTTCTGAGCCATCTGGGAAGATCTTAAACCTAAGGTGAAGAAGCGTCTGGACAAACAACACCAACGGCTGGGAGAGCTCACTCAAAGGCTCAACAATCAACCAGAGGCGGACTGCAGCATGGGTGAAGAATAATTTCAAAATGGATGAACTTGAGACATTATTCGTCACCTCAAGAATTTATGGGCATGTCAATTTCTGGTGGTAGTAAGCCGAGAGCCAAACCGAGCCTAGGACCTTTTACGGATTTCGTTCTAGCTGCTCTCAAGCTTCTGCACCGAGGGCAATCAATCTCTTCAAAGAAAGAGCTAGGCAAAGGGGCCTCACAGCAACATCTTCTCCTAATCGTCCACCCTCAGTGGACTCTCTCGGCCTCTCGTCTTCAATGACCACCAACTGTCGGGGCTTTCCTCAACAGACTCCAGCTTTGTCCCGGTTTCTAGCTTCTTCCCAGCCAGACATCTGTCCTAGCCTCCAATGCGAGAAAAGGCCCAAGTAAGGACAACGACATTTCCAATCCGACTAACATGACTCCCTGGGGGACAGACCACCAGCGGGCGGAAGTGCTCAAATCCACAAAAGGAAAAACATGGGTGCTACAAGAGCTAAGTACATCGCACTTAAGACAGTTCTTTCATTAATAATTAAAAATGTCATGCAGGAAGATCTACCTTGCATCAACATCCAAGGCCAACCTCGCTTTGGCGTACAAAAAGCCCGGGTCCAGCAGGGAAGACCTCGATCGACCCCAAGCGCCGGCACTCAAAGCCGACCCCGGTCGGCACCAAAGCCCTGGGCCAGCCAGGCATGAAGCCCAGTGTACCATTGGCAGAGCGGTGTACCACCGGCTCTCAGCAACAAAAGCCCGACCCCGGTCGGCACCAAAGCCCTGGGCCAGCCAAGCATGAAGCCCAGTGTACCACTGGCAGAGCGGTGTACCACAGGCTCTCAGCAACAAAAGCCCGACCCGGTCGGCACCAAAGCCCTGGGCCAGCCAGGCATGAAGCCCAATGTACCACTGGAAGAGCGGTGTACCACCGCTCTCAGCAACAAAAGCCCGACTCCGGTCGGCACCAAAGCCCTGGGCCAGCCAGGCATGAAGCCCAATGTACCACTGGCAGAGCGATGTACCACCGGCTCTCAACAACAAAAGCCCGACCCCGGTCGGCACCAAAGCCCTGGGCCAGCCAGGCATGAAGCCCAGTGTACCACTGGCAGAGCGGTGTACCACCGGCTCTCAGCAACAAAAGCCTGACCCCGGTCGGCACCAAAGCCCTGGCCAGCCAGGCATGAAGCCCAGTGTACCACTGGCAGAGCGGTGTACCACCGGCTTTCAGCAACAAAAGCCCGACCCCAGTCGGCACCAAAGCCCTGGGCCAGCCAGGCATGAAGCCAGTGTACCACTGGCAGAGCGGTGTACCACCGGCTCTCAGCAACAAAAGCCCGACCCCGGTCGGCACCAAAGCCCTGGGCCAGCCAGGCATGAAGCCCAGTGTACCACTGGCAGAGCGGTGTACCACCAGCTCTCAGCAACAAAAGCCCGACCCGGTCGGCACCAAAGCCCTGGGCCAGCCAGGCATGAAGCCCAGTGTACCACTGGCAGAGCGGTGTACCACCGGCTCTCAGCAACAAAAGCCCGACTCCGGTCGGCACCAAAGCCCTGGGCCAGCCAGGCATGAAGCCCAGTGTACCACTGGCAGAGCGATGTACCACCGGCTCTCAGCAACAAAAGCCCGACCCCGGTCGGCACCAAAGCCCTGGGCCAGCCAGGCATGAAGCCCAGTGTACCACTGGCAAAGCGGTGTACCACCGGCTCTCAGCAACAAAAGCCCGACCCCGGTCGGCACCAAAGCCCTGGGCTAGCCAGGCATGAAAGCCCAGTGTACCACCGGCTCTCAGCAACAAAAGCTCGACCCCGGTCGGCACCAAAGCCCTGGCCAGCCAGGCATGAAGCCCAGTGTACCACTGGCAGAGCGGTGTACCACCGGCTCTCAGCAACAAAAGCCCGACCCCGGTCGGCACCAAAGCCTGGGCCAGCCAGGCATGAAGCCCAGTGTACCACTGGCAGAGCGGTGTACCACTGGCTCTCAGTAACAAAAGCCCGACCCCGGTCGGCACCGAAGCCCTGCACCAGCCAGGCATGAAGCCCGACACCCATCGGCACCTGAAGCCCTGCACCAGCCAGGCATGAAGCCCTGCACTAGCCAGGCATGAAGCCCTGCACCAGCCAGGCATGAAGCCCGACACCCGTCGGCACCTGAAGCCCTGCACCAGCCAGGCATGAAGCCCTGCACCAGCCAGGCATGAAGCCCGATACCCGTCGGCACCTGAAGCCCTGCACCAGCCAGGCATGAAGCTCGACACCCGTCGGCACCTGAAGCCCTGCACCAGCAAGGCATGAAGCCCGACACCCGTCGGCGCCTGAAGCCCGACACCCATCGGCGCCTGAAGCCCTGCACCAGCCAGGCATGAAGCCCGACACCCGTCGGCACCTGAAGCCCTGCACCAGCCAGGCATGAAGCCCGACACCCGTCGGCACCTGAAGCCCTGCACCAACCAGGCATGAAGACCGACACCCGTCAGAGCCTGAAGCCCTGCACCAGCCAGGCATGAAGCCCGACACCCGTCGGCACCTGAAGCCCTGCACCAGCCAGGCATGAAGCCCGACACCCATCGGCACCTGAAGCCCTGCACCAGCCAGGCATGAAGCCCGACACCCGTCGATGCCTGAAGCCTGCACCAGCCAGGCATGAAGCCCTGCATCAGGCGAGGATCAGCCACTTGGGAGGTAACGCCCCTTTCGCCTTGCTGGGGTAAGCCCGCTTCGTCTCAAGGGCGAGGGGGCATCTGATGTGGCTGATCCAACGCCGTTAGAGAACCGTGAAGGAAGCTGACAGGGCCCCGCTTCGACCTCCAAGGCCCACCTCGACCTCCATGTCGGTTAACATCCTACCCGAGACCCTCCGTCGGTCTCGGGGTGCGGTCTCAACATCCTACCCCAAGACCCCCGTCGGTCTCAGGGTGCGGTCTTAACATCCTACCCGAGACCCCCCGTCGGTCTCGGGGTGCGGTCACAGCATCCTACCCTGAGACCCCCTGTCGGTCTCGAGGTACGGTCTCAACATCCTACCCCGAGACCCCCCGTCGGTCTCGGGGTGCGGTCATAACATCCTACCCCGAGACCCCCATCGGTCTCGGGGTGCGATCATAACATTCTACCCCGAGACCCCCCGTCAGTCGGGGTGCGGTGAGGTCGGTCTCGGGGTGTGGTCATAGCATCCTACCCCGAGAGCATTCAACATCCGACCCCGAGACCCCCGTCGGTCTCGAGGTGCATTAACAGCATCCTACCCCGAGACCCCCGTCGGTCTCGGGGTGCGGTCTCAACATCCTACCTCTACATCCTACCCCGAGACCCCCGCCGTCGGTCTCGGGGTGCATTGTTGGCCCAGATGGCAACCCAAGAGGGGGGGTGAATTGGGTTCTTAAAAATTTAAGCCTTTTAACTTTAATTAGTTGAGATGTGCAAGTGAGATTAACTAATAAGCAAAGCACAACAGTTAACAAAGAGAGATAGAGAAGAGACAATTAAGCACGGCAAACACAAAATTTTATAGTGGTTCGGTGCAATCCAACACCTACGTCCACTCCCAAGACTCACTTGGGTCCACACTATAATCTCTCTAGATTACAGCCGAGTTGTTTTACAAGTTCACAACTCAAACTTGTTGTTTTTCCGGGATCACAACGAACCCAGCCGATTTTACACGGGCTCACCGGCACCAAACCCAAACACAAGCTATACCTAGCTTGTACCGAGGTTTAACAACCTCCTCTAGTTTAATCCCTCAGATTAAACTAGACACAAACAAATAAAATGAGTTTAATTACAAGCAGCTCCTTTTTGAGCAGATATTTCAAAATAGAAATTGAGTTTAGAAAAGCCTGAATATTTAGAGCTTGAGAGCTGGCTTGGCTTCTTTGGTTTCCTTCCTTCAACTCCTCTTGATGTTGAATCAGGCCTCAGCACCGATTCTTCACAGATTTGAGCTTTGGAGTTGGGTTGAAGCTTTTTCTCCCTTTTTCTTGAATGTGGAAGATCTTTGATTTGCTCTTGAAAGCGTTGGGATCTCCTCTTGAATCTTTTGTAGAAGGTAGCTCTGGAGTGCACGAATCTCACTCTTGGATTTCACTCCTTTTGAATCTCTCTTCTTTGAGCTAAAAGATTTTTCCAAGAATGCTCTGTTTTTCCCTCTTTTCAAATGATATTCTTTTCTCTCTTTTTGATTTTCTCTCTTATGTTTTGATTTGAAAAGAACTCCTCTATTTATAGAATCTGCAAAATATATCCGTTAGAGTCAAGGAAAAATAGCCGTTATTTAAAAATCTAACCGTTGGAGCTGATGTGTCAACTCAAAAATTACCGCCCAGATTCCGGGGAGTCGGCTCGGGTACTGTGCGAGTCGGCTCGAGCAATCGAATCCAGAACGCACCAAAAAGTGAGTCTCCAGGGGTCGACTCGTGAAAATCTGGGAGTCGACTCTTGACTTTCAGGAGTCGACTCGCGAAAAGCTGGGAGTCGACTCGAGAAGCACTCAAAAATGAGTCTTTCTGCCGTCTGAGTCGAGTCGGCTCGCACAGTCACGAGTCGGCTCGAGAAAGTTCAGGAGTCGACTCGGAAACTCTCGAGTCGGCTCGGGACTGATACAAAAATCAGAAAACATTCTGATTTGCTTTGAAAATCATCCCAACCAACTTTGAAATATAAATATGACTTAGATAATGTTGATTTAACAGTAATGCTCAATTTCAAAGCATTTTCATTAAGTCATTGATCTTTAAAAGATTGGTATAGAAAATCATTTTGAATTCATAAGTATAGCTCACTGAAACATATATTCAATTGATTCAAGAAACTCATTATATTTTTAATAGTTCATAGTTTCCAATTTGAAATTGCTCATAGTAAGAATAATTCATTGATTGACTTATCATGTTCATAGCCTTTTAGAAAGTAAAGCAATGTCTTTTGGAAATCATCAAAATCAATAAGTTGGGGCAATTATGTTTCAATAATTTCTCAACATGCATTCACAACATCCTACCCCGAGACCCCCCATCGGTCTCGGGGTGCATTCACAGCATCCTACCCGAGACCCCCCGTCGGTCTCGGGGTGCGGTCTCAGCATCCTACCCCGAGACCCCCATCGGTCTCGGGGTGCGGTCTCAACATCCTACCCCGAGACCCCCCATCGGTCTCGGGGTGCATTCACAGCATCCTACCCCGAGACGCCCCATCGCTCTCGGGGTGCATTCACAACATCCAACCACCGAGACCCAAGACCCTTCTCGGGCTCGGACATTGAACAGTGCCGGTATTCACCCACAACCTTCTCTGAAGCTCATCCAAGGGCAGGAACAGTACCATGCGAGCACTCTATGATCAAATGCTCTACGAGGGATAGACAACCAAAAAGGTGACATAGGGGACACGCCTGGCAAGCGCTGTAACGATCGGCCATGCTCTGCAGCCACCAACTCTGACAGGACACGGCCTGCAGCGCGACACGGTACATGGAGGTAAGCTCCATCGTACTGCCATCAATTAATGCTCTGACAAGAGATCACGCCCCAAGCCCGCAGATTCTAGGCATCAATAAAAAGGGTAAGAGGGACCTCGACCAGGTAACACGCTCATGACACCCCTAAACGCTCACAACGAGAGATCTCTCTCGGAGTCATCTCTCTCTTTCTTTTTCGAGCTTCCTCAAGCTCACGGCTGATGCCCAGAACACTGACTTAAGCGTCGGAGGGTCCCCGCCGGAATCTCCGGCCCCCGAGACTTGCTTGCATGTGCGAGGAGCTCACTGGAGGAGGCTACCGCACGCTCGAGGCCGGTGATTTGGCATCATCAGTCAGGATTCATCATTTGTGTTTGTAGTGTTGCTGACATTGGTAACATTGTGGTTTTATGCTGTGTTGTGGTGAGCTTTTGCCTGTTGTGTCTGGTAGTAAATGTTAGCAAAAATTCTTGTAGTTGATGAGTATCTCCTCTTGTTTTTGGTATCTGATGACGCCAAGTCACCTTCTTCAAGCATCGGAAAAGACGGACGTCCTCTCTGGACCCCTGCAAGAAAAGTCTCTAGAGACCGGATGCACCGGTGGGGACCCTTCGACACTTAAGTTAGTCACTTGGGATCAGACGAGAATTGCTCAGCAAAATGGAGCTGAAATAGTTAGGGTTTTAGCTAGTAGGAAGAAAACTAGAAAACCGAAGTTCAAGGCCCTTACTCACAACGCGGGCGTGTGCTATTATACCTCTTTGAATGTCCCATCTATCCGTTCCGGAAGATTGCTGTAGTACTATCACTGTGTGCACCGGAGGCATCCCGTGTTACCTGTCAATATGGCTTTACAGGTGTCCAGCAGCCGCGGTTGCATTTGGTGCGCGCTGTTGCTTGACATGACCGCACACAGTTACAAGTGGTAGTGAGTTGTACTCCGTAATGGGGCATGGTCATGCACAGTGACACATGCAATGCATCATACGTTGTTATGAGGTATGGCCGCAAGCAGCCATGGGTGCACGGCAGGTCACGCGGGTGCGCCAGGTGGTCCGAAGTTATCGTTTGGCTCAAAGGTCGGTTCACATACTGAACGTTGCCCCCGCACCCTGAGACCGGAGGGGTCTCGGGGTGAGATGACGCTTGTGCACCCCGAGACTTTCCCCCACACCCTGAGACCGAAGGGGGTCTCGGGGGTGAGATGATGCTTGTGCACCCCGAGACCGGAGGGGGGTCTCGGGGTTGAGATGTAGTGGCCTCACCCCGAGATCGGAGGGGGTCTCGGGGGTGAGATGATGCTTGTGTACATCAAGATCGGAGCGGGGTCTTGGGGTTGAGATGCAGTGACCTCACCCCGAGACCGAAGGGGGTTTCGGGGGTGAGATGACGCTTGTTCACTTCGAGATCGGAGGGGGGTCTCGGGGTTGAGATGCAGTGACCTCACCCCGAGACCGGAGGGGTTCTCGGGATGTACCCCGGTCTCGGGGTGAGATGATGCTTGTGCACCCTGAGACCCCCCTCCGGTCTCGGGGTGAGATAATGCTTGTGCACCCTGAGACCGGAGGGGGTCTTGGGGTTAAGATGCGGTGACCTCATCCCGAGACCGGAAGGGGTCTCGGGTGTGAGATGATGCTTGTGCACCCCAAGACCGGAGGGGGGTCTCGGGGTTAAGATGCGGTAACCTCACCCCGAGACCGGAGGGGTCTCGGGGGAGAGATGATGCTTGTGCACCCCGAGACCGGAGGGGGGTCTCGGGGTTCAAATGCGGTGACCTCACCCCGAGACCGAAAGGGGTCTTGGGGTGAGATGATGCTTGTGCACCCCGAGACCGGAGGGGGGTCTCGGGGTTAAGATGCGGTGACCTCACCCTGAGACTGGAAGGGGTCTCGGGGGTGAGATGATGCTTGTGCACCTCGAGACTGGAGGGGGGTCTCGGGGTTAAGATGCGGTGACCTCATCCGAGACCGGAGGGGGTCTCGGGGGTGAGATGATGCTTGTGCACCCCAAGATCGGAGGGGGGTCTCGGGGTTAAGATGCGGTGACCTCACCCCGAGACCGGAAGGGGTCTCGGGGGTGAGATGATGCTTGTGCACCCCGAGATCGGAGGGGGGTCTCGGGGTTAAGATGCGGTGACCTTACCCCGAGACTGGAGGGGGTCTCGGGGGAGATGATGCTTGTGCACCCCGAGACCGGAGGGGGGTCTCGGGGTTAAGATGCGATGATCTCACCCCGACCGGAGGGGGTCTCGGGGGTGAGATGATGCTTGTGCACCCCGAGATCGAAGGGGGTTCTCGGGGTTAAGATGCGGTGACCTCACCCCGAGACCGGAAGGGGTCTCGGGGGTGAGATGATGCTTGTGCACCCCGAGACCGGAGGGGGGTCTCGGGGTTAAGATGTGGTGACCTCACCCCGAGACCGAAAGGGGTCTCGGGGGTGAGATGATGCTTGTGCCCCGAGACAGGGGGTCTTGGGGTTAAGATACGGTGACCTCACCCCGAGACTGGAGGGGATCTCGGGGGTGAGATGATGCTTGGGGTCTTACCGGATGTTCGGCAGAGCTAAGGGTTGAATGTTCCGAGGTTAGGGGAGGACCTCCGTTAGCTGCTGTTACCATTTATTCTAACGTCGCTGGATCAGCCACATCAGATGCCCCCTCACCCCTGAGGCGAAATAGGCCCCACTGGCAAGGCGAAAGGGTGCTACCTTCCACGTGGCTGATCCTTGTCCATATCTCTATGTGGACGGCATGGGGAATGAAAAGGCGGCCGCTCCTGTACACTGAGCCCGCCATGATCGTCCTCGAGGCGAGATTAACTCTTTGAAGTCCGCGCGGAATGCCGCATCATCATTACCTTTCACAGTGGAGACATCAGCGAAGTCCCATCATTGGCCAGAGGCGTATCGTATCACGCGCTGGCAACCATCGAGGCGAGCCAGCCTATGGCCGGGATCCATGCGGCTGATGAGACAAGGCGGGACAATTTGAAACCCAATAAAACTCGGACGGGGGTTGAATCTGGCCACACCACTACTGCCATCGTCGTCTTCCTCTTAACCTCTGCGTCTTGGTCTCCCCTGCAACCCGAGAACCTGCACTTACTTTCCCTTATTCAGGTCAGTTTTTTGTCTCTTCTAGACTCCTCCATTCCTTCTTTTATCCATGAGTTTCTCATCTCGGACCTCGGAGGACTATTCGGAGAATCGTTCTCCCTCTGAGAGGCACTGCGCCTCTCCTGTTCCTTCCCCCTTTCCTCCACTTGAGTGGTCCACTGATTCAGAGGACCGCGTCCTCTGGCCCAGCGACGGATCACTGGTAGGGCTCCATCGAGGAGTTGCCGATCAGAGGCCGGCACCTCCTCGAGGGTGGAGGGGCCCCCGGAGGGGACTGCCTCCATGGTAACAGGCCATGATTTGGCAAAAATCCGGGCCCGTTACCAGATTCCCCGTGATGTTGAGCTTTTTCTACCGACTCTCGATGATAGAGTCATCTCCTCCCGACCCGGCCGGGTGGCCCTTTACGAGATTTGCCTGAAGGCGGGTCTCCGTCCACCCTTTCCTCCCTTTTCGTCAACCTTCTTGAATACTATTCCTTGACTCCTTCCCAGCTGGTCCCAAATTCTTATCGGGTCATTAGTGCCTTTGTTGTTCTTTGTCATCGCCTTGGCATCACCCCCGAATCTCCCTTTTCCGGTCTTTTTATATCCTCCGGTCCCAGAAGGGTTGGTGGTTGTAGCCCCGACCCAATCGGGTCCTCAAGCTTTTCCTTCCTTCTTCAATCAAGGGATGAAAATCTAGGTTCTTTTTTGCCAGCCTAGACCAAGTCAGGCCCCGGTGGGGAGACTCCGACCTTCGAGGCAACGCGAACTCCGCCGTCCACCCTTGAGATCGGAAGCATTGGGTCAGTTGTTGGCTGCCGAGATCCCTCGGTACACCCTGCTCCTGACGGAAGATAACCTCCATTCGGCGGGTCTTATCTCCCACCGGGGTAAGCCATCTCCATACTTAGCCAAAATTTTTCTTGGTTTCGCTTCATTTTTTTTTCTTTTTTTTTATTTTTTTTTTTTTGACCTTGACCGATATCATGCAGCTATGAAGATCTCGACCCATAGACTCCTGAAGGCCGTCTCCAAGAAGAGGGCCCGGGAGGGGCCGAGTGAAGGCCAGCAAGCCCCGGCCCCAAAACGCCCGACAGCTCGGGTCCCCGACCATCAGCACCGCAAGACCTCTGGTCGCCGGTCGCTCCGGAGATCGACCTCACAGCCGACACTCCCCAGAGAGGGTGGCGACCGAGGGGTACCAGTGGAGGAGCCAGCTGCAGAGGAGCCGGAAACGGTGGAGGAGCCTACAGTAGCGGAGGAGCTCCCTGCCCCTGGTGAACCGACTCCACCCGAGGCAGTCAGGAGCTGCGGCGAAGGGCCATCAGGGACAACAAGCCCACCCCCCGAGATGACGCCGAGGAGCAGCCCGCACCGAGCCGGAGATGCTAAGGCAGCCGAAGTGGAGCAGGGTCAGACCAGGGCCACCCCGGGACTCCATCCTGAATGACGGGCATTGGGCAGAGCGGGTCCTTTTTCCAATCTTCATGCCGAGGTTCTGGAAGAGCTTAGCCACCTGAAGGCGGGTACATTCTTCCGGGAGTCCTATGTGGCCCTTGTCAGAGTAAGTGGTTCTGCCACCCTTTGCTTCTATATTTTTCCCTTTTCTCTCTTTTTTTTTTAACCTGGAGCTTACATGCAGCTTGCGCATTCCCTAAGGCCACGAGGGAGGTGATCCACGGTGGGAAGGCCCTCTGTGCGAGGCACAGAAGGAGGCCAAAGAGGCCCGACATCGTGCGAGGCGGCTGAGGGGGCGCTAGAGTCGGCCAGAACCACTCGGGCAATGAAATAAGGGCCGCCGAGAGCCGAGCGGAGGCCGAGGCCAACCGTCTATGGGCAGCGCTCCGCCAGATGATGGAAGCTGAAAACCGTGATGGCCAGAGACTGCACATCTCGGAGCTGACCCTGGCCATCCAAGAAATCGAGGGTCAGGCGGCGCGGCTAGGAGAGAGTAGGTCGGCGGAGGATGCAGAGGAAAAGGCGACTAGGAAAAAGCAAGGGCCACGGAGGAAAAGGCAAGGGCAGCGGAGGAGAAGGCGAACCAAGCCGGGAGGAGGTGAGCCGCGCCCAAGAGGCCGAGAGGGCTGCAGTGGCAGCCCTCACCGCGGAGGAAGGAGCTCGGGCCGTTGAGGTGGAAGCTGCCATCGTGGCCAGGACCGTCGGAATTATAGAAGAATACAAAGCGTCCGAGCGCTTTGTAGATGATTTGGCAGAAGCCTCGACGGTGTTTCTTCAAGGGTTCCAGCATGGGAAGGAGAAAATTGCTAGGGACTTGAACATTCCCCAAGCCCTGGAAGTCGAACCGGATCACTTCTCGGATTCGGCCCCCTCCGATGATGAGCCCGCGCCGGCTGAACCGTGAGCTTTCTTGTATTTTTATTTTTGCAAGTCCGACTATGTCGGCATTTTGTAATCACTTCAAATTAATGAAATATCTTTTTCCTCCAAGATAAATTGTCTATCTGCGACCCTTATCCCAAATTCATTGGTTAATGATGCGCGACCCTGGTCCTATTAGTGCCAGGGATAACTCTCAATTCATGCGTGAATTACTCCATCTTAGCCATCTAGGATCGAAACTCGGGGCCAGGAAGGATAGGCTTCTTGGGGTTGAAGCACCAACTTTGGAGGTTGAAGTAGGCGGGTTCCTTAGGACTGATGCACACTGCTCCGCCAAGGGTATGGCGGGCCTTGTGCCTAGAAGGCACATAACCTTAGGTGCCGATGGGGGTCGGACTGTATGCCTGGCTGGTCCAGAGCTTTAGGTGCCGACGGGGGTCGGGCTTTAGGCCTGGCTAGTCCAGGGCTTTAGGTCCATCGGTGTCGGGCTTTATGCCTGGCTGGCCCAGGGCTTTAGGTGCCGACGGGGGTCGGCCTTTATGCCTGGCTGGCCAGGCTTTAGGTGCCGACGGTGTCGGCTTTATGCCTGGCTGGCCCAGGGCTTTAGATGCCGACGAGTGTTGGGCTTTATGCCTGGTTGGGCAGGGCTTTAGGTGCCGACGGTGTCGGGCTTTATGCCTAGCTGGCCCAGGGCTTTAGGTGCTGACTGCTTTATGCCTGGCTGGCCCAGGGCTTTAGGTGCCGACGGGGTCGGGCTTTATGCCTGGCTGGCCCAGGGCTTTAGGTGCCGATAGGGTCGGGCTTTATGCCTGGCTGGCCCAGGGCTTTAGGTGCCGACGGGGTCGGGCTTTATGCCTGGCTGGCCTAGGGCTTTAGGTGCCGAAGGGGTCGGGCTTTATGCCTGGCTGGCCCAGGGCTTTAGGTGCCGATAGGTGTCGGGCTTTATGCCTGCTGGCCCAGGGCTTTAGATGCCGACGGGTGTCGGGCTTTATGCCTGGCTGGCCCAGGGCTTTAGATGCCGACGGGTCGGGCTTTATGCCTGGCTGGCCCAGGGCTTTAGGTGCCGAGGGCTTTAGGCTGCCGACGGGTGTCGGGCTTTATGCCTGGCTGGCCCAGGGCTTTAGGTGCCGACATGTGTCGGCTTTATGCCTGGCTGGCCCAGGGCTTTAGGTTCAGGCTTTATGCCTGGCTGGATGCTTTAGGTGCTGACGGGGGTCGGCTTTATGCCTGGCTGGTCCAGGGCTTTAGGTGCCGAGGGCTTTAGGTGGTCCAGGCTTTATCGGGCTTTATGTGGTCAGGGCTTTATGCCTGGCTGGCCCAGGGCTTTAGGTGCCGACAGGTGTCGGGCTTTATGCTGGCTGGCCCAGGGCTTTAGGTGCCGACGGGGGTCGGGCTTTATGCCTGCTGGTCCAGGGCTTTAGGTGCCGACGGGGGTGCTTTATGCCTGGCTGGTCCAGGGCTTTAGGTGCCTCGAATGTCGGGCTTTATGTCTGGCTGGCCCAGGGCTTTAGGTGCCGACGGGTGTTGGGCTTTATGCCTGGCTGGCCTAGGGCTTTAGGTGCGACAGGTGTTGGGCTTTATGCCTGGCTGGCTTAGGGCTTTAGGTGAAAGAACTCATGAGCTAAAATTGAAATTTGTTAATATAGAATGAGGGGCGAAGGCCCAAAAGAATACAGGCACGGTATTTAATGTGAGAGGAGAGATGCGCTACTGATAATACCGACGAAGGTTGTCTGCATTCCACGTCCGAGGAAGTGGCTTCCCGTCAAGCTCTTCAATCTTGTAAGCTCCGTGACGGAGTGTCTCGGCGATCCGATAGGGTCCTTCCCAATTGGGGCTAGCTTGCCCCCCTACGTCGGCTTTGAGACTTCAGCCCGTCGAAGGACCAGGTCTCCCGGCAAGAAAGTCTTGGGACGTACACGGGCGTTGTAGTATTTGGCAGCTCGTTGTCGGTAGACCGCCATCCGCAACCGCGATCGGTCCGCACTTCCTCCACCAGGTCAAGGTTGGCCCACAGCCGGTCCGGTTATCTTTCTCATCATACGACTCCACCCGAGGACTCGGGGAGCCAATCTCCACGGGATGACAGCTTCGGACCCAAAACTAAGGCTAAACGGAGTCTCGCCGGTGGGGGCTCGTGGCGTTGTGTGGTAGGCCCACAGCACATTGGGGAACTCCTCCACCCCCATCGTCCCTTACAGTCATCCAGCCGGGTTCTCAGTCCTTGGAGAATGATTCGATTAGTTACCTCGGCCGCCCCGTTGGTCTGAGGGTGCCCGACGGAAGTGAATTTCTAGCGGATGCCCAGTTCGGAGCAGAATTCCCGGAAGGGCATGTTGTCAAACTGCCGGCCATTGTCGGTGACCAAGGTGTGTGGCAGTCCGAACCGACATATAATGGACTTCCAAAAGAAGGATCTCACCTTGATTTCCGTGATCTTAGCAAGGTCCTCGGCCTCAATCCACTTGGTGAATTGATCAACGGCCACCAGGAGGAACTTTCGCTGTCCACAGGCTGGAGGGAATGGTCCCAAGATATCCATACCCCACTGAGTGAATGGCCAGGGTGTCACCAAGGGGGTTGACTGAGACGTCGGCTATCGCTGGATATTAGCATGGCGCTGACAGCTATCACATCTCTTAACGAGCTCGGCTGTGTCCTCCTTCATGGTCAGCCAAAAGTACCCCTGTCGTAGGGCCTTGTAAGCTAGGGCTCTGCCCCCCATGTGACTTCCACAGATGCCTTCATGGATCTCCCGCAGGATGTAGTCTGATTCTGCTGGTCCCACGCACCTGAGGACCGGGTATGAGAATGATCTTCGATAAAGCTTTCCATCCATCATCAGAACCTCGGGGCCCTCCGCCTGAGTAGTTGGCCTCAGCGGGGTTCTCTGGGAGAGTGTCGTCGGTCAAATATCGGACGTAGGCATCCATCCAAGAGGGCTCTTGCTCAAATGGCACACTTCATCCGCAACTTCAATGCTTGGGGCCTGGAGGTGCTCCACATATGTTCTTCCCAGCGTCCATCGGCGAAGTGGCTAGACGGGATAATGCGTCCGCCCTAGCATTCTCCGCTCGGGGAATGTAGCTGACACGGAAGTAAGAGAACCGAGAGGCTTGGATTGCACCTTGCTCAGGTAACGGGACATGGTTGGGTCCCTAGCTTCGTACTCCCCAGTGATCTGCCCAGAAACAAGCTGAGAGTCCGTGAAGGCCCTCAAACGCCCTTGCCTAACTCCTCAGCCAACCTCATTCCCGCTAACAGGGCTTCATACTCTGCCTGGTTGTTAGTTCGGGACTGGAATCTAAGAGCACACTTATTGATGACACTATTGTTCCTAAGCCCGAAAGGGATTGGAATGATAATGATAGGAAAATGGCTCAGCTTAACGCCAAAGCCATTAATATCTTATATTGTTCCTTAGACTCAAATGAATCAACCGCATCTCTACTTGTAATTCCGCTAAAGAAATATGGGATAGGTTGGAAGTTACACATGAAGGAACAAACCAAGTAAAAGAATCAAAGATAAATATTTTGTTCATAAATATGAATTGTTCACAATGGAACAACTGAAACCATCACATGCATGTTCACTAGATTCACCGATATTGTGAATGGTTTGAAAAGTCTTAGGAAGTTTATACTAATGCTGATCTTGTTCGCAAAATACTCAGGTCATTGCCAAGATCGTGGGAAGCAAAAGTCACAGCAATCCAAGAAGCCAAAGACCTCAATGCACTACCCTTAGAGGAGCTTCTAGGATCTCTCATGACCCACGAATTGACAATGAGGCAGCATATTGAGGAGGAAACTAAAAAGAAGAAAACCATTGCTCTAAAGGCTGCAAAAGAAGAAGAGAGCAGCAGTGATGATGATGATGATGATGATGATGAGACTGCTCTCTTGGCCAAAAAGTTCAAAAGATTTTTGAGGAAAAAGAAACCCTTCCACAAAAGAAATTTGGAGCAAATGGAAGGAGAAAAGGAAAGAAAAGGACAAGGACAAGGAAAAGAGAAAGACCCCTTGATTGTTATGAGTGTAAGAAACCGGGGCACTTTAGGATATGATTGTCCAATTGAAAAAGCCTCAAAAAAAAAAGAAGGCATATGTGGCAACATGGAGTGACAGCGAAGAATCTTCTTCCGAAGAAGAAGAACAAAAGGAAGTTGCAAATATGTTTCATGGCGGACGACAATGATGAGGTAAGTTCCGAAACCCTTGCGATGATTTACATTTGATGAATGTTTGAGCTTTTAATGAACTTGATGATTTTAAAGTTTTGAAAAAGAAATACAAATTTTGAAAAATGAAAATTTAACTTTCATTAAAGAAAAGGAAATCTTAATAATGAAGTTAAGAAACTTAAATCTGAAAATGAATTTTTAAAAGAAAAAGAATTAATTTCAAATGAAAATGATAAACTAAGAAAGGTTGAAAAATATAAGAACATAGTTGATAAGTTTACTTTAAGCTCAACTAAATTAAACATGTTATTAGATAGTCAAAAAGCTGTTTTTGACAAAGCCGGATTAGGGTATAACACTTTAAGAAAACAAAAATCACTAAAAATATTTTTGTAAAAGCTAACCAAAGTAATATTACTTGTTTTAAATGTAATCAAAAAGGACACAAATCTTATGAATGTAAAATTTAAAAACAATAAAAATTAAATATTAAAGGAAGAAAATATGGGTTCCGAAAGGAACAATTTTTATTGCTACTAACCATGAAGGACCCAAGAAAGCTTGGGTACCTAAACATAAGTTTGATGATATTGCAGGAATGTCTTGTGGCCAAAAGATCAAAAGAAAGTGGTATCTTGATAGCGGCTGCTCAAGACATATGACGGGTGACAAAGAGGAATTCATCACCCTAGAAGAAAAGAGGAGAGTTACATTTGGCGATAATGGTAAAGGTCAAATTTGGGCCTTGGTAAATTCAAATAACTCCATCCATATATATTGAAATGTACTTTATGTTGATGGTTTGAAGCATAATTTAATTAGCATAAGTCAATTATGTGACAAAGGTTTTAAAGTATCTTTTGAATCTTCTTTATGCACTGTGCTAATCCCATTGATAATAGCATTGTTTTTATTGGAAATAGAAATGGCAATGTATACTTGATTGACTTAGACAAATTGTCTACTAATAATCATTGCTTAGTTGCTAATAATGCTAATATGAATGAGATTGGTTGGTTGTGGCATCGAAGATTAGGTCATGCAAGCACACACCTTATTTCAAAACTAATTAAAATGGATTTAGTAAAAGGTTTACCTAAATTAGATTTTGAAAATAACAAAATATGTGATGCATGTCAGTTTGGAAAACAAACAAGAAGTTCTTTTAAATCTAAAAATATTGTTTCAACTTCTAGGCCATTAGAGCTACTTCACATGGACCTTTTTGGACCAACTAGAACCACAAGTCTAGGAGGAAAGAAATATGGTCTTGTGATAGTAGATGATTACTCTAGATTCACTTGGGTAATGTTTTTAGCTCACAAAGATGAGACTTTCTCGATATTCTGAAATTCTTCAAGAAAGTCACAAATGAGAAAAACACTACCATAGTGTCTCTAAGAAGTGATCATGGAACTGAATTTGAAAATCACTTATTTGAAAGTTTTTGCAATGAAAATGGTATTAATCATAATTTTTCTGCACCTAGACCCCACAACAAAATGGTGTAGTTGAAAGAAAAATAGAACTCTAGAAGACATGGCCCGTACCATGCTATGTGAAAGTAAACTCCCGAAATACTTTTGGGCGGAAGCTATTAACACAGCATGTTACATCCTAAATAGAGCTTAATAAGACCTATTTTAAAGAAAACACCTTATGAATTATGGCATGATAGAAAACCCAACATTAAATATTTTCATGCATTTGGTTGTAAATGTTTTATTCATAATAATGGTAAAAACAACTTAGGTAAATTTGATGCAAAATCTGATGAAGGAATATTCTTAGGTTATTCAACAACTAGTAAAGCATATAGAGTGTTCAATAAAGGAAGTTTAATTGTTGAAGAATCTATTCATGTAGTTTTTGATGAATCTTTAGCATCAAGTTCCAAAGGATTGATGATGAGGAAGATACATTCTCGAAAACAATCTGAAAAACTTAATATTGATGTTGTTGAGAATTATTGAACATAATTGCCCCAACTTTATTGATTTTGATGATTTCCAAAAGCCATGAGTACCTTAAAGAAACAATGTGTTTTTATCAAAACCTTGAGCTTATTCAAATTGAAAGGAATGAACTATCAATGGTCATATTAAATGAGTCTTGAATCTATTAGAAAAAGGAATTTCAAGCTCTATGCTTAAAAGAATTCTAAAAGGAATTTTACACCTTATAATTCAATCAATGAATTCTTGAAACATGTCTTGAATCCATGACAAATGTCATATTTAATGATTCAAGTCAAATTTATATTTTAAAATTTATTAGGGACAAGTTTTAAAGTCTATCAGAACATTTTTCTGATTTTTGTATCGTCCCGAGCCGACTCAAGGGTTTCCGAGTCGACTCCCCATATTGTCTGAGTTTCTCGAGTCGACTCCCCTTGGTTTTCAAGAGTCGACCCCTGACTCTTGCGAGCCGACTCCTGTCTGTGCGAGCCGACTCCGCTCAAACAACAGAACCCATGTTTTTTGAGCACTTCTCGAGTCGACTCCCCATTTTCCTCGAGTCGACTCCCAACTTTCGCGAGCCGACACTTTAGTTTTCGCGAGTCGACCCTTCAATGCTTAAAAATGTTTCTATTTTTAGTAATCGACTCGAGCCGACTCCCACAAAGCTCGAGTCGACTCCGCGAAATCTGGGCGCGATTTTTAACGGATGACACATCAGCCCCAACGGTAGATTTTTAAATAACGGCTATTTTT
>UESW01004740.1:22773-79069 GCA_900491605.1 Calamus simplicifolius | reverse complement strand
AAATCAAAGAGAGAAAAGAATATCATTTGAAAAGAGGGAAAAACAGAGCATATCGTGAAAATCATTTAGCTCAAAGGAGAGAGATTCAAAAGGAGTGAAATCCAAGTGGAAGCTTCGTCTACTCCTTCTCATCAATCCACAAGAGTTTAAAGAAATCCACAAGCATTTCAAAGGTCAAATCGGAGGATTTTCAAAAGAGGAAAAAGCTTCATCTCAACTCCAAAGTCTTCAACGGTCAAGAATCTTGCTGAGGCGTGATTCAACGTTTCAAGAGGAGTTGAAGAGAAGAAGGAAGAAAGCCCAAGGCTCTACCATCTGCAATACAATCAGGCTTTTCTAACCTTATATTATTTTGTACTTCATTTGTATATTTGCTCAAGGGGAGCACTTTATTGTTCAAACACTTCTATTCTATTTGTTTGCTGATTCAATCAGTGGATTGAATCAGTGGAGGTTGGTATACCTCATTACAAGCCGGAGTGCTTGTGTTGGGTTAGTTGTGAGCCTGAGAAAAACAACGTGTAGGGTTTTGTGCTGGTAAGCCCGAGTTAAAACCAGCTGGGTTCGTTGTGCACCCGGTAAAACAACAAGTTTGAGTTGTGAGCTTGGAAACAACTCGGCTGTAATCTAGAGAGATTATAGTGTGGACCCAAGTGAATCTTGGGAGTGGACGTAGGTGTTGATTGCACCGAACCACTATAAAATTATCTTGTGTTTGCCGTGCCATATTTTCTCTTTCTCTATCTCTTAATATTTGCTTGTGCATTGCTTATTAGTCAGCCTCTCACTTGCACATCTTGCTAACTAATCAATTAAAGTTAAAAAGACTTAAATTTTTAAGAACCCAATTCACCCCCCCCCCCCCCTCTTGGGTTGCCATCTGGGCCAACATGTTGGATACACCGAACCACTATAAATCCTTGTGTTTACTGTGCTTCGATTGTCTCTCTCCATCTCTTTATTTGTGGCTGTTATTTATCCAACACTTAATCTTGTTGATTCCAAAGCCAATCATTTTAAAAGCTTAAAATTTTTTAAGAACCCAATTCACCCCCCCCTCTTGGGTTGCCATCTGGGCCAACACGATCACTATCCCATTTTGATATCCACTGATTTTGATCTTCATCAGCAGCGATAGTTTAGATTTGAGCAGTTCTGGACTTCCTATCCCTCGGCTCGAGCCATTATAGCCCAGGTCCGGCATTTACCGATGAGAGGTAATGCTATTTACCGTCTTTCTAGATGGTTGGAGTTGGTCAAGCATTGCCTTTCTAGATGGAACAGACTTGAGGTTGGGGATTTAGTGAGACATATTGAGCAGGTTGAAGCCGACATTGCTATTCTCCGGGAAAGAGAGGACCGGGATGGATGTCTCTCTATACCTGACCTCTCCTTGTTCGATCTAAGCTCGCTCTTCACCACTCCCTACTTTTACAGCAGGAGTCTTATTGGAGGCAGCGATCTATGGTTCAGTGGATCCGGGAGGGAGACTGTAATACCAGGTTTTTCCATCAAGCTACTCTGAAGCGTCGGGCAACTAATAGGATCTGACGATTAGTTGATGAGGAGGGAAATCTTCAGGACGATTCCATGGTTATCCGTGATCAGTTACTTCAGTTCTTCCAATCTAGATGGACTGAGTTATCAGGTGTAGGGGCTCCTATTTTTGGGTTCCTCCTTCTAAGAAGGTCTCAGCTCACGAGAACGACCTCCTGATCAGATCGATCATTGCTGATGAGATTTGCATGGCTTTATGGGACCTTGGGCCTGATAAGGCGCCCGACCCTGATGGTTTTTCGCATTATTTTTTCATCATTATTGGGACATTGTTGGTCTAGAGGTTAATCAGGCTATTCAGAGTGCTTTCCTTTCCAAATCCATTCCTACTGACTGGAATCGGACTCTTGTCACTCTTGTGCCGAAGCGTTTTGATGCTCTACCCCTCAACACTTTTGGCTGATCAGCCTGTGCACTACCTTGTATAAGGTTTGTGCGCGCCTTCTTGTCTCTCGGCTGCGTGTGGTGATTTCTCAGCTCATCTTTGCTGAACAAGGGGCTTTCATTAGAGGTCGGAGTATTTTTGATAATGTCCTCATTGCACAGGAGTTTATGCATGATCTTCAGAGAGCCTTAGCCAGACAGTGTCTTATGGCAGTTAAGCTTGATATGGAGTGTGCCTATGACAGGCTGAGCTAGGTCTTTCTGCATCGAACTCTGCTTGAATTCAGTTTTCACGATCTGTTCATTGATTGTATTATGGCCTGCATCCAGAAGCCATCCTTCTCTCTGATTGTTAATAGAATGCAGACTTTTCTTCCATTTTACTGTGGGTCTGAGACAGGGATGCCCAATATCTCCGTTTTTGTTTGTTCTGGCTACAGACGACCTTTCCCGTGCTTTTCATCAGGCTCACCAGGACTATCGCATCGCCCCCTTTTTGGCTGGTCCTTTGGGACCCCCCGTCTCCCACCTTCTTTTTGCAGACGACTGTATTTTTCTGGGCCAGATGTCTCTTCATAATGCTGTTAATTAGTTATGCTTCTCTTATTCAGTGCTACTGTCGAGCTTTTGGTCAGAAGCTCAATTTAGAAAAGTCCACGATTTGCTTCAGCCCCAAGACTTCCAGGTCTACCAGGGATGCTATACACCAAGCTCTGGGTATTTTTACCAAGGCAGATGGGCTTTCATACTTGGGGATCCCTGTATTGGGGAGGCATCCTTGTATTAGTGATTTTGCTATTCTCGAGGGACGCATTCGTGATAGGATTGATGGTTGGTAGGTCACCAGATTATCCATGATGGCAAGGATCACTCTTATTCGCTCTGTCCTTACGTCCCTTCCTATGCATATTCTCTTTAATGTTGTGGTCCCTATCACTTGTTTGCGAAGGATAGAGCGATGTTTTAGGGACTTTCTGTGGGCTTCTATGCAAGATGGTCACAACATTCATCTTCAGGCTTGGGATTTGATTTGTATGCATGAAGGTGGTCTTGGTATCCAGTCCCTACTTGTTAGGAGAGACGCTTTGCTGGCGAGACATGCTTCGAGGTTTATTCTTGATCCTCACTGTCTCTGGAACTCCTTTATGCAAGCTAGATATGGTGATTGGTCTCCTTTTATGGACCCTCAGTCTACTCGTGGGTATTCTTTCTTTTGGAAGGAGGTGTGTCGTTATGCTCCGCCTATTCTGAACAATATTTCTTGGATGATTGGCGATGGTTTCTTGGTTGATGTTGTTCAGGATAGCTGGATCTCTGATCTCCCCCTTTCTCGTTGGCCATCATTTATTAGTACGGATGTTCTGCTTTGTATGAGGGTGCAGGATCTCATCACTCAGGATCTTTCATCTTGGAATACCCCTGTGGTGACCAGCTTATTTGGGGATGAGCTTGCTTGGCGGATTTTTCTATTCCTCTTACCTTGGGCCACATACCTGATATAAGGTGATGGAGGAGATCTTGTCTCTCTAGGGCCCCCCACTAAGGGCCTCATCGAAGTGTATAGGCCTCAGCCCCAGGACTCGCAGGATGCTGCTTGGATTTGGAAGCTCTCCGTTCATCCCAGGGTCCAATTATTCATATGGAAGATCATGTGGGACTGCCTCCCTTCTTGCTCCCTGCTGTCTAGAAGGGGTCTTTATATTGAGGCGACTTGCTCGTTGTGTGGGCAGGAGGAGGAGACTATTGACCACGCCATATTTACTTGTCCCATATTGAGCTAGATTTGGTTGAGGATGAATTATGATTGCTGAGTGGATGGTTCTGTTCCTCCTGTTCCCCTTTCCTTGATGCTCTCCGGAGGACCACCGGTCAGTAGAGTGCTCTTTGGGCTATTACTATCTATCAGATCTAGCTGTCGCGGAACCTACTTATCTTTACTGATGATACTATTTTCTCTCACAAACTAGAGCGAAAGGTCAGATCTATGGTTGCTGAAAGTGCACTTCTTCTCACTGGTTCTGATTCTTATAACCTTGGCCACTGGGGCTTCCCTGCTGTTTCGGCAGCGAACTGTCGTTTTTTATCTCTTGGGAGCCCCTCCTCCATGGTTTGTAAAAATCAACTTTGATGGAAGTGTTCGTGGAAGACTTATTGGGTCTGCTTTCATTATTTATGGGACCGATGGAGCATTGCTGTCGGCAGATGGTTTTGGTTCCCTCGATTCTTCTGTCCCTATGGCCGAGCTTTATGCAGTGTGGGCTGGTATCTCCCATACTATTCGGATGCTTCATGCTCAATGCCTATTTATTGAGGGGGATTCTCTTTCTATTATCCGGTGGCTCCGGTTGGGATTCTGTGATCATGTCCCCACCAACCCTCTTCTCTGCGATATTCGGGCTGTTCTGCGAGGTTCTCACAGTGTCAACATCCGGCACATCTACCGGAAAGCTAATTCTGCGGCAGATTGGATGGTGGTTGTTGTGGCCCATTATGTGGGATTTTGGATATGGAATCAAGGTGACCCCTGTCCCCCTGCTCTTAAGCAAATTTTGTACTCTGATATTTCTGAACTGACTCGCACTAGGTTATGTGATCGCCCGTATGTACTTAAAAAACAAAAAAAAGAGAGTGCTTTGGTCTGGTTGAGGAAAAGGCCACTTAGCCATCGATTCTTAGGCCAAATTTAGTACTCCCGTGGAGCCTGGCAAGCGTTGGAGTTCTTCACATGGAAGGTCAATTTATTTCCTTTCACAGCAAGAAGGTCATCAACATGTGTCATGGAGCTTGATGGCAACATGCAAGCTTTGCACCATATATGAAACCATCTCAACTAAACATAAGATCATTTTAAATTCTTCTCATGAAGTCATTAAGTCCATGGTTTCTAAATATTACCCTATTTGCAGACAAATTTCTTGAAGAAAAGTATTCCCTTTATTCAACTAAGTGGCCAATGCACTTTGTTAGCATGTGGCACTTCAAAGTTCCATGAGAATCCATCTTAGTAGTTTTCATGATATTAAGGAGTTACATGCACATGATTGCGAGTTTAGCCCATGGTTTCAAATGCTGGCTGTGCCATGCCCCTAGCATTGATGCTTAAAACTTGTCTCATATTAGAGATGCATCGGGAAGGCCACACAAGATCTTTCTACTCATTATGATTTCATCTTTAATTTATTCTTTGACTGCATCGTGGTAGAAATTGGGGAGGCACTCTGATCGTGACAAATCTATCTTTTTGGTGCAAAAAATTCTTATGCTAAAACTCGCTTTTTAGAGCTGGCTGGAACGTATCAAACCTCATGGTGTTTAGAGTATCAGCCTCTACATAGTATTGTTAGCTCCAAACGGTCTGCAGATTGCTAAGAACACAAGAATGTAACGGAAATTATCCTTGTTGTTATTCATAGTTTTTGAGAATTGGTGTATTTTGTTCTTTGTAGAAGGACCATGCAATGAAATGTCACAATTGAAAGTTTGTGGAACAAAATAAATAATTTGAGTGGAGGCTTGAGGACCAAAAGTATATTTTTGGTTATTATTATGCACTCAAACGGTTTGAAGTCAAGGTGTCCGTGTCTTAGGTTGGTCATGCTTTAAGCACTGGCTATTTAAGTTGGGCCAAAACTCAAAACATACTTAAATGCAGTCCATCTAGCAACAGAGTCAAAATCTCGAGCTTATAGCTGGTTCTCTATTGATTTTGGGTTTTCTTCCCCTCTCCTTTTCTGTGCTATATTTTGTGCTATGAAAGCAGTTCTGGAATATATCCTGTCGATCATTCATGGTGTATATTACAGCAGAGCTCTTATTTAATTAGTCATTTTAATCTCAACGCCATAAGGATTTGAGTAGAGACATCTTATAAATGTCAGCATTCGCATATGTGCTCACATTCAGCCTCCATAGGCTCTATATAATTGTTGGATGAGCGGAAGACGTTAACGTAACACCTGATTGACCAAGTCGTCAAACATCCACAAAGGCCACCTTGGCCATCATCAATCGGTGACAGTAGTAGCGTATAGATTATAAAAAAAAAAAAAGAGAAAAACTCTGGTAGCCTTTTAAACTGGCGATTCTAAGAGTGTAGAAAAAAAAGCTACTGATCTATCATCTTCTGCATTTAGATCGTCCTACTCCAAATCCAACATATCCAAATCGCTGCCGGTAAACTAAAACATTGAAATATCATCCAGACAATGATTATGCTGCATGAAGCAAAGCTAGCTAGTCCAATTTAAGAGGATTTTTATCCAAGCTTGGATCCAAGATGCAGGCTTGCTCATTTTTAGTTGGTGGGCATCCATCCCTTTGTTGTTTTTCAGAAAAGATACCGTTCTCTTCCTTTTATCATAAGACTAAAGAAGTAAGTTTACGCAACAAAGTAACATGTTTATATCCTCATGTTATTAAGTTATGATATGCAGTTATCTAATTGGTATCTGATGTCTTTTGGCCTTTCTTTGTTTCAACAGATAAAATATAGCCAGTTGTCTCAGGATTAAAAAAAGAAGAAAAAGGTCATGAGAGAATGGGAATTCCATTAAGTCCTACATTATCATTCAAAGTTCCAAGCAAACTTAGGCTACCCAACTACTGGAAGATTATTTCTACTTGTGCCCTAGCCATCTTCTTGGAGCCGCCTCTCTCAAGGAAGGAGAAGGAAGAAACCCTAGCAGTACCTTCTCCTTGGGCAACGTCTCTTGATTTTTGGATCAGATCTGAAGGTTCACGTGAGGAAGAAGAGAGGCCACGACCCTCTCTTACAATCTTGGGGTGCAGAGGGGCCACGACCCTCTCTTACAATCTTGGGGTGCAAGAAACCAAGAAAATCCTAGTTGCTAATCAATCTGGGAAGATTACCAAGATCAAGATCCAAAATTCTGCTGCAGAAATTTCAGCAGGGATATCATCTCGCTTCCGCATCTCCACACGACTTGGGGCTGGTCGAATGCGTGCTATGCTCCAAGGTTAGAAAGAGGACGATCCACTCTTCATTTGGTATCAGAGCCTCGGTGATTTGGTGGAGAAAAGATTGGATCTTGGGCGTTTCTTGGTAAGATATCAACCAGAAATTTCTGCAGCAAGTTTAATTTTCTGTTTTTGTTGTGTGCATTGTTTCTTGGTTGGATATGGCATCTAGTAGCTTTAAATTCGATTTTGAAAAGTATGATGGCAAGGGAAACTTCACCCTATGGCAGCAAAGGGTGAAGGATTTATTGGTACAGCAAAGGATTTATAAGGTCTTGGTGAAACAAAGACCGGATAATGTAAGTCGTGAGGATTGGGAGGAGTTAGAGGAGATTGCATTTAGCACAATCAGGATGTGCTTGGCTGATCAAGTCTTGCCGGAGATTTGCACACAGCCCACGGCAAGGGGGCTATGGGAAACTTTAGAGAACACTTACATGGGAAAGAGCATGACAAACAAGTTGTGGTTGAAGAAACAGTTGTACAGCTTGAGAATGCCTGAGGGAGGAGATCTTGTGGCCCATATTCAGAAATTCAATCAAGTGTGCTCAGAGGTGATGAGCCTTGATGTGAAGATTGATGAAGAAGACAAGACCCTCATCTTGTTGTGTTCGCTACCCAGTTCCTATGATGGTCTGATTACAACCTTGGTGTATGGGAAGGAGACCCTGAATTATGAAGAGGTTGTGGGGGTGCTGAGATCAAACCAGCAAAGAGAAAAGATTCGCATGGGAAACTCTAACACAGAGGTACTTGCTGTGAATGAGAGGCAAGGAAGACCCTGGGAAAAGGTTAGAGGCAAGTCCAAAGGCAGATCTAAGTCTCGGGGCAAGCAGAAAGCATGGAAGTGTTACAAGTGTCATCAGATTGGTCACCTGAAGAGAAATTGCCCACTTCTGAAGAATGAGAAGGGGAAGGGCATTTCCAAGGGAGGTTCAGCCAGCAATGGTGGTGCAAATTCATCTGAAGACAGTGAAGATGATGTACTGGTAGTTTCAGATGGGACCAAGAAGTGTGATAGTTGTTGGACACTTGACTCAGCATGTTCTCACCATTATACTTCGCATAGGGAGTGGTTTGCAACTTATGAAGAATCTGATGGAGGGAGTGTATGCCTTGGTGATAATCATCCTTGTAAGGTTGCTGGAGTTGGAAGCATAAGGGTGAGGATGTATGATGGGGTTATAAGGACTTTAACCAATGTCAAACATGTCCCGGAGTTGAAGAAGAATCTAATTTCTTTGGGCTACCTGGAGAAGCATGGGTATGCTTTTGGAAGCCAGCCGGGGAGTGGATGTTTGAGGATAACCAAGGGTGCATTAGTGGTGATGAAAGGGAGAAGGTTGAAAATAATCTCTATCAGATGGAAGGCTCAGTGGCCATAGATGGTGCAGAGGTGCTAGCAGCGGCACAGGAGGAACAGTTGGTCTATAAACTGTGGCACTATCGAATGGGACACATGAGTGATAAAGGGCTTATAGAACTCAGCAAAAGAGGTCTGATTCCATCACTTAAGAAGGAGGATAATGACATCTGTGAGCCCTGTATTTATGGCAAACAACATAGGGTAAGATTTGCCAGCAGTTCCAAGCAGAGTGAAGGTATTCTGGAACTAGTTCACTCAGATGTATGGGGACCGGCCCCTGTGTCAGCCAGAGGTGGGGCTAAGTATTTTTTAACTTTCATTGATGACTACTCCAGGAAGGTATGGGTATATCTGATAAGAGAAAAATCAGAGGTATTTGCCCGGTTTAAAGCTTGGAGAGTTGGTGTTGAAAAGGAGACAGGAAAACCAGTGAAGTGTTTGAGATCTGACAATGGAGGGGAGTATACAAGCAATGAATTCAGAAGCTACTGTGAGGAAAATGGGATCCAACGCCATTACACAGTAAGGATGACTCCCCAGCAGAATGGTGTGGCAGAGAGGATGAATCGTACATTGACAGAGAAGGCTAGGTGTTTGAGGCTGCAGGCATCACTGCCCAAGGTCTTTTGGGGTGATGCAATTATGTTCTCTGGTTTTCTTGTTAACAGGTCCCCTAATAGAAAACTTGATGGAGGCATTCCAGAGGAGATCTGGAGTGGGAAGAAGGTGGAGCTTGGACACCTAAGGATTTTTGGTTGCCCAGCCTATGCACATGTGGAGGCAACTGAAAGGAGCAAGCTGGACCCAAAATCACAAAGGCTGATCTTCATCGGGTATCCACAGGGAGTTAAAGGCTATTTGCTATGGAGTTCAGATTCACAGAAGTGTATCATCAGTAGAGACATTATTTTTGATGAGAAGAGCATCTTGAAGAGGTCAGAGATTGCAGATGGAGCTGAAAAGGCTGAACAGGACAGCAGTGGACAGCATTGGCTGACAGGTGATGTACCTTCTACTTCTACTTCAAAACATGCTTCTTTTGAGGTGGAGTTTGGTATGAATGTTCCAATACATGTAAAGGATCAGCCAGAAGAGCCATCAATCCAAAAGGAGGTGCAGGTGGAGTCACACACTTCAGCTTTGAGAGATGATCAAAGGGGTGTGGCACTACACAAGGCAAAGCGTACCATCATCAAACCTGCTCGGTATCGCATTGATGACATGATTTCCTATGCTCTAATCATTGCAAATGAAGATCCAGAGACCTTCCAAGAAGCCATGGAAAGTTCAGAAAGAGACTCATGGATGCAGGCCATGATGGAGGAGATGGAGTCCCTGGAAAAGAACAAGACATGGCAGCTAGTGGATCTACCTAGAGATGCTCGGGCCATTGGTTCAAAATGGGTGTTCACAAAGAAGGAGGCACCTTCAGAGCAAGGTGGAGTCAGATACAAAGCAAGGCTTGTTGCTAAGGGGTTCTCACAGAGAGAGGGAGTGGACTACACAGAGGTATTCTCTCCAGTGGTACGTCATGCTTCAATTCGTGTGTTGTTATCTCTCGTAGCACAACATGGTATGGAGTTGCAGCAGATGGACGTGAAGACGGCTTTCTTACATGGGAGTCTAGAGGAGGAGAGGATATACATGAAGCAACCAGAGGGTTTCAAGGAATCTGGATTGGAAGAAAAAGTGTGTCTACTAAAGAAATCGCTCTATGGTTTGAAGCAGTCACCCCGTCAGTGGTACAAAAGGTTTGACACTTTTATTTTGGGCCTTGGATTTTCTAGATGTGAACATGATACTTGTGTCTATGTGAAAGATGTGGATGAGGATGATGCACTGTATCTCCTTCTGTATGTGGATGATATGCTCATTGCCAGCAGGAGTGTTGAAGCAGTGAATAGACTGAAATATGCATTATCAACAGAATTTGAAATGAAGGATTTGGGGTCAGCTAGGAAGATACTTGGGATGAAATTTACAGAGATAGGACCAAGGGAATTCTACACTTGTCATTGGGTGGATATATTCACAAGGTGTTGGAGAGGTTTGGGATGGATAAGGCCAAACCAGTTGGAACACCTTTGGCTAGTCACATGTCTCTTTCTAAGTTACAGAACCCCCAGACAGATGAAGAGAAAGAGTACATGGAGAGAGTTCCATATGCCAGTGCCGTGGGCAGCATTATGTATGCTATGGTGTGTTGCAGGCCTGACATAGCATATGCAGTGAGCCAGGTGAGCAGATTCATGGCGAACCCAGGGAAGGAGCACTGGAAGGCACTCAAGTGGATTTTGAGGTACCTTCAGGGAACTCGTGGACTTGGTCTAATTTTTGGGCAGCAAGATGGATCTAAGGAGAAATCTAATATCCCAAGTAAGTCATTAGGTCCATTGGAAGGATTTGTGGATGCAAATTTTGTAGGTGATCTGGATACAAGAAGGTCTACCACAGGGTATGTGTTCAGCATGTATGGTGGATTAATTTCTTGGAGATCAACCCTTCAGCCTATTACAGCTTTGTCTACAACAGAAGCTGAGTATATAGGGATTACAGAGGCTGCCAAGGAGGCTCTTTAGTTGAAGAGACTCATCATGGAAATAGGGGTGAAGCAGGGTACAGTATTGTATACAGTGATAGTCAGAGTGCCCTGCAGTTGGCTTAGAACCCAATCTATCATACACGCACAAAGCATATAGATGTGATGTATCACAGGATCAGAGAATTGGTGGAAGAAGGTGAAGTGGAGCTGGTAAAAGTTCATACAAAGAAGAACCAGGCAGATGCACTTACGAAGACTCTTCCATGGGATAGCTTTCTCTCATGTATGACACTGATGGGTATGAGAGAATGTGCAAATTTTTCAGCAGCTTTGAAGCATCAAGGTGGAGATTGTAGAGCCTGGTGTAGTACTTCAAAGCTTAAATCCTAGGGTAGAGGTTTGTAGGCTCCACAGGGTTAAGGCCCAGGTTGTTGGATCTTGAGGGGGCTAGTCTATCATTGGGCTGGGTTTGGGCCCAAGGTGTGGGTTGGTCCAAGGAAGTTTTTAGGGTTTATTATCCATATAATAAGGCATCGGTTCATGTGTGGTGCTGGTTTTATTTGGTGGCCGTCATGGGGACGGGTTATATATAGTCATGTAACGATGATGATTATAGATAAATGAAAGAAACTCTTTTCTCCCTAGAATAAGCTATCCCTTCTCTTCCTCCTCCTCTATTTCTCACATATAGATGCCCTAGGTTTCTAGGGTTTTATTGCTGCCATCTCTGCCCTAGCCATCTTCTTGGAGCCGCCTCTCTCAAGGAAGGAGAAGGAAGAAACCCTAGCAGTACCTTCTCCTTGGGCAACGTCTCTTGATTTTTTGGATCAGATCTGAAGGTTCAGTGAGGAAGAAGAGAGGCCATGACCCTCTCTTACAATCTTGGGGCGCAAGAAACCAAGGAAAATCCTAGTTGCTAATCAATCTGGGAAGATTACCAAGATCAAGATCCAAAATTCTGCTGCAGAAATTTCAGTAGGGATATCATCTCGCTTCCGCATCTCCACACGACTTGGGGCTGGTCGAATGCGTGCTATGCTCCAAGGTTAGAAAGAGGACGATCCACTCTTCAATAAGTTGTTCAGGTTTTCAAACAGGTCCTTGATGTTATGCACATCTTCTTGATAGAAAGAGGGTCCAATCTTGACTACAATTTTGGAACGACTAAAATGGATGAATAGTCAAACAATTGACAGGTTCATGTGTTACCCTAGAGATTCTGAATTCCGGTTTAGATAGGTGATTGGAAGTTTGAGACTAGTGATTACAATAATAACTAATTATTAATTGGAGAAATTGAGTTTTACCTTAGATTGACTAATGTCTTTATTTTTAATTTTTTGGTCAATTAGTTTAATTCTTTGGACTTGGTTTTCTTTGTGGTCATTTTTTTTTAGAATTTTGCTACGATGCTTCTTAAAGACTATGTTGAATAATTTTTTAATTATGTTTAATTATTTATTGTAGAATGAATGATTGTCATGTTTTTCTCAACAAACATCTATAGCCAATTAAAAGTAAGATGGGCATGAAAAGTACCATAATTTACAAAAATTATGAGGGCCATAATTAATGTCCATTAGACTTTCTTCAAATTTTTCTCCTCATGATCGTTGAAGGTAGCAAACTCTTTCAGTTCTCTGTGCTTTCTTCTACGATTTCAACCCGCCACCTTTATCTTTTATCTTTGGACAAAATAAGAGAATAGCAAAATCCTTTATTTTTCTTATGTTTTCTTTTCTCTTCCTGTTGCCTAATCTTGAAAAAAAAAGAAAAAGGAAAAGAAATTAGGCTGAATATGATATTAAACTAGATTTAAGAAAAGATTGGAGGCGGAAAGATCGCAATAATTATTTTTTTTTCTCTTTTCAAATTAAAAAGAAAAGGTAACTAATTGGAAGCAGCTATTATTATTTATTCAAATATCTCTAGGCTATTTCTCCACCTATCTCAACCTGACAATTGAGGTAGTAGGACACTTCACCATCCTATTGGTATTTAAAACTTCAGTTTTATCAACTCACTAAAAAAAATGCCACTCTCAGACAAAAGCTGCTTGTTTTCTAATTGGGGTCATTACACAAAATAAAATGGTTACACCACAATAAATCCATTTATTTCATTAGTAGATGGATATAAGCAGGTTATGTAGGCATCAGATCATAACCCTCAATTTATACCAACTTCTTGTGGCTTAATTTGCCTAAAAAGACTGGCTACCTAGCCGAGCTTGCTGTTGGTAGGACAAAACTAGCTATGGCTGCTTTAACTCTTGATTAGATAAGATCTTTAGGGGGAACAAAAAAAAAAAAAAAAAGGAAGTTATTGCACAACTAAAAAAAGCGCTAGCAAGATAACTTTGTCATGTGGAATGCAACACGTAGAATAAGTGCAACCAAAAATTATGAAAATGGTAATAGAGATTAATCTAAACCTTCAATTGAATCGGGAGACACAATGTAAGTTATGAGTAGACAATGACGTCAGCCCATTGAAAAGCTTTTAACAAACTAAGACATAAATAATAGCTATCAAAAATATAGTGATTTCTCCTATTTGATATCAGCTAGCTAGTTATCTAATTAATATTTCGCTGGATGAGGTATGGAACATGGTTACATTTTGTAGACTAAAAGCATATTTTTCTATTACTTTTCTTATTTTGTCACACTATTAAAGTCATCAATAACAAAGAATGAAAGGAATAAAATCAGCAGCTGATTAATTTTGTTGAAAGATGAGTAAAACATAGAGAAACAAACACATTAAAGCTATCGTGTTAGACACTGCCCTAAGGACAGGTTTTCGCCCCCTCATGCGGGTTGTTGGCGATTTATTCCCAAGGTATAACGACTCGGCTCGATCCGATCCTTCTACCACGAGCACGATCGAGTGAAGGTGCAAACCCAATAAAATCTTCAGATGCCTCAAAAAATATAACAATAAAAATTAATTAAATAAAAAACCTTTTACTAGTAGCTTATTGAGATGCAGAACTCTAATCTCTTACAACAGAACTCCAACCTCTTACAACAGCAGAACTCCATACTACTTTTTTTTTTTTTTTAGCCTATATATATATATACACGATCGTTTGACCACCATTTCTCTAAGAACGGAAAAATGGGAAACGCTCGAGCGAACGAGCATTCGCATAATAAATACAAGGAACGCTCGCCAGCGAGCGTTCTCCCAACGTCCCACGCAAGCAATAAATGCTCGCGTGGGTCCATTAACCTTTTTTATTTTATTTATTTTAAAACTTTTCTCAATGGGCAAAAAAGTTAACAATCCCCCATAAAAATTTTAAAATAAAAGAAAATAAATAATATAATATTAATTTTAGGGTATTTTATATTGCGTAATAGGTGAGGTGTCCTATAGACTTGAACCTTACTTAGTATTGATTGTATACATCTGAAGAACCATAGTGGATTAGACCTTGAACTAGGTTCTTGACTCAGACTTCTACTAATCACACACAGTATGAATCAATTGGGTTTAAGCGGTCAGCGCATATTAAAGGCCTTGTGCTTAATACCTTGATTTTTCATGAGAATTTCTTAAGGTTAGCCCAAACCTTTAGTCACGGCCTAATATGACAATTCTCATAAGTGAATCCTCCAAAGGTATTTGTGACTAATACCCTGCAGATAACCTACCTTGGATCCATTAAGAGAATGACTCAACCTTATACAAATTTACTTTGTCACTTTATAAGAGCACTCATCATAGGGATGGGTTGAAAATTTTTTTCAAAATTTGTGCTCTAACACGATCACTCAATCATCTTCGTTTCTACCACATTGAACCTCATTCATGGGATCTCCAATCACAGAGGTTGGGTATCCATTGCTGGTGACCAAATAATGGGCTTAAGCCCCATCCCCCTTGATGAATCTAGGACTCCACTCCTAGATAATTCCTTGGTTAATTGATCTACCAAATTCTTTTCAGATTTGATAAATTTCAAAGAGATGACATCATTTTTCTTGTGTTGTCTTATAGACTTATGACGAAGCCGTATATGGCGATTCATCTTTTTATTGGTACTCTTTTGATTTGTCAGTTCAATTGTGGCCTTATTATCACAATGAATTGATATAGCTGGAATTGGCTTAGCTACCAAAGGTAGCTCTGATATTAGATTTTTTATCCATCCTGCCTCATTACAGGTGGTATCCAGAGCTATTAACTCGACCTCATGGTGCTTCTAGAAATGATAGTTTGCCTAGTAGATCCTCAGGCGATAGTAGCACCGCCAAGAAGAAAGAGATATCCGGTGGTTGATTTTAAATCATGAGAATCATTGATTCAATTAGCATCACTGTAACCCTCAACCACCTCAGGCTATTTAGTGAACATCAAAGAGATTAAGTGTTCCCTTTAAATATCGGAATGCTCTTTCTAAGGCTACCCAATGAGATTGATCAGGATTTTGATTATATCTACTAAGCCTTCCTACAGCATAGGCAATATCAAGTCTTGTCCTATTTGCTATATACATGAGAGATCCTATAATTTGATAATATTTTAATCGATTAATTGGATCATCTAAATTTTTCTTTATGTGAAAGCTAGGATCAAAAGGAGTAGATATTGATTTAAGATTGGAATAACCAAACTTCTTGATCATTTTTTCTATAGAATGAGAAAGAGAGAGAGCTATCCCTTCATGGGACTTGATAAGCTTCATCCCTAGGATTACATCCGCTTCACCTAAATCTTTTATATCAAACTTAGAAGAGAGAAAAGATTTAACACTTGAAATAATTTCAAGAGATGTTATAAAATTAAAATATCATCTACATATAAGCAAAGGATTACACAATCATTGTCGATGATTTTAGAATAGACACACTTATCATAACTATTGATTTAAAATCCAAAAGATAGAATAATTTGATCGAATTTCTCATGCCATTGCTTAGGAGCCTATTTAAGACCATAAAGGGACTTGATAAGATTACAAACCTTGTCTTCTTGTCCCTTTACAACAAAACCTTTAGGCTATTCCATATATATCTTCTCCTCAAGATCTCCATTTAGGAACGCAGTCTTCACATCCATTTGATGAATGATTAACTTATGAATGGAAGCAATAGCAAGAAGTGATCTAAGGGTTGTTATTCTAGCTACAAGAGAATAGGTATCAAAGAAATCTAACCCTTTCTTTTCGTTATACCCTTTGGCTACTAATATAGCCTTATACTTTTCTATTGAACTATCAGGTCTAAATTTCTTTTTAAATACTCACTTACACCCTAAAGGTTAGCTTTTAGAGGGTAAATCAGATAAGATCCAAGTTTCATTTTGTAAGATTGAATTAAATTCAGAAAGAATAGCTTTTCTCCAAAAAGGAGCACCAGGAGAAGACATCGCCTCTAAAAAAGAAGAAGGTTCACCTTCGACTAGGAAAGTAAAGAAACCTTCACCAAGGTCTTTTTCTTTCATTATCCTTAAACTTTTCCTAAGTTCAGAAGGTCCACCTTCAGGATTAGATCTTTTCCTTTTCTTTGACTCATTAGAGGACTCAGCTTTAAAAGAATCATGAACCCAAAAGGATTAGAAGAGAGTTGATTTGGTACTTGTTTCTTAAAAGGAAAAATATTTTCAAAATAAGTAGCATCTCTTGATTCGATAAGAATATTATTTGAGATGCCACTTATATCAGAGTTTATCACTAGGAACCTATTTGTACTGCTATCTAAGGAATAACCTATAAAGATAGCATCTATGGTTTTAGGTCCTATTTTTCTTCTCTTGGGTTCAAGTATTCCTACCTTAGCCAAGCATCCACACACTTTAAGATAATCTAGCTTGGGTGTTCTACCTTTCCAAAGCTCAAAAGGTATTTTAGGACTATCCTTAAAGGGTATCCTATTTAAAATATAACATGCAGCTAAAAGAGCTTCCCCCCACAAGTTCTCGGGTACTCCCAAACTTATTAACATTGAGTTAACCATATCCATTAATGTACGATTTTTTCATTCAGCTATACCATTGGACTGAGGAGAGTTTGGTGGTGTAACTTCATGAATAATCCCATATTCTTGATAAAATAGAGTCATTTCATTTGAAGTATATTCACCACCGCGGTCTGACTTAAATTTCTTAAGCTTTTTCTCAGTTTGGGTATCAGCTTCTGCCTTATAAATCTTAAACTTATCTAATACTTCATCCTTAGATTTTATCAAATATATGTAACAATATTGAGAGAAGTCATCAATAAATGTTACAAAGTAACGACTTCCTTCCCGTGTAGGAAACTTGGTAGAGTCACATACGTCACTATGGACTAATTCAAGAAGTTTTGAACTCCTATTTACTGATTTAAAAGGTTTTCTTGGCATCTTGGCTTGAATACAAATCTACATTTAAATTTTCTATCAATATAAACTTTAGGAATTAGATTAAGATTTGTCATGTAATGAATACGATCAAAATTCACATGACCAAGTCTACTATGCCAAACATTTGAAGATTCAACATTAAAAAGAAGAGAACTTTTATTAGATAACTTAGAGGATACATTTAACTTAAAAAGACCTTCACAAACAAAGCCTTTACCAACAAACTCATTATTACGAGTAATTACAACTTTATTTGACTCTAGAACAATTTTATATCCTCTAGATATAAGGAGAGATCTACTAATCAAATTTCTTCTAACACTAGGAACTAACAGCACTTCGTGAAGGACTAGGATCTTCCCAAATGTCATCTTTAGATCCACTTGACCTTTTCCAAGCACTTGTGCTGAAGAATTATTCCCAAGTGTCACACCTCCACTTGATTCCTGAAAGGTGGAGAACCAGGAGCGATCAAAACAAACATGAACATTAGCTCCTGAATCAAGCCACCAATTACAAGAAGATTAGGTTGAGTTAATTAAGAATTTTGAATTTACCGACCTGAAAGAAGTCTCAGCACCACTCTCAACCGCCACATGATTTGTCCTTCCGTACACAAAGCAAATGCCTTTATAAACTTTTGAAGTCGGTTCTGATTTGATCGGTTCTGGTTTGTATGATTGGTTGGATCTAGATTGGAATTTCTTCTTCTTAAAATTCTTTTCCTTAGGTTTTAATTGATTTGGAGTTAGATTTGACTCGGTCAGATGGATTTTAGATCCAAGGTCAGTCTTTTGATTTTGATTGAGCTTAAGTCGGTGTTCTTCTTCAGCCCTAATAGAGTTAATCACTTCTGTTAGGGTCAAGCTACCTTGCTTATGGCTTAGCTCTCGTGTAAAGGATGACCAAGAAGGTGGAAGGGCATCTACTAAGGCTTGGACCTTATAGTTTTCAGAAAAACTACAGCCAGTCAACTCAGACTTTCTAAGAAAATCTTGAAATTCATGAATTTGAATACTAATAGGTTTGGAATCTACCATTTTGTACTTTCAAAATTTTAAGATGGTGAATCGATCTAGACCAGCATCATCCATTCCATATTCAGCCTCAAGGGCATCCCATAGTTCCTTAGCAGTTTGAGTAGGAAGGTAGACATCATAAAGGTTATCAGATAGAGCACTTAAAATTCTATGTCTACAATGAAAATCTATTTCTTAGGGTATTTTTGATGTTGATGAAGAGGAAGTATCAACTATACTAGAAGAACCTTGTTAAGTATTGGATTTGGGATATGGTAATTTTATGTAGAAAATAAGCCTAAAGTGGTAAGCCAGTATTTCACTTGGCTTTGCCACCTCCTAAAGAATAATCCATTAAAATTTTCAGATTTGATTGTACTAAGATCATCAGAATCCATTTTAAGTAAGTTGGTTGCTTAATTCGTTCTGTACAACCAAAAAGTTGAAGGTTTAGCCTTATAATTTAAATTTTTTAAATAATAATTTTTTAGATATTTCTAGATTTTAAATTTAAATTCAAAAGAATTAAATTTAGAAACTACTTGCAATAATAATAAAACCACAAAGCAAAAATTAACTCAGATAATTTAATTTTGAATTTGAGTTTTAATTTTTTTTTACTTTTAAATTTTAAAATTTGAATTTCAAATTTGAATTTTAAATTTTAAATTTTAATTCAAAACACTTTTTTTTAATAAATTCTAAGGCTTCTGCACAGATTCAAAAGTAAGATTTTTTTAAAAAAATTATTTATAATAAAATCTAGTAATTTCTAATGATAGGAAAACTTGTCCTTAGATGTTAGAAACTTGTTTTGTTTTTGATAAAAAATTCTTTTCTAGAAAATGCTAGAAAATTAATCTAAAATTTAAATTAAAAATATAAACTAAATATAAAAAGAATCTAGCTGGTTGAGACATGTTAGACACTGCCCTAAGGACAAGTTTTTGCCCCCTTGTGCGGGTTGTTGACGATTTATCCTAAGGTACAACGACTCGACTCGATCTGATCCTTCTACTACGAGCACGATCGGATGGAGGTGCAAACCCAATGAAATCTTCAGATGCCCCAAAAAATATAACAATAAAAATAATTAAATAAAAAAACCTTTTACTAGTAGCTTGTTGAGATGCATGAAGAACTCCAACTTACAGAATCTAAAATAATAGAATAAAGCTTTTAGGATTTGAATCCTTACTATATATTTTTTCTTTACGCTTCTGTTCGCAGAATAAATACAACGTATCACGCGAGCAATAAATGCTTGCATGGGTCCATTAACCTTTTTTTTATTTTATTTATTTTAAAACTTTTCTCAACGGGCAAAAAAATATTGCTTGTGTGGGTCCGTTAACCTTTTTTTTTTTTTTTAGTTTAAAACTTTTCTCAACGGGCAAAAAAGTCAACATCTTTTTTGTGGGAAAAGGGAGCTGGCAAAAAGTATTCTTTTCATCTGAAAAGATGAAGCATTGCTTTCTGAAATCAAAATATATTTCATCACTATTCCCAGTTGAAGATGCCGAGGATCAAGCCACCTGCACAAGTGAGAAACCATTCTTTAAGAATCTTCTCATGAATGAAATTAAAAATAATACATTCAATGTCCCGGAAAATGCTCCAATATTTCACGCAGAAAAAAACACACACACACACAAATATATATATATATATATATATATATATAATTCCTTTATTTAAATGCAATTCTGCAGATTTAGTTACAGCTACCGACGTAATTAACCATAAAAAGCTTTGCAAATGGGTGAATTTGGTGGACCACACACGAGTTTACAGTCCAGTTCCACAAAATTCATGAGAAGTGGCATTAAAAAAAAGAAAAAAATCCCCAGGTGAGAATGCAATCCATATCCAAATTATTTGGGCTTGGATATCTAGATCTTTCACCAATCATTCAACATAGGAGTGTAAGCATATGAAAATAGGAATATTAAATGATTGAAAAAACCTAAAGGGTAGATGAAAAAGAAGGTGAGAAATCAAATAGAAGTGTTCATACACCAGCATAACGTACAAGATAATTATAAAAACACTGTATAATAACACTGTATAGTAAGATCCATGATCTTTAGATCTGGATCAGTTTTAACTGTAAGATCTAGACCTGGACTGTAACTTCCAAATTTTGAATCATATGATCTTCTTTCAATCAAAAAATCCCAATATGGCTATGTTATTTATATTAAAATAAATGAAACTATGGTTTCAAATCCCAATAAAATGTACTATGAGAATATATAATATTATAATAGGTAGACTTTTGATGTCCTTGAACATCATTCTTTTATGATACCATCACCAAAGTGTTAGTGTTTTAGTTCAACGATTGTCTGAAATCTTTGATAAACATTTCCTCACCAGAAACGATTTTACATTAATATAACAATTGAAGTTTAGATTTTAATTTAAAAAATCAGATAAAAACTAAATAGACTATACAATGAATCATGTTTAACGTAAAGGATTTATATTTTATTGTTATGGAAGAGCATATATCCCCATAATCTGATTTCTATTATGAGAAGATGATTCAAGTCCTAACTTTGTGGTTGAGGAGATAAATTTTTAGACTAAATAAATCCTTTCAAAATTAGATTTTAGTTTTAGGGACCGGAAGAAGACTATGAAGGCTGCTGTTCAATGAATCACAAATTTCATAATCAATATCTTAATGTGAGAAAAGGTGTATGGACTAATTATATATTCACATGATTTAAGTTTTATTATGAGAGGAAGATGGGAGACTTGATTCCTTGATTTTGGTTTATGAATAGTTTAAAGCAATTAGCAAGACAATTCTTAAAGGACATTTGATCTCAACCAAGAGTGTTGTAGCGCTATTGCCTTCTCTCTCTCTCTCTTTTGTTATCATTTTTTATCTGATAGGTGGATTTGGCTCAAATGATATAAAACTATTGCTAGTGATGCGAAGGGCCTGCAACTCTTGTTTGGTGTCAGTTGATCCCAATAGATTAAACAATTTACTTGGACTCAGCATATTGCTAAAGATGTGCAATATTTTTGAGTCCTTGAGCACATAAACATGGAAGCGTTGTAGGGCAGATCTTGGATTCCCTAATATTGTTTTTTTTTTCCCTTTTCCTCTTGCTATTTGGCTTTTTTATTTTTTTGTTTTTGGGTGGCATTTCTATTTTTGAAGAATTTGAAAGACATTTGATCAAAAAAAAGAAAATACAAGAGATGGTTATAATTTTTTTTGTTACTATGATGACTCTTAACGTTAAATAATTTTTTTTAATAGTTCTCCTTCATCATTTCCTTCAAATCATATCATTTTGAAACGAATCAAACAAGAAATATTTCACTACCTATGTGGCTAAAAAATTATCAAAATTTTCATCCAATCACAAGAGCCATCTCTAGATCTTGTCACCGAACAATGGGATTCGTCGAAAAAGTTCTGTAGGGGCAAAGAAGAAAAAAGAAATAAAGTTTGAATCTAATAGAGACGAGCAACATCAGCCCAGGGGATACGCACCATATATATATATATATATATATATAGATATTGTAATTAACTTTTTGTTCTTTTAATTAAAGACTTAACAACTCTTGTATATTTTTTTGAAGACAAAGGTTTGAAGTTAAATTAAATTAAATGGTATTTTGTAGGAGTTAATATCACATCTATGCTTTCTTTTAAAACCTTAAGACCTTAAGTTTAGCTATTCTTTCAAAAATCTGGGAGGGCAGCCACTTTCATCTCAGATATTGAGACAGACTAAATATGTGAACCTTTTTTCAGCCTAAAAAAACCTTTTTTCATTCTAAGTATTGTTGTGAAATTTTGAAATACCTTTTAGTTTTCAAAGCATTGAGTTTCTTTCGAAATTTTGAATTCTAGAAATACCATCATAGCTGTTGAGCTGAAATGAATAGTTTATATTTAAACACCATGGTTATTGTTAGGGCCTCCCAAGTTGGACTTGGGCCTAAATTAAAGGCCCAAATAAATTTTGAACTGAGCTCATGTTGGTCATGGCTAGGCCCTGGCCTAACCTCAAAACCCAATCTTGTCTTCTGGCCCAAAGCTTAATCCTGGAACCCAGGCTGATCATAGCTGAAATTCTTCCCCCCAACCCAAAAAAAAAAGAAAACAAAGAATGTTGTAGTTGATATATCAACAATCTTCTTTAAAATTTATATACTAGCCATAGCTATGTTAAGCTTCTAATAAAGTTGCTTTGTATTCATTATTTGAATCTTTTGCTAGTTTTTTTTTTTTTTTTTTTTTGGGGTGGGCTGAGCATTCTGGCCAAACCCAAGAATGTTTGGTTTAATTGGGTCGATCTGAGTTCTGCCTAGCAATTTGAATAGGATTTGTTAAATTTGTTATGGGTCTAGGGCACAGGTTTGAAGTCCCAATAAAAATTGGAAGCGTCTTTGTGCATCGCCTCCGTTGCACGAAGGCATACATCGGGCGTGGCCATTGGTTGTTTGCACGTGCCGGCACGCGTGCCACAGCCCATTGGGCCGTGAACCTTAGCGGGTTCCATTCTCCTCCCATTACTTTATAAAGATTGCTGAGTGATGGTCGAAATAAAAGAAAATGGGTTTAGGATGATGGTATCACCGTCCAAAATCAAGCTAAAAATTAAAATCATGATAAGATTTGAACTCAGAAAAGGAGAAAATTATTAGTAGGTAAATGCATCCCTTCTATTATGGAGTAGCATTGCCCCATGAAGCATGCAAAATTTATTTCTATTATATGCAACAAAAAAAATAGAATCCAAATTTTCTTTGAGTTATATTATAAAACTATTTTTTATCTTTTTTGCTAGTTAAATTGCAAAACCACTTTGAGTCGGTATATTCTTATATATCATGGGAAGTACTAATCTAGGCATTAAATAAAAATGGATGAATTGTCCAGCAAGAAGAAAGTTAAAACAAAACAACACATTTTTTCATCCCTACTGCATGCCAAAGGCTAATGAACATTAAGCCAGGCTTTTACGAATCAAGTGATTTGCTTAATTATTGCATTACAACCACTCATAATTTCCACTAATCTGTTTATTTATTTATTAATATTAATGATTTGATTTGTGGAAAATCTTAAGATGTTACTCTTTCTTATTTCTTGTTGGCAACCTACAAGGTTGTTTGCTATGCTCATTTAAATTTGTTAAGTTAAGATCCTATTTGCGTTTAGCTCCTTGAAATGTCTGCTGGTTCATCGCATCATAAGACTTATGCCAACCGGTTCCTTACATAGTAAGACTTGTTCCTTAGATAGGAAGACTTATGCTAGGCTTAGCTTCATTCGTTTACCTCGTGTGCTGATATTTTTATTTTTATATTGACATATGAAACAGACTAATTTTTTGAATTAAATGAAACTTAGGTATGATGCATTGTACTCATACTTATCGATTTTATTTCTCTCTCTTTTTTTCTTTTCAACACCATCTCAGCTTTTATGTAAACATTGAATGATGATAGAAAGAATAAAATAGAGAGATAAAAACAAAACTGATGGACATGTATAACACACTGTACTTAAATTTCATCCTTTTTTGAAAAAAAAAAATCATAAAAACTTTTCTTTCTACCATACCTAAATTTGATGCATGTCATTTTCTTTCTTGTCCTTATTGATCACAAAGACATGATGCTTGTAATGTTCTTTGATTCTCTTGCTTGTTTTGCCATTTTTTTTTGTTATTTTTCTTTTTTTATTATGAATATTGATTGATAAAAAAAAGTACTTTATGAGACTGTTTAAATTTTTTTTAATATATATTGCCCCCTACCTTATTTGGTGCCAATCATTTCTTTTTATTTTTTTATTAATTATTTTTTTGGAATCAATGTCCTACTTCAAGAAAAATTCTGCCACAATTCTAGGAAAAAAGTCTAAATTTTTTTAGTATATTTAAAATATAAATTAAGATAAGAAAAGTTGATTCATACATATTTTCTTAGATCTATAGCAAGTATCATATATAAGTTCAATTACTATAATTTTTTAATATTTCTTTTATAATCCAAGCTTCAATCTTAAGTTATCTTTAAAGTTACCATTTAATGTCTTCAAGCCCTTACCCAAGCCTTTACCCAATATTTTTGTGCTCTTAAACTTCCTACTACGCTGAAAGCATAAGATAAAATAAAATAACTAATTAATTGCAGTCCTATACTTTTTCCTTCTAATGCACTTGCCTTAAGATGCACAAGTAATATAATTACAAAGTAGGTTAATAAGATTTATTCTATTATTATGGTGATCATACGTTGATCCTTTCTAATAGTGATCAACTAACTTATCAAAGTTTCATGAAACATCTAATAGTGTTACCAGATAAGTATGGCACATTATTTTTGTCTTGCATATTCAATATCAGGTTGTCAATATCGGTAATATCAAGGTTGCATATGAGTTACTTCTAATTTACCAATGTGATCCCCCTTAGCTGCTGCAAAATTGCCTCGTTCGCATCTCTTTCTTTGATGATGTTTTTTTCTTTCTAAGCTGACGTACCGAACACGGTTTCCTGTCTACTTAGTTTTCCACCCTTTTTTTTTTTTTTTTGAAATGCGGACTTACGTGTGAATAGCATCTTGTTCTCATGCCTCTCGCTGTCATTTCTTTTCCTTGTTTATTATTTTTATTTATAAAAGTAAACTTGACGTGTGAAATATATTTTTTAAATATATTTTTTATTATTTTGATGAATTTAAACTATCGTGTGACATACGTTTTTTTATATGATTTGATGTATTTTATTTTTAATTATTATTTTTATGAGTGTAAACTTGATGTGGGTGAACATGTTTTTTATTTTTTTAATCTGATTTGATACCTGATTGTTTTTTTTTTTTTTCTTCCTCCATTATTTTTATGAATGCAAACAAGTCTACCTTGATATTTCTGCCTCTTCCCTGTCCCACTCTCTTTTCAAATCATCAAAAGGTGCCCGTTATTATTATTATTATTTTCTTTATAATTTTTGGTTAGTCATTGTTACCGTCGGGATCCGTCCTCCGACTCGGACGCAGTCGATCTTCAGGGGGGCAAACCTGCACACAAGTCCTCGCGCGAGAATGTGTTGGGGGTGGCCCTCCGCGGAAGACCCTCCGATGCTCAAGTCAGCAAAAGAAAATCGGCGATCAACCAGAAAGTAGGGAGGTGGATCTCTCCAAGAGGCCTCTCCGGGGGCGGCCAATCATGAGCTCTAGAAGGCGAGAGCACCGACGAGCTGCCGGCGAGAGCAGGAGAGTAAGAGTGGGGGTGTCAGCGCGCAAGAGTGCGTACCTCAAGGAATTTGGGAGTGTTCCATTTATATCTGTCACATGGATCTTGAGCGCCTTCTGGAAGGTTCAGATGTTGTTAGGATACGGGAGTGGATCGAATCAGGCCGTTGTGGGGGCTGTTGGGATCCATATCTTGTCCGTTAGGGGATCGACGACTCGGAGAGCTCCTTGATGACTTGAGATTTGGTAGATATGTAGGTCTTAGGTGGCCTTGATAGGTTCTAGACCACCTCTCGGCATGATTCCTTGCCTAGGGTGCCGTTACGGTAGGCTGAGGCTCTCCCACGTCAGGTTCTGCGGAGGTGGGTATTGGATCGTGGGTCGTCCAGCAAAGCCGGGTCATGGAGGTTCGGAGGAGGCGAACTACAGGAAGTTCGGGAGAGCTGAGCTATGGAAGCCCAGGAAGGTCGAGCTACGAGGGCTCGAGAGAGGCCGAACTACGGAAGCTCGGGGGTATCCGAGCTATGGGAGCTCAGGAGAGGCGAGCTACAGAAGCTCGAGAAGGCCGAGCTACAGAAGCTTAGGGGAATCCGAGCTATGGGAGCTCGGGAGAGGCCGAACTACGGAAGCTCGGGGGTATCCGAGCTATGGGAGCTCGGAGAGGCGAGCTACAGAAGCTCGAGGAGGCCGAGCTATGGAAGCTCGGGGGAAGCCGAGCTATGGGAGCCTAGGAGAGGCGAGCTACAGAAGCTCGAGAGAGGAATCCGAGCTATGGAAGCTCGGGAGAGGCGAGCTACAGAAGCTCGAGGGGGCCGAGCTACGGAAGCTCGAGGGAAGCCGAGCTATGTGAGCCCGAGAGGGCCGAGCTACGGAAGCTCGGGGAAAGCCGAGCTATGGGAGCCCGGGAGAGGCGAGCTACAGAAGCTCGAGAAAGATCGAGCTGCAGAAGCTCGGAGGAATCCGAGCTATGGGAGCTCGGGAGAGGCCGAACTACGGAAGAGGTTGGTTTTAGCCTCCTCGCACGTGTATTGATGCAATGACGATTTTACCCCCCAACACATGCCCTCCACTCCCTAGTTCGAAGCATAGGTTCGGGCATAGGGAGTATAAGTCCAGGTGGCATGCTCCGGATGGGACGGTCTGGTTCAGACATCTTGCAATAATGCCCTAATTAATGCGACAGGGTCATCGTGCCTTCGGGGTTAAGGAGATGCATAGGCTTGGATGCATTGGCTTGGCCCAAGTCGGGGCAATAGCCCTGACTGGCGAACCGATAGACGATCTGGTTCGGCTTATGTCTGATTCAAACTTAAGAAATGAAACTAGTTGGTTAAGGTCGATGGGCAGGACAGGTTGGCTTGGGCCGACTGACAGAGTAAGTCAGTTAGGGCCGACAGGCAAATAGGTCGGCTAGGGCTGACAGGCAAAATAGGTCGGCTAGGGCCGACAGGCGAAATAGGTCGGCTAGGGCCGACGAGCAAAGTAGGTCGGCTAGGGCCGACGGGCGAAGTAGGTTGGCTGGGGCTGACGAGCAATGTAGATCGGCTAGGGCCGACAGGCAATGTAGGTCGGCTGGGGCCGACGAGCAATGTAGGTCAGCTAGGGCCGACAGGCAAAATAGGTCGGCTGGGGCCGACGGGCAAAATAGGTCGGCTAGGGCCGACGGGCGAGGTAGGTCGGTTGGGGCCGACGGGCAATGTAGGTCGGCTAGGGCCGACAGGCAAAATAAGTCGTTTTATCTTACGTTGGGCGAAAGAAAAGTTTGTGCAGCCTTCACGCTCATTTTTGCTTTGAGATGCTCGATTCTGTCGCACAGGTTTCCCGAGCAACCAACTTCGCCAGGGAGTGATCGACGGACGATTGGTTTTCGCGTTTTTTTTGCAGTTCTGCCAGCACTCTGCCATTCTGTAGGGAAATCGGTTTTTATTTCACCGAAATTGATGATACGGCGCTGTAAGTTGAGAAAAGCTGTTTCGGTGCTTTCCGGAAGGTGCTCTTTTCCCATGTGGGCCGCTCTGACATACGGCGCACGCAGCCATTTACCATTGAAGGACATTATTTTTGCAGGACGGTCCCCTGATCCTGCCAGTTTCCGTGATGCCAGTGGATGATCCTCTGCATTCAATGGTCGCGATTCGGGATCAAGAGGAAATCTCCGCATACGTCATAACTCAGGCTGTGGGCTTGGCATGCAACAGGGCGCTGCTTTCATCCTAGGAGGCCACGTGGAGGTATGGCCCAGGTGTTTGAATCTCGGGGCTTGCAGCCTTGGTGATTATTCCTGGTTTATCTTTGGCCTATAAAAAAGGGGGAAGTGGGGTAGTGCTAAGCCATCCCCAAAAGTTTCTTTTCCACTAGAGCTTTCATCATGCTCATTTTTCTGTTGTTGCGAGTGGGAGGACTGAGCTTTTCTCTTGTAAGCTCTTTGCCTCCAGATAGTTGGGTCGATGAGGGAGCTACCGAAGGATGGCTCGCCCTTAGGGGATGAGCCCCGGAGATCATATGGAGAGCGCACATAGAGGGCGCAGAGATCACACGGAGAGTGCACATACACTCTTCCAGTGTGACCTTTGTGGTTCCCCTTCGGGGACGCAGGGTAGGGAGTGCACGCAGGCTCCCCATGGCTCGCTTGAACTTCTCCTCCTCCCCTGATTTGGATCCCCTGGCTCGTCTGCCTGGGGAATCTTTTGCCACATGGGGAGGGGGTGAAGGTGCGCCGCCTGCCGACACCTTGTCCTTGAGCCAAGGCGAGGTAGGGCGGCGCACACTCGGTTTGGGAGAGCATTCCGACGCCAGGGTCCGCTGGCTTCCTACCTGCTCGCTAGGGGGTCCCTCGATGGGGTGGTCTGGGATGGCCATCCAGATATCTCGGTTGGGTCACCGAGATATCATTATTGACCGAAGCCGACCGCAACTATTGGTCTATGTCGCCCGGCTATTATCGGCGCGAGCTGACTGGATGCGGCTTATCTGGTTCGGCGATCGGACGCCGGAGCACCATGGTTGCCAGGTCTGCTTTGGAGCAGTTGCCCGAGTTTTGTATTTGTCTTTATTTTATGCATTTCAATGCTCTTGTAAAGCCTTTCAGGCATTTGTAACCGATCTCGGCAATAAAATAAAGAGAGTTTCATTCTGTTTCTCAATCTCTATTTCTTCTGTGCCGAGTTTATTGTTGCTGTTGGGCATGGGTGCCTCGTTTGTTCTTAGGCGAAGATTCCGCGCTATCCGAACTAATCAAGGTTCACAAGTGACAGTTTAGGGATCATTCGGGGAAATACGCTCCTTACTTCGGTCCGAAGTTTGGTATTTTGTGCTCCGTCCTTATCGGAGCTCGCATTTTTGCAGGTCGGCTTTGCCGAAGCTTAGAAAATTTGCGCTTGGCTTCACCAAGGCTCGGAGAACTTGTAGCTCGGCCCAGCCGAGGTTCGGAGAATGTTTTACTTGGCCCTGCCAAGGTTCGGAGAAATTGTTGCTCGGCCCAGCCGAGGTTCGGAGAATGCTTTACTTGGCCCTACCAAGGTTCGGAGAAATTGTTGCTCGGCCCAGCCGAGGTTCGAAGAATATTTTACTTGGCCCTGCCAAGGTTCGGAGAGATTGTTGCTCGGCCTAGCCGAGGTTTGGAGAATATTTTACTTGGCCCTGCCAAGGCTCGAAGAATTTGTTGCTCGGCCCAGCCGAGGTTCGAAGAATATTTTACTTGCCCTGCCAAGGTTCGAAGATTCAGGGCTCGGAGAGATGACTTAGCTGTCACTATGAGCCGTAGTGTAAGGTCTCTATGACGCTTGGTGAGGGGGCACATGGGCGGAATGAGCGGCATGTTGTCACGCTCCTTTATCTATGACGTTACTCTTCCCGAGGGGACAAGTCATTGGCCAGATGCCGGATTTCTTCCCTCTGCGCTTTCCGAAAAAGGAGCTTAGGGAAATGCTGGGAGCATTTATTACGGGGGGCGGCAGATCGGAAAGTATTCTGTTCGGGGAGATTTCCGATCAGTCAGTCAGCACTTACCGATCTCACTCGGGATGGGGCGCGACACTTCGGATTCTGTGGGCATTGAAGTGACGACACGTGGCAAGCTCTTATAGGTCGGTAGCTACGGTGCGACCGATTGAGAAACCTGCCCAGCGAGTATAAATATGACCGAGGGGTATGGTCTTAGTCATCCCTCGGTTCAGGTCTTGAGATAATATTAGATCATGACTTCTCGAGGGCGATCCTCTGGAGAATTACGTGCATTCCTCAATGGTTTGCTTCACTCGGAGAGGGGGCGTCCCACCATTACTATAGACGGGCTGGGTCTGGCGTCGACCCTCGCTGGCCAGCAGCAGCTCGTCAGGGTAGTGGAGGAATATGTGGATGTGTCGACCAAGGAGGCGGAGGCCCTGCGCCGGGTGGTAGACCGGCAAAGGGAGGAGATTGCTTCGCTTCGTTAGCAGGTGGCCGACCTCACAGAGCGTTTGGAAGACCTGTTGGCTTCGGGGAGCGACTCTGAACTTTGATTCGGGGCCTCTGTCACTTTCGCCTTCTGTTTATGTTTTTCTGTCTTTTTTGTAATCCTTTTTTCTGATGAATGAAAAATGGATTTGTTTTGGGTAACCCTCTTCTTTTTCAAGAGTTTTAGCCTTGATCACACTATCTGCGTAATAATTAGGGAGTTGGCGTGGCTCCGTTGGTTTACGCGTTTGATATAGACGCTTTGATCGACGGGTTATAGGGGCGTTACCCAGAGATCTTTAGTAGCAGAGACGAATCCCCTGGCTCTGCTCGGGGTTTTTGGCTGATTACGTGGGGCTTGATGGGCCCTTTAAGGGGTTCGCCGGAGGCGCCTTCTTTGTGCGCATCGACGGTTTATGCTCAGCGTGCTTCTTTTTAAACTGGACGAAGTTTCGGGGACTATTTAGAAGTCCTTCGGCCTTAATCGGGGCCTACGCACTTCGGCTTTCAGCCGATGTCTTAACTTGAAGAATTTTTTCTCAGCCTTGCTGAGGTTCGGAGAACGTCTTACTTGGCCCTGCCAAAGTTTGGAGAATTTGTTGCTCGGCCCAGCCGAGGTTCGGAGAATGTTTTACTTGGCCCTGCCAAGGTTCGGAGAAATTGTGGCTCGGCCCAGCCGAGGTTCGGAGAATGTTTTACTTGGCCCTGCCAAGGTTCGGAGAAATTGTTGCTCGGCCCAGCCGAGGTTCGGAGAATGTTTTACTTGACCCTGCCAAGGTTCGGAGAAATTATTGCTCGGCCCAGCCGAGGTTCGGAGAATGTTTTACTTGGCCCTGCCAAGGTTCGGAGAAATTGCTGCTCGGCCCAGCCGAGGTTCGGAGAATATTTTACTTGGCCCTGCCAAGGTTCGGAGAAATTGCTGCTCGGTCCAGCCGAGGTTCGGAGAATATTTTACTTGGCCCTGCCAAGGTTCGGAGAAATTGCTGCTTGGCCCAGCCGAGGTTCGGAGAATGTTTTACTTGGCCCTGCCAAGGTTCGGAGAAATTGTTGCTCGGCCCAGCCGAGGTTCGGAGAATATTTTACTTGGCCCTGCCAAGGTTCGGAGAAATTACTGCTCGGCCCAGCCGAGGTTCGGAGAATGTTTTACTTGGTCCTGCCAAGGTTCGGAGAAATTGTTGCTCGGCCCAGCCGAGTTTCGGAGAATGTTTTACTTGGCCCTGCCAAGGTTCGGAGAAATTGTTGCTCGGCCCAGCCGAGGTTCGGAGAATGTTTTACTTGGCCCTGCCAAGGTTCGGAGAAATTGTTGCTCGGCCCAGCCGAGGTTCGGATAATGTTTTACTTGGCCCTGCCAAGGTTCGGAGAAATTGTTGCTCAGCCCAGCCGATGTTCGGAGAATGTTTTACTTGGCCCTGCCAAGGTTCGAAGAATTGTTGCTCGGCCCAGCCGAGGTTCAAAGAATGTTTTACTTGACCCTGCCAAGGTTCAGAAATTGTTGCTCGGCCCAGCCGAGGTTCGGAGAATGTTTTACTTGGCCCTGCTAAGGTTCGGAGAAATTGTTGCTTGGCCCAGCCGAGGTTCGAAGAATGTTTTACTTGGTCTTGCCAAGGTTCGGAGAATTCCTGTCCAGACAAGTAGCTCGGTCGTGCCGAGGATGGGTAAGCAGCATCTATTTCTTTTTGCAACTTTTGGCAATGTAGTGCATAATGATTTGCATTGAAAAATGTGCTGACAGGAAGATATAATGAGGCATATGAAAATAAATTCGGAGAGGACGTACCCTATTGATAGTATTTTCGGAGATTGTCCGAATTCCACGTCCGAGGAATGGATTTTTCATCCAAATCCTGTAGCTTGTAGGTTCCCGGTCCGATGATTTCCGCTACTTGGTATGGGCCCTCCCAATTCGGCGCCAGCTTTCCTTGTTCCAGCGGTTTGGAAACAGAGGCCTTTCGGAGGACAAGGTCGCCGGGCAGGAAGGCTTTCCCTTTGACTCTGGAGGCATGATAACGGGCTACTCTTTGCTGATAAGCGGCCATTCTAATCCGGACCTTCTCTCTGATCTCCTCTACCAGATCGAGGTTGGTGCGGAGCTGTTCGTTGCTGGCTTCTTCTGAGTAGCTTTCCACCCGCAACGATGGGAGGCCTATTTCCACAGGGATGACGGCCTCTGTACCGAAAGCCATTCGGAATGGGGTTTCACCTGTCGGGATTCTCGGGGTGGTGCGGTAGGCCCATAAGACATGGTGCAGCTCCTCCGCCCACCTGCCCTGGGCTCTGGAGAGGCGAGCTTTGATTCCCTAAAGGAGGGTCCTGTTGGTCACCTCGGCCGCTCCATTGGCTTGTGGGTGCCCGACCGAAGTGAGGTGGTGGCGGATTCCATGCTCCTCACAGAACTGGCGAAACTTAGAGTTGTCGAACTGTTTACCGTTATCAATGATTATGGTATGAGGGAGGCCGAACCGGCAGATGATGGATCTCCACAAAATCTTGGCCCGTGCCTCGGTAATTTGTGCAACCGCTTCTGCCTTGACCCATTTGGTGAAGTAGTCGATGGCGACAAATAGAAATTTTCGCTGTCCTGTGGCAAGCGGGAATGGGCCGAGGATGTCCATCCCCCATTTGGCAAAGGGCCAGGCGGATGATATGGAAACTAGTTCGGCGGAAGGGAGCCTTTGGATGCTTGAATGTCTCTGGCATGGGTCGCAGGCTCGGACTAGGTCATCCGCATCCTTCTGCATGGTCGGCCAATAATAGCCTTGCTGCAGTACCTTGTGGCATAGGGATCGGCTTCCCAGATGGTTGCCGCAAATCCCTTCATGCACCTCGCGTAGAGCATAATCTGCTTCGGACGGGCTAAGACATCTGAGCAGCGGCATAGAAAGAGACCGTTTGTAAAGCTGGTTGTCGATCAACACATAGTGAGTGGCTTGCAGCTTTAGCTTTCTAGCCTCCCTTCGGTCGGACGGAAGCGACCCTTCTATGAGATATTTGAGGATAGGGTCGAACCAGGATGGTTCGGCCTCAACTCGCATTATTTGGTCGGCCTCCGCGATGCTGGGCCTTTCCAGAGTCTCCAAGTGGAACTTTTGTTCGGCATCCATCGACTCCGTGGTCGCCAATCGAGAGAGTAGATCGGCACGGGCATTCTCGGATCTGGGAATCTGAATGATTTCAAATTCAATAAAATGGGGAAGGAGACTCCGCACCTCCTGGAGATATCGAATCATGTTTGGCTCCCGGGCTTCAAAATCTCCTTGCACATGACCGGCCACCAGCTGAGAGTCGGTGAAGGCACTGAGCTTCTCCACTTTTAAATTGCGGGTGATGCAGAGGCCGGCTAACAGGGCTTCATACTCGGCTTCGTTGTTGGAGGCCGGGAAGGAGAATCGGATGCCATACTCGAAGGTTATCCCCTCCGGACTGGTAAGAACCAGGCCCGCACCGGAGCGATGGGCATTAGATGACCCATCGATATGGAGGAGCCACCAAGCTCCAGCTTTTGGTTCTTCGGAGGAGTCTGGGGTAGAGCCGTCCTCTGGGATGGTACATTCGAGGAGGAAGTCGGCAAGCACCTGGGCTTTGATGGCTGGACGAGGCTGGAAATGTATGTCATGCTCACTTAGCTCGACGGCCCACTTGGTCATTCTCCCCGACGTCTCGGGACGGTGGATCACGCCTTGATGGGTTGGTCGGTCAGGACCGTCATGGAATGCTCTTGGAAGTACGGCCGCAGCTTCCAAACTGAGGTGATTAAGGCCAACACCATCTTTTCAATTCTGCTGTACCTTGTCTCTGCATCGCGGAGTAGCCTGCTGACGTAGTAGATCGGCTTTTGGATTTTGCCTTCTTCTTTGATCAGCACCGAGCAAACCGCACCCTCCGAAACAGCCAGGTACAAGAATAAGGTCTCCCCTGGGGACAGACTACTGAGGAGCGGGGGTGAGCCAAGGTACTTCTTGAGATCTTGAAACGACCTTTGGCATTCGGGGGTCCACTGGAAGTTTTTGGCCGATCGGAGAGTTTTGAAGAAGGGGAGGCATCTCTCGGCCGACCGCGCCACAAAGCGGTTGAGGGCCGCTATCCTCCCGGTTAGGCGCTGGACCTCTTTGACAGATGCCGGGGGCACCATTTGTTGGAGAGCTTGAATCTTCTGGGGGTTGGCTTCGATACCTCGCTGAGAGACCATGAAGCCAAGAAACTTCCCGAAGTTAACGCCGAAGGCGCACTTGGTCGGGTTGAGCCTTATCCCGTACTTGCGCAGCGTGGAAAAGCTCTCTGTGAGGTCCTCTACATACTGCGATGCCTCCTTGCTTTTGACCAGCATGTCGTCCACGTACACCTCCATATTCCAGCCGATTTTCTCCTTGAATACTTTATTGACCAGCCTTTGGTAGGTTGCACCTGCATTTTTAAGACCAAAAGGCATAACGCGGTAACAGTAAGTACCTCGGTCGGTTATGAAGGCGGTCTTCTCTTCATCCTTAGGGGCCATTCGGATCTGATTGTAGCCTGAATAGGCATCCATGAATGACAGCATCTGGTGACCTGATGTGGCGTCCACAAGCTGGTCAATCCAAGGAAGGGGAAGCTGTCCTTCAGGCAGGCTTTGTTGAGGTCGGTGAAGTCGATGCAGATTCTCCATTTGCCGTTCGACTTCTTCACCATAACGACATTTGATAGCCAGCCCAGGTAATTTACCTCCCGGACGAAATTAGCCTTGATGAGTTTGTCTACCTCCTCTTCAATGGCCTTTTGTCGTTCTGGGGTGAAGCTTCTCTTTTTCTGCTTGACGGGCCGATGCATCTCGTCCATGTTGAGACGATGGACGAGAACCTCGGGGCTGATCCCGGGCATGTCGGAGGTGGACCAGGCGAAGATGTCAGCATTGCTCCGGAGGAACCTGATCAATTTGCGTCGAGACTCTCCTTTGAGCAGCGACCTGATCTTTATAGTTCGATCAGGACGAGCCTCATCCAATGGTACCTCCTTCAATTCTTCTACCGGTTCTCCCCTCTATTCGGCGAAGTCCTCGCGAGCATCTAGCCCATCAACTTCTGGCATTCTAGACTGAAGGCTTGTAACAAAGCATTGCCGAGCCATGGCCTGACATCCCCGGACAACTCCGACTCCTAGCTCGGTGGAAAACTTCATGGATAGATGCGGGATGGAGACAACTGCCTTGAGGGACATTAGACCGGGCCTGCCGAATATTGCGTTGTATGGAGATCTGAGGTCGGTCACTAGGAAGTCTGTCTGGACAGTGGTCACAAGGGGCCAGGTTCCCGCGCGGACCGTTAGGATCACAACCCCTTCCGGGATGACGACGTCGCCTGTGAATCCCATCAAGGTGGAATCCATGGCTCGAAGGTTTTCCATAAGTAATTTCATCCTGGCAAACACACCGAGGTACAAAACATTTACCGAACTTCCACTATCAACTAGGATTCGGCTTACATCATAGTTATTCAAGTTAAGGGATACAACTAGTGCATCATCATGGGAAAGCTGTATCCCTAGGAGATCATCATCGGAGAAGGAGAGCTCGCCCGTCCGTGCCTTCTTTGGCGCCGATCCTTCGCCGTCACCCTTGGGGCTTGATCCGTCGGCCTCTTCAATCATATTAATGCGGCCGATCACAGGCGGATTCGGTGGAGGAGGAGGTTGTTGAAGCTCGGGCTGGCGGTCACCTCCTTGTTGTTGTGGCTCGGGCGCCCTCCTGAACTGGTTCAGCCGCCCCGTTGGATCAGCCTTTCGATTTCATTTTTCAGCTGCCAACATCCTTCAGTGTCGTGACCGTGCTCCCTATGATAGCGGCAATACTTGGTAGGATCTCTTCGGGTTGGGTTTCCTCGGAGAGGTATTGGCCGGGGGAGCTGGCGCTCTATCTCCATGAGGATTTGCGCCTGGGGCACGGTCAACGGAGTGTAGTGGTCAAATTGCCTGGGAGGGCTTCGGGAGCGATTCCTTGGCAGCAGAGGAGGGACTCTCTGGCGGCAAGGCGGACTTGGTCGCCGGGCGGGACGGTGCTTGTTGGGAACTTTGGGCTCCCTCTTCTTTGCCTACTCAGCGCGGGCAACTCTCCGCGATTCCTCGACCCTGGCGTACTTGTCCGCCAGAGCCATCATCTCCGAGAGGCAGGGGGGATAACTGACTTCCATAGCCAGATAGAAGTCGCTCTCCTTCGAGACTCCCCCCACCAGGGCGGACATGGCCACCTCATGATTAAGGTGGTCCACCTCTAGCATGGCCTTATTGAAGCGGCCAAGATAATTTCTCAGGGACTCCCCCTCTCTCTGCTTAACTTCAGAGAGGGAGTCAGATCTTCGTCGGTAGCGGCGGCTGCTGACGAACTGACCAATAAAAAGACGGCTCAGTTCATCAAATGAATCAATAGAACCTGACTTCAAAGCATTGAACCAGGTTCGAGCGGATCTTCTGAGGGTGGAAGGGAAGGCGCGGCAGAGGACCGCATCAGATGCTCCATGGAACATCATTATTGACCGAAAGCTGCTAAGATGGTCGTCCGGGTCAGAAGAGCCGTGGTAAGGTTCGACGGCTGGTAACTTGACATGGGAGGGAATCACTTCCTCCATAATCCCCTTAGAGAAAGGGATGCCCTGCTCCGCCTTGGGCTGGGGCGGATGGGCCTGCTTGGCGGCGTCCAGCTACTGACGCATTTCCTGGATCTGACGACGGATCTCCTCTTCACCAGCTAGAGGAGGAGATGGGCGATAAGATTGCAGAGACGGCATCGAATCATGGTGGAGGTCACCAGAGAGAGAGATCGGGCTCATCGAGATCTGGGAGGATCTCTGTCATGGCCGCCTCGTGGGGCTGGCTTGTCCCCTCTAGGTCAATGCGGGGGGTCCGCAGATTTGCGCGGACTGAAGGAGGAAGTCGCCGGCGAAGAAGGAATCACCGCTTCCTTATGAAAGTGTGGAGCAGGAGGAGCCATAAGGCGCTCCTGGACCAGGTGGGTCAAAGTCTGAACTTGTTGGACCAGCGAGGCAAACTGGTCCTGGGTCACCGGGATGGCAGGCGGTGACGGGGTTTCGACTGGTGGTGGTTGCGGCGCTACACCGCTCGTCGGATCAGGCCTCTGAGAGACGACCTGATCCTGAGCTTCAGAGGTTGCTCTTCTTCGATTGGCCATTAGAGAGGTTCTACTCCAGGTTAGGATCCTTGTCTCCTTTCTTCAAGTTTAATGGGACTTGAGGCCCTTCCTCTAGCGCCAATCTGTTGCCGCCGGGATCCGTCATCCAACTCGGGCGCAGTCGATCTCCAGGGGGGCGGACCTGCACACAAGACCTCGCGCGAGAGTGCGTTGGGGGTGGCCCTCCGCGGAAGACCCTCCGACGCTCAAGTCAGTGAAAGGAAATCAGCGATCAACCAGAAAGTGGGGAGGTGGATCTCTCCAAGAGGACTCTCCGGGGGCGGCCAATCGTGAGCTCTAGAAGGCGAGAGCACCGACGAGCTGCCGGCGAGAGCAGGAGAGTAAGAGTGGGGGTGTCAGCGCGCAAGAGTGCGTACCTCAGGGAATTTGGGAGTGTTCCATTTATATCTGTCACCTGGATCTTGAGCGCCTTCTGGAAGGTTCAGATGTTGTTAGGATACAGGAGTGGATCGAATTAGGCCGTTGTGGTGGCTGTTGGGATCTGTATCTTGTCCATTAGGAGATCGACGGCTGGGAGAGCTCCTTGATGGCTTGAGATCTGGTAGATATGTAGGTATTAGGTGGCCTTGATAGGTTCTAGACCACCTCTCGGCATGATTCCTTGCCTAGGGTGCCGTTACGGTAGGCTGAGGCTCTCCCACGTCAGGTTCTGCGAAGGTGGGTATTGGATCGTGGGTCGTCCAGCAAAGCCGGGTCATGGAGGTTCGGAGGAGGTGAACTACAGGAAGTTCGGGAGAGCTGAGCTATGGAAGCCCAGGAAGGCCGAGCTACGAGGGCTCGAGAGAGGCCGAACTACGGAAGCTCGGGAGAGGCCGAACTACGGAAGCTCGGGGGTATCCGAGCTATGGGAGCTCGGGAGAGGCGAGCTACAGAAGCTCGAGGAGGCCGAGCTACAGAAGCTCGGGGGAATCCGAGCTATGGGAGCTCGGGAGAGGCCGAACTACGGAAGCTCGGGGGTATCCGAGCTATGGGAGCTCGGGAGAGGCGAGCTACAGAAGCTCGAGGAGGCCGAGCTACGGAAGCTCGGGGAAAGCCGAGCTATAGGAGCCTGGGAGAGGCGAGCTACAGAAGCTCGAGAGAGGAATCCGAGCTATGGAAGCTCGGGAGAGGCGAGCTACAGAAGCTCGAGGGGGCCTAGCTACGGAAGCTCGGGGAAAGCCGAGCTATGGGAGCCCGAGAGGGCCGAGCTACGGAAGCTCGGGGAAAGCCGAGCTATGGGAGCCCGGGAGAGGCGAGCTACAGAAGCTCGAGAAAGATCGAGGTGCAGAAGCTCGGGGGAATCCGAGCTATGGGAGCTCGGGAGAGGCCGAACTACGGAAGAGGTTGGTTTTAGCCTCCTCGCATGGGTATTGATGCAATGACGATTTTACCCCCCAACAGTCATCAAGGAAGCGACTTATAAAAAAATTTCGATTCATTTCCTTTGATTTGATGCCTATCATTTTTTTTTTAGTTTTGAAACATTGGTCTAAACTTTGTTTTTTTTTTCTTTTTTTTATTAATTTTATAAAGATTGATTGATCATAGAGAAAGCGCCTCATGTACAAGTCTTATTTTCTTGCTTTTCTTTCCTTTATTCATTATTTTTTAAAATCTTATACGTAGAGGTATAAAAAGTCTCATCTCTTTGCCGTGCCAAACGGTCAAACCGATGGCACGCCTGGCTCGCAATATCACGAGTTGCACCAACCCAATGCAGCATTTGTGCATCGATTTGGAACGACCCATGAAGTCTAGTCTTCTGGTCCGACATGGTTCGGGACCCATAGCATGACGGCTTGTGCCGAGCCATCTTGGCCCACGGGCTAGCCCATGGTCTAGCATTTTTTTGATATATTTTAAAAATTAATATAATTGTCTTTAAAAAAAAGTAAATTTGGCTCCAAAAGATAATGAAAAAAGCTTTTTATTTATGAATTATAACATATACAAAATGACAAATAATTAAAGAGAATCAATTAAAATTTTATTTGAAAATAATACACATGATTGCGAAATTATTCTGAAAAATTATAATTTACAAATTCCAATTAATTTAAAAATATTGTTTAAAAAATATAATTACAATTAATTTGAATAAAATTACACTGTGTTCATCGAGACTTATAATTTAATCGAATTATTCTTTATTCTTTAGGGGTCGAGATGCAAAATTTGAATTTAATTATTCTTTATTTTAGATTTTTTTTTTTCCCTTCTAACTCACCGATCTTTCAAATTAATATATGGACATTCCTACCATTTCAAATGTTAATCAGCTCCAATGCTACTGTAGATAGCGTTAGAAGATCACATATATAGAATAATTATTTTTATCTACTTTTCGGAGAGCTAAAATATCAGTATCAGTTAGTGGCAAGTATTAATTGGACAACATTAGAAGACACTATGAGATCCATCAGGTATCAAAGAAAAGGAGCACAAGCATCTAAAACAGTGTCACGCGGGCATCAAATACTGAAAGAGGGTTCTGGGTAGCCATCTATGGCTGGACCTTTGGTTATGATCAGCAGGTTGAAGCCACCTCATGTTTGAATCACCTAATCATGTCTAAGGAACCAAAATAAGACTTCTAATATATCTGAGCAATTTGTTACAAGAATGCTATACTTCACACCTGGAAAAAGTTGCCAAAAGTCTTAAAATAACGCCATCCACGTAATAATATGCACAAGCAAGAGGTTGTACTTATTGCCTGATTCAAATGTGGCAGTACCTGGTAGGAGCCAGCCTATACTGTAATAAATCATTCCCTCCTCAAAGCTTTGGTAATAAAATGTTGTAGTATTAAAACAAAAGATCAGTTTCGTTCAAGATTTTAAATATCATAGAACAGAAACATTCCTTTTCTTGATAAAACATGACACCTTGCATTCTAACACTTGTGGCTGCTAATATTCCACCCTGCTCTAGTCTATTTCTCCACCTATCTCAACCTGCCACTTGAGACAGTAGGACACTTCACCATCCCATTGGTATTTAAAACCTCAGTTTTATCAACTCACTAAAAAAATGCCACTCTTAGACAAAAGCTGTTTGTTTGCTAACTTGGGTCATTGCACAAAATAAAATGGCTATACCGCAATAAATCCATTTATTTCATTAGTAGATAGATATAAGCAAGTTATGAAGGCATCAGACCATAACCCTCAATTCATACCAACTTCTTGTGTCAAAAGCTTAATTTGCCTAACAAGACTCTTGCTATGGCTGTTTTAACTTTAGATAAGACCTTTGGAGGGACAAAAAAAAATAGAAAAGAAAGTTATTGCACAACTAAAAAAAGTGCAAGCAAATAACTTTGCCTTCTTTTGCACATGGAATGCAATGTTGTCTGGTGTAGTGCTATCAAGATAAGGGTTCGATGATAGATGCTTTACCACTGCATCAATATGATTGTTGACAATAAAAGGTAAAAGCTCAGATATTTTTTCAGCAAAATTAATTTCATTGCTGTTCATCGAGGAGTAAACCCCAACATGCAATACGTAGAATAAGTGCAACCAAAAAATTATGAAAATGGTAATAGAGGTTAATCTAAACCTTCAATTGAATCAGGAGACAGAATGCACGTTATGATGACGTCAGACTATTGAAAAGCTTTTAACAAAACTAAGACATAAATAATATATAGCTATCAAAAATATAATGATTGCTCCTATTTGATATTAGCTAGTTATCTAATTAATATTTCCCTGGATGAGGTATGGACCATGCATATCTAATTAATATTTCCCTGGATGAGGCATCGTTACATTTTGTAGACTAAAAGCATATTTTTCTATTACTTTTCTTATTTTGTCACACTATTAATTTCATCAATAACAAAGAATGAAAGGAATAAAACCAGCAGCTGATTAATTTTGTTGAAAGATGAGTAAAACTTGGAGAAACATACGCCTTTCGCCCCATGCTTGTCGGTAGCTGCAGCAACTTTAGATTCCGATCCATGGCCAGTATTCCTGTGATAATAAACAAATGATTCTTTTGTGGGAAAAGGGAGCTTGCAAAAGTATTCTTTTCATATGAAAGGAGGAAGCGTTGCTTTCTAAAATCAAAATATATTTCAACACTATTCCCTGTTGAAGATGCCGAGGATCAAGCCACCTGTACAAGTGAGAAACTATTCTTTAAGAATCTTCTCATGATTGAGATTAAAAATAATACATTCAATATCCCGGAAAATGCAGCTCCAATATTTTACGCAGAAAACACAAATAAAACTCCTTAATTTAAATGTAATTCTGCAGATTTAGTTACAGCTACCCACGTAACCATAAAAAGCTTTGCAAGTGGATGAATTTGGTGGACCACACACGAGTTTACAATCCAGTTCTCCTGGTGAGAATGCAATCCGTATCCAAATTATTTGGGCTTGGATATCTAGATCCTTCCCCAATCATTCAACATAGGACTGAGTGTAAGCATATGAAAATAGGAATATTAAATGATTGAAAACCTAAAGGATAGACGAAAAAGTTGGTGAGAAATCAAATAGAAGTGTTCATGCACCAACATAACGTACAAGATAATTATAAAAACACTGCATAACAATTTCTCAAGATTTTAGTTGCCGGCATCTTTGTTAGGATGGTAAGATCCATGATCTTTAGATCTGGATCAGTTTTAACTATAAGATCTAGACCTGGACTATAACATTCAAACTTTGAATTATATGATCTTCTTTCAATCATAAAATTCCAATATGGCATGTTATTCATATTTGATAAGGGGTAAAATTATCATTGCATTAATGACCACACACATCGACAATTGGGTCAAATCCAATCTCGAAGTCCTGCCAAGCAGCTGTCACATCCATCAGGCCCTTCAGTGGCGTCGGAGCCTCGGTGACCCGAGCTGTCCTCATACCTCGATGACCCGAGCTATCCTAGTACCTCGGTAACCCGAGCCACCTACACTTCGGCAACCCGAGCCGTCTATACCTCGGTAACCCGAGCCGTCTATACCTCGGCAACCCGAGCCGTCCCCATACTTCTACAGACCGAGCCATTCTGTACTTCGGAGAATCGAGTTGCCCCTTTGCCTCGGTCGGACCGAGGCACTCGAATACCTCTGCGGAATTTAGCGCGGGAGAATTCAAATCCACTATAACTGAATGAGATTCCAAACGAGGAATCATACCCAGGAGTGGCCTAGGACCCACAGGAGTGGCCTAGAACCTATGTAATCGCTGAATCTCAAGGCATCAACTAGCTCTCCCAGCCGTCGATCCTCTAACTGACAAGATATAGATCCTACTGACTTCATAACAAACTTGATTCGAATCCGTTTTGAATCATAACGACTTTCGGACCTCCCTTCATGATGCGCCCAAGAAATCAGGGGATCCCCTATAAATATCGCTGCCCTCCAACCTCTCAAGTATGCTTGAATACTCACTCATTTTACTCATTGTCATACTGAGAACAGCTCCATCTGAGCTCGGAGCTCTTGAGAGAACACCCATCTAGGGAAGCTCTTCTGTGAGAGTCTTCTCCTCACATCTGCTTGCTACGAATATCCACTAACTTGGGCATCGGAGGGTCCTCCGCAGAGGGCAACCCCCACAGCACCTCTGTGCATGGACTGTCTTGCAGGTTCTACCCCGGGGCAACGAGATCGACGTTCGGATCAGGAGCCAGAAGCACACCCAAGTCAAAAAATGGATTTCCGCAGCAACAGATTGGCGCTAGAGGAAGGGCCCTCAAGTCCCATAAACTTGTGATCCAGGAGACAAGACTCAAAAAATCAGAAGAAGCATCTTCTAATGGCCAATTGAAAAGAGCTACATCCGAGGCTCAAGATCAAGCCGCTCCCAAAGGCTTGATCCAATCAGCAGTGTGGCACCTCCGCCACCACCACCAACTAAAACTCCTTCGCCGTCGGCAACGGTGGTAACGTTGGACCAGTTCACCACTCTGGTCCAGTAGGTTCAAGCATTGACCCAATTAGTTCAGGGGCTCTAGACAATCCCTGGTCCTGCCATCCCTGCTCCTCAGCTTCATGAAGAGGTTGCTGCCCCTGCTCCACCGGCGATCTCTTCTTCCAATCTGCCAAAGGCAGCTGATTATCATCACCAGCCCGCAAAAGCGAAGCCGGCACCATAGCGAGTTGGAGGGAAGAGCCCACTCAGATCTAGGCGGTTCATTCCCCCTCCCCTGTGTCTTCCCAGGACTCGACACCGCCACCGTCTTTCCATCGTCCGATCCCTCCTACCACTCCGGATGAAGGAATCAGGCAGCAGATGCAGGAGATGTGTCGAGAATGGCGTTAGGAGTTAGATGCCATCAGACAAGCCCCTTCGTTCCAGCCGAAAGCGAAGCAAGGCATCCCCTTCTCCGAGAGGATCATGAGGGAAGTGATCCCCCCTCATGTTAAGCTCCTCACCATCGAGCCGTACCATGGATCCACCAATCCCGACAACCACCTGAGCAGCTTCAGATCCATCATGATATTTCAAGAAGCATCGGATGCAATCTATGTCGAGCCTCCCCCTCACTCTAAGGGGATCCGTCCGAACCTGGTTCAATAGCCTGAAGCCAGGTTCCATTGATTCTTTTGATGAACTGAGCTATTTGCTCATCAGCCATCTTGTCAGCAACCGTCGCCAGTGATAGAGATCTGATACCCTCTCGAGGTCAAGCAGAGAGAGGGGAATCGCTGAAAAATTATCTAGGCCGCTTCAACACAGCCCTCCTGGAGGTCGACCATCTCAACCACGAGGTAGCCATGTCTGCCTTGGCTGGAGGGGTATCAAAGAAAAGAGACTTCTACCTGGCTCTGGAAGTTAATTACTCAAAGAGCCTTTCAGACATGATGTCCCTAGCGGATAAATATGCCAGGGTTGAAGAATCAAGGAGATCAGCTCGAGTTAAGCAGCTGAAGAAGGAGGCAAAGGGCTTGGATAAGCAATGAGCCCACCGACATGCTAGCCCGCATCGCCACCATAGAGCTCCTCCGCTGCTGCCTCAAGACCAAACCCGGAGTCCAGCTCGAAGGTTTGACCACTATACTCCCTTCACTGCACCAAGAGCGCAAATCCTGATGGAGATCGAGCGGTAAATTCCTCGGCCTCCTTCTCTCCGAGGTAATGCGACTCGGAGGGACCCAATCAAGTACCGCCGCTTCCATCGAGATTATGGGCATGATATCGAGGACTGTTGGTAGCTCAAGAATGAGATCGGCGATTGATCCGACGGGCAGACTGGACCGGTTCAGAGGGCCCCCTAAGCCAAACTATGAGGAGAATCGCCAAGCCGAGCCTCGCCAGCTTCCTCCACCAAATCCCCCGGTCATCGGCAATGCTAATGTGATAACGGCGACCGATTCCCCATCCTCTTGGCCAGGCGAGAAAGAAAACCCACCAAAGAAAGCTTGAGTCAATGAGCTCACTTTCTCTGATGAAGACCTTCAGGAGGTACAGTATTCCCATGATGATGCTTTGGTTGTATCCTTGAATATGAACAATTTTGGTGTATACCGTATCTTGATTGATAGTGGAAGCTTCGTTAATGTTCTGTACTTTGATGCCTTTGTGAGATTAAAATTTCGAGCAGAAAGCCTCCGACCGTAGAGTCCACCCTAGCAGGCTTCACAGGTAACTCCATAATCCCGAGGGAGTTGTCACTCTATCAGTCCAAGCCGGCACCAGGCCCCATGTGGCTACCGTGCTCATGGATTTTCTCGTGACCAAGCTCCGGTCTCCTTACAATGCCATCCTCGGTAGGCCGAGGCAAATATCTCTCAAGGCCATCATTTCCATTCCCCATCTCTCCATGAAGTTCACCATCGAATGGGGAGTGGGGGTTGTTCGAGGAAGTCAAATCATAGCTCGGCATTATTTTATCGCCGACCTTCAGTCCAGAAAGCCCGAGGTGAATGGGCTGGACGCTCGAAAAGATTTCATCAAGTAACGAGGAGAGCCAACCGAAGAACTGGAGGAAGTACTACTCGACGAAACATGGCCCAACCGAACCATAAAGGTCGGGTCATGGCTAGAAGGAAAGCTTCGGCAAGAATTGATTGAATTCCTTCGAGGAATGCTGATGTCTTCGCCTGGTCCATGTTGGATATGCTCGAAATCAGCCCAGATGTCCTGGTCCACCGCCTCAGCGTGGACGAGACATTCCGACCTATTAAGCAGAAGAAAAGGAGCTTCGCCTCCGAGCGCCAAAAAGCCATCGAAGAAGATGTGGACAAACTCATCAAAGCCAAATTCATTCGAAAGGTTAATTATCCCGACTAGCTGGCGAATGTGGTCATGGTGAAAAAGTCGAATGGCAAATGAGGATCTGCATCGACTTCACCGACCTCAACAAGGCCTGCCCAAAAGATAGCTTCCCTCTTCCGCGGATCGACCAACTCATGGATTCAACTTCGGGCCATCAAATGCTAACTTTTATGGTTGCCTATTCAGGCTACAACCAGATCCGAATGGAGCCCAAAGATGAGGAGAAAACCGCCTTCATCACCGACCGAGGTATTTATTGCTACCGAGTTATGCCCTTTAGTTTGAAAAATGCAGGTGCCACGGATGCTGAAACGAGGTATACTCAAGTCGAGAAGATGGTCCTAGCCCTGGTGACGTTGGTCCAAAAGCTGCGGCCATATTTTTAAGTGATACTGTCACCGTCCTGACTGACCAACCCATCAAGGTGATTATCCATCGCCTAGAAGCATCAGGGAGAATGACCAAATGGGCTGTCGAGCTTAGCGAGCACGACATCCAGTATCAGCCTCGTCCAGCCATCAAAGCCCAGGTTTTGGCGGATTTCCTCCTCGAGTGCACCATACCCGAAGATGGCTCTGCTTCGGATACCCCCGGACAACCAAAGCCCAGCACCCCATGGTTGCTTCATGCCGATGGATCCTCCAGCGTGGGCAGTTCTGGCGCCGGCCTGGTCCTCACCAGTCCAGAGGGTGCAACTTTTGAGTACGACATTCGTTTCTCCTTCTCGGCCTCAAACAATGAAGCAGAGTATGAATCTTGCTTGCCAGACTCCGAATCGCCCACGAGCTTAAGGTCAAAAAACTAATTGCCTACACCGACTTCTAGTTGGTGGCTGGCCAGGTGTAGGAAGAATTCGAGGCTCGAGATCCGAGTATGATTCGGTATCTCCAAAAGGTGCGCGACTTATCCTCCTATTTTGATGAATTTAAAATTATCCAGATCCCAAGGACTGAAAACGAGTGCGCCGACCTTCTATCCCGCTTGGCGACTACAGAGTCAATGGATCTTGAGCGAAAATTCCACTTGGATGTCCTGAAGAAGCCCAGCATCGTCGATGCTGATCAGATGATGCAGGTCGACACCGAACCATCCTGGATGGACCCCCTGCACAAGTATCTTAAAGAAGGGCTGCTGCCCACTGATAGAAAAGAAGAAAGAAGCTAAAATGCAATCATCTCATTATGTTCTGATTGATGACCGGCTATATAAGCGGTCCTTCTCTATACCGCTGCTCAAATGCCTCCAACCAACAGAGGCCGATTATGCTCTTTGGGAGGTCCATGAAGGCATTTGTGGCAATCATCTCGGTGGTTGGCCCTGTACCACAAAGTGTTGCGTCAAGGGTATTATTGGCCGACAATGCAAAAGGATGCCGATGACCTCGTCTGAGCCTGTGATTCGTGCCAAAGGCACTCAAATGTCCAGAGGCTTCCCTCAATGCACCTGACTTCCATATCATCTACCTGGCCCTTTCTCCTTCGCAACGGGGCAAAGGAAGTTCTTATTTGTTGCAATTGATTATTTCACTAAGTGGGTTGAAGCCAAAGCAGTCGCCCATATAACCGAAGCTCATGCTAAAGACTTCGTGTGGAGGTCCATCATCTGCTGCTTCGGCCTTCCCCACACTATCATCACCGACAATAAGAAATAGTTCGACAACCCTAAGTTCCGAGAGTTCTGCAAGGATCATGGCATTCTCCATCGCCTGACATCGGTCGGACATCCTCAAGCTAATGGAAAAGCCAAGGTAACCAACCAAACTCTCTGCATGGAATTAAAGCTCGACTCAACCGGGCGCGAGGCAGATGGGCCGAGGAACTCCACCATGTATTGTGGGCGTACCAAACCACTGAAAGGGTACCCACGGGGCAAACCCCATTCAAGATGGCTTTTGGCATAGAAGCTGTCATTCCTGTGGAGGTCGGACTCCCCTCCCCTCGTATGGAAGGTTACTCGGACGAATCCAATGATGAGCAACTCCGAACTAATCTTGACTTAATAGAAGAAGTCAGGGAGAAGGCCCGAATCCAAATGGCCGCCTACCAGCAAAGAGTAGCCCGCTATCACTCCACCAGAGTCTGAGGAAAATTTTTTCTTTCCGGCAATCTGGTGCTTCGAAAGGCATCCATCTCGAAGCCACTGGAGAAAGGAAAATTGTCCCCGAATTGGGAAGGTCCCTACTAAGTGACGGAAGTAATCAGACCCGGCACCTACAAACTTCAAGATTTGGATGGAAAATCTATTCTTCGGACATGGAACTCGGATAATCTCTGCGCATATCATCAGTAAAAGTATGCTCTTACTAAACTCACTCTGTTCATTGAATTAAATTTAATTCTCAAAGGCTCGCAAAATTTTTATAACTCTCCTTGAAAGCTGCAATGAGAAGCAGGTCTTGCTATAAATTAAATCCTTGCCGGGCCAAGCGATCTCCGTACCTTGGCTGTGCTAAGTAAAATATAATCTTGAAGCCTCGGCCAAGCCGAGTGATGGTCTCCGTACCTTGGCAATGCCAAGTAAAATATAATCTTTTTTAAATCCTCAGCCGGCCGAGCGATCTTCGTACCTTGGCTGCACCAAGTAAAATATAATCTTGAAGCCTCGGCTAAGCCAAGTGATGGTCTCCGTACTTTGGCCGCACCAAGTAAAATATAATCTTTTTTAAATCCTCGGCCGGGCCGAGCGATCTCTGTACCTTGGCCGCGCCAGGTAAAATATAATCTTGAAGCCTCGGCCAAGCAAAGTGATGGTCTCTGTACCTTGGCTGTGCCAAGTAAAATATAATTTTTTTAAATCCTCGGCCGAACCAAATGATCTCTGTACCTTGGCTGCGCCAAGTAAAATATAATATTGAAGCCTCAGCCAAGCCGAGTGACGGTCTTCGTACCTTGGCCGCACCAAGTAAAATATAATCTTTTTAAATCCTTGGCTGGGCCGAGTGATCTCCGTACCTTGGCCGCACCAAGTAAAATATAATCTTGAAGCCTCGGCCAAGCCGAGTGATGGTCTCCGTACCTTGGCCGCGTCAAGTAAAATATAATCTTTTTAAATCCTTGGCTAGGCCGAGCGATCTTTGTACCTTGGCTGCGCCAAGTAAAATATAATCTTCAAGCCTTGGCCAAGTCGAGTGATGGTCTTCGTACCTTGGCCGCACTAAGTAAAATATAATCTTTTTAAAATCCTCGGCCGGGCCGAGCGATTTCGTACCTTGGCCGCGCCAAGTAAAATATAATCTTAAAGCCTCGGCCAAACCGAGTGATATATTTCTGAATAATCTCCGAAGCCTCGGCCAAACTGAGTGATATATTTCTGAATAATCTCCGAAGCCTCGGCCAAACCAAGTGATATATTTCTAATAATCTTCGAAGCCTCGGCCAAATCGAGTGATGTATTTCTGAATATCGTCTAAAGCTTCGGCCTAGTCAAGTAATTTCTCAAATACCCTGGCGCGACTAAAGCGTCCTATCATGCTTCGGCAGAGGTAAGTGGAAGTAACATTCCTCCACTTACCGGCAAGATTATACAAGTTCTTTCATCCCTTCGAGTAGGATCATGTATGCATCATAAGTTCACAAGGCCGTCCAGGCCTTCCTCTAACCTAAACAGAGGTGAACGGTTCCTCCGCAGAGGACTAAATATCGTGATTAACAAAAGAAAAATGGAAAAAGCACCGCTGGACTTATGCTGCGGTAGCGCAATATGAGTAAGACAACTCTCAGCGCAATCATACTGAAAAAAGAAACAAGAAGTCGAAGAAAAAAGAGTAAGAACTTTCTTTATTAATGAAAAGTTACAACCTCCTGAGAGACATTAAAAGTGCATCATAGCATAGGGAATAAAGATAAATAAAATAAAATGCTCGGCTGAGCAGCTTTGGTCAATAACGATGTTTCTACATCCGACCCTAGAAATCAGAAAAACTAATCGGCTCCATCGGGCCACTGGTTAATGCCAAAGAACAAAGTTGACCATCCGCGGATCCCTCGGATAGATGAACTTAGGGATCCAAACTGGGATAAAGACCCCAGATGCCGATTCTGAGGATGCCTCCTCCCCTAAGTGGGATGCTGGGCTGCTAGCCACTGCCCCACAACATAGATAAGGGACCATCAGACCAACACCACTCTCCTCCTTCCTCACATGGAAAAAGATTTCTTAGGAGGATGAACTGAGAAATCCAAACTGAGAAAGGAGGTCAGTCCCATGTCTTCCATGGGGAATACGTATGCTTTGCGTTTCCCGTGGTCCCCATGGTAAGTGACAAAGGCCATACAGGAAGCACATACGTGCGCTCCCCATATGACTTCTGTGGGCGTCCCGTGCGCTCTCCATATGACCTCCAAGATTCCTCCCTTGAGGACTACTTGCTCTTCAGCAGCTTCTCCATCACACCAGCTATCTGGGACGAACCAGCTTTCAAAAGGAAAGCTCGATCTCTTCGCTCTCAATGAAATAGGTACCATGAAAGCCCTTACAACTCACAAAAAGGGAAGATCTTGGGAGATAGCCTAACACGGTCCGCTCTCCCCATTTTATAGGCAAGCAAACCAGGAGCAACCATTAAAGAAGGGAGCCCTAGAATTTGAAATGCCCCGGCTGCGCTGCCACATGGTAGATCAAAAGAAAAGGGCACTTTCCAAAGCGCGCGGACGCACCTCCCAGGCCATGATGGAAGATGAAGATTTCCTTTAGATCTCGAATCAAGAGCCTTAAATACAAGAAACCGACCGCAGGTCCTTAAGATATAGGCAGGCCTGGGCAATCCCTTTCAAAAATGATATCGTCCAATGGCAATCGAGTGCTTATCGTGTACGTTAAAGAGACCCGTGTTGAAAAAGAACAACAAGATAAATGCCTTAAGCGGAAACGAAGCATTCTTCGGCAAAGCCGTTTTATATGCCTCGCAAAAAATGTACCAACTTTTTGCTTCGGACAAACCGAACTATCTAACCTCGGCCCCAGCTGAGGTATTTACACCGTCTTCGGTTATTTCACGTCGAACCATTTTATGCCTCGGTAAACCAAGTTAGCTTGCACGCACCTAACCTCGGCCCCAACCGAGGCAAAGTCAGAGTTATGTTCCACGGCAAAACCAAACAATTTTATGCATCAGTAAAACCAGTTAATCTAGCTTCGATTGAGCAGAATCTTCAATTCGGAACCCCTAAGGGGCTATCCAACCTTAAAGCACGTTTCGTTTACAATTCGTTTACCATCGAAGGAACTCCCAGCAAAAAGGTTGTTCGAAAAGACAATGACCAAAGCGATAAGACAAAGCAAAAAGAGATTAAAAGATTCATTCATTGAATTTTGATCGGATTACAAGTTGAAAAAGCAAAAAAATACATGAGCAACCCTTAAGAATCAGGGTTCGGGTCGGTCCCAAGAACCTCCCTGGTAACATCCAGAAAGACTTGACTCGCTTCACCCACTTCAAATGTTGTTAGAAGAGAGATCTCGAGTTCCTCAGTAGGCTGAGGGCATTCTTCAAGAGCCATGGTCTCATTGGACCCAGGATAGCGTCAAGGTCAACGTCGGAGATGTCCTCATATTCGGCTTCTTCGGCCCCGGGGTACGGGTATCATAACGTTCGGCCTCCAGAAAAGATAAATCTAACTCGGGGTACACTCAGAAAATCTTCGCTCGAGTTTCCTCTTCGCCGAACCGGAATGCATCGGTGCAAGCCTCTTTACGCTCCTCAGAAAATAGAACAGAACTTTTGTACTCCTCCACAGCCGAGGTAATTCGATCGCTAGCTTCAGCTAGCTGGCCCCCAAGTTCGAGATTCATTTGGTGACTCGCAGCAGCTCCGCCCGTAGAGCCTTAAATTGCTCCTGCGCCTCGAGCTCAATTTTGCCTATCTGCAAACATCATGTCGTTTGAGGCCATAAACAAAAGAAAAGTGTCAGAAACAAGACGACACTATACCTGTTCCTCCCGCCGAGCCTTCAATTTGGCTGCTTTATTCTGTTGGAGACCCTCCTTGAGGTCATCAATCCGGGACTGTCTGTCCCTGATTTCTTGCCAAGATTGACCGAGATTAGCGGTGAGCTTGGCGATCTGACCATGCTGCCATTTCAATTGATCTTCCCTGTCGGCGAGTCTTTTATTTAGGCCGGCGAGCTGATCCTGCTGTCGCCGGTACCTGCGTTCCTCCTCGTCGAGCTTCTTGATCCAATTATCTTTTTCCTCAGCATGACTGCTCTTCAGCTGACCCCACCTCTTGTCAAAGTGCCGGAAACAAGAAGACACTATACCTCTTCCTCCGCCGAGCCATTTTTTCACTCAGCTCATGGACCTTTTCCAGGGCCTTCAATTTGGCCGCTTTATTTTGTTGGAGACCCTCCTTGAGGTCGTCAATCCGAGATTGTCTGTCCCTGATTTCTTGCCAAGATTGATCGAGATCAGTGGTGAGCTTGGTGATCTGACCATGCTACCATTTCAATTGATCTTCCCTGTCGGCGAGTCTTTATATAGGCCAGCGAGCTGATCCTACTGTCGCCGGTATTTGCGTTCCTCCTCGTCGAGCTTCTTGACCCAATTATCCTTTTCCTTGGCATTACTGCTCTTCTGCTGACCCCACCTCTTGTCAAAGTGCCGCTGCAAGCATTGATTTCATGGCATGCTTAGCCTTGATTTGGGATAACTCCAAGTAAGCCTTGTCCGACTGTTTACGAAAACCCTGGAGCTCTCTGACTTGAGCCTCGAGCCGAGAGGCCCTCTCGGCGATAATTCGGTAGGACTTGCCCATCCTATCAAGGTCCACCTAGATGGACAACAAGGCCCTAGAGAGTCGGCTGGTCAAATCCACCCTTGTCCGAAGGTTGGCCGCCTCCCTCTTAGCCTGAGCGCAAGCCCCCGTGGCCAAATTTAAGTGCCAATTCAGCACCCTCGTAATCAAGGTATTCTGCAGAAAATGCACAAGTAAGAAACTACGGCCAAACCGATCAACTAAGAATCACAACCTCGGTACAATGACTTACTCGGGAGGCGTAGTTTGTAGCGATCTTTATAAGAGTGGCGTTACTAATTTCGGGAGAAGGTAAACATCCTTCGACGCCCCGAACTAACCAAAAGCCGCATCAATAATATCCTCGACTGCAGGCTCATCCGTTGAGGAACTTCCCCCTATGCGCAGTACAGACCACATCAAGGCAGTAAACATATCATCCACCTCTGGGCCATGAATAAGAGAACTCATAGCTGAAGAACCAGCCTGAGGGACTTCGGCCTGAGGAACCGCCATCCGCTTGGCTTCCTCCATTAGATCTTTAGCCTGCAGAGCCTCGGATGCTTCGGCCCCGTTGAAGGAACCTCGGCCCGAATATCTCCTTGCTCAGTGATTCTTCTTCTTCTTCTTCCCCAAATGTTGCTTCATCCCCAGCGGACTCCATCCGCACCTCGGTCTCTCCCATGGCACCCCCAGGTGCCATAAGAGAGAGACCCTCAGCAAGAGGCACCTCGATCTCCACCAACCTTTCGACATACGGCTCCACTTGAGCTTCGGCAGCCGCAATTGCCTCTTCTGACCTCTCGGTCAAAGTAGGGACCTCTTCCCCATCCATGCGCAATGCCAAAAGGCTGCTGACCACTGGTAGATGAGGCTGGTTATCCTTGGGTGGGGGGATTACCGTACGAACCGGTGACATTTCCTTGGCATCATCTGACACGACCACAATTTGAAAGGAGAAACCTCAATGACTCCCTCTGAGCTTCCCCCAGCCGCTCTCTCCACCTCCGATACCGTATCCCCCTCTAGCAGAGAGGGCGCACTGACCGTGGTCGACGCTGCGCTTCCCCCCTCTTAGGGGTGGACGAGTGGCGGCCGACGCTGTCTTTTCTTGGCTCCTTTGAGCAAGACCCGAAGGATGGATCCTCTTCTTGGACATGTGCTTATCCCTGGAACTGGAGCCCATGTGGCGCTTGCCCAGCTCCTTCCTCATTTGGCCCACAAATGCGGATCTCTCGACTGAAAACACAACAGATATTCAGTTAAACAGTAATGGAATTACCTAAACATACTAACCATCAAAGCGAAGACTTACCTTGAGGGTCGATAGAGCTAAGCCCAGTGGCAAAAAGGGCATCCTCTGATAACAGGGCACTGGCCGATACCACCTGACCACTACGAAGGGTTACCAAATCTCTCTTCTCCTGCTCGCTCAACTTTGGGCGCACCTCTGGATCCTTCACATAACTCGCCCATCCCCTCGAAAATCCAAACTGATATTCCCTTCGGCAATGAAAAATCGGGACTTCCACTCCTTTATCGAAGATGGGTTATCAGAAATCATCTTGAATGACTTTGGGAGCCAATATAGGGCCACTCAAAGCTTCTCCCAGAGACTAGGTTGTAGCAAACTCGGAGTATAGGAAGGGTCACAGTCACCCCAACACGACTGCACATCGAGATGAACCCGATAAGATTGCGCCAGCTATTTGGAGCCACCATTGTTGGGCATATATTATAAAACCTCATTACCTCCTGTACCAACGGGTGAAGAGGAACCGAGACCTGCCCTCAAGCTCTCCTCATAGAAGAAAATTCCACTGCTTAACCCAGTCAGAACCCTATGCTTAACCCTCGGCACCCATAAGGCTACATCCTCGGGAACCCTGTAATGATGACGGATTCTATACAGGTCATCAAGGGTTACCTCAGAGGCAACATCGCCTGGACCCTTCATATCGACTGAATAAGAGGCGAACACGAACAAGCAAGCGGGGGCTCGGGAAAGAATGAAAAATCTCTATGGCAGGGACGAATAGGCACTTCAGAAGGAAAGCCCAAGATGCCAAAACTTTCGATATGGGCATCAGAAATAAAGGAGTCTCATCACGTAGAACTCCCACTATCGCGGCCTAATAGAAACGAGGCGTTTCCTCCTCGAGCTACGATGAAAAATGATGGCGAAACAGCAGCCCGTCGTTTACGAGATTATCATTGCCCATCTTTTCGAATCCCCCAAATAAGATTATTCCAGAAATCTACTCCCTATATCGAATTTACACTTCGGACTAGGGAGTGGGGGGCATGTGATGAGGGGTAAAATATTGCATTAATGACCGCACACATCGACAATTGGGTCAAATCTAATCTCAAAGTCCTGGTAGCCAGCTGTCACATCCACCAGACAGCGAAGCCCAATCGCATTCAGCGGCATCGGGTCGCCTCGATGACCCGAGCTATCCTCATACCTCGGTGACCCGAGCTATCCTCGTACCTCAGTAACCCGAGCCAACCACACTTCGGCAACCCGAGCCAGCCATACCTCGGTAACCCGAGCCGTCTATACCTCGGCAACCCGAGCCGTCCCCATACTTCTACAGACCGAGCCATTCTGTACTTCGAAGAATCGAGTTGCCCCTTTGCCTCAGTCGGACCGAGGCACTCGAATACCTCTGCAAAATCGGCATGGGAGAATTCGAATCCACTATAACTGAATGAGATTATAAACGAGGAATCATACCCAGGAGTGGCCTAGGACCCACAGGAGTGGCCTAGAACCTAAGTAATCGCTGAATCTCAAGGCATCAACCAGCTCTCCTAGCCATCGATCCTCTAACTGACAAGATACAGATCCTACTGACTTCATAACAAACTTGATTCGAATCCATTTCGAATCATAACGACTTTCGGACCTCCCCTCACGATGCGCCCAAGGAATCAAGTGATCCCCTATAAATACTGCTGCCCTCCAACCTCTCAAGTACGGTTGAACACTCACTCATTTTACTCATTGTCATACTGAGAATAGCTCCATCTGAGCTCGGAGCTCTCGAGAGAACACCCATCTAGGGGAGCACTTCTGTGAGAGTCTTCTCCTTACATCTGCTTGCTACGAATCTCCACTGACTTGAGCATCGGAGGGTCCTCCGCAGAGGGCAACCCCCATAGCACCCTCTGCGCGGACTATCTTGCAGGTTCTACCCCGGGACGATGAGATCGGCGTTCGGACCAGGAGCCAGAAGCGCACCCGAGTCGAGAACGGATTTCTTGGCAACAATATTAAAACAAATGAAACTACCATTTCAAATCTCGATAAGATGTACTATGAGAATATATAATATTATAATAAGTAGACTTTTCATGTACATGAATATTACTCTTTTACGACACCATCACCCAAGTGTTAGTGTTTTAGTTCAACAAATATTTGGAATCTTCGGTGAACATTTCCTCATCAGAGAGGATTTAGATTAATATAACCATTGAAGTTTAGATTTTAATTTTAAAAATCAGATAAAAACTAAATAGAATATACAATGAATCATGTTTAATATAAAGGATATATATTTTATTGTTAGAGAAGAGCATATATCCCCATAATCTGATTTCTATTATGAGAAGATGATTCAAGACCTAACTTCGAGGTTGAGGAGATGAATTTTTAGACTAAATAAATCCTTTCAAATTAAATTTTAATTTTAGGAACGGGAAGAAGACTATGAAGGCTGTTCAATGAATCAAATTTCATAATCAATATCTTAATTAATGTGAGAAAAGGTTTATGGACTAACCATATATTTACATGATTTAAATTTTATTGTGAGAGGAAGATGCGAGATTTGATTCCTTGATTTTACTTTACAAATAGTTTAAAGCAAATGGCAAAATAATTCTTAGAGGACATTTGATATCAACCAAAAATGTTGTATTGCATTGCTTCTTTTTTTTTCTCTCTCTTGTTATCATTCTTTATCCGATAGGTGAATTTGGATTAAATGATATAACTATTGCTAGTGATATGAAGGACCTGCGGCCCTTGTTTGGTGTCAGTTGATCCCAATAGACTAAACAATTTACTGGGACTCAGTATATTACTAAAGACGTGCAATATTTCTGAATCTTTGAGTATATAAACATGCAAGTGTTGTAGGGCAGCACTGATCTTGGATTACCTAATAGTATCTTTTTTTTTTTTTTCTTGCTTTTTTTTTTTTTGGGGATGGCATTGCTATTTGAACATAACATTCTTTGTGAAAGACCTTTACATGCACGTATCTCTCTTTTTACA
>UESW01004740.1:0-17501 GCA_900491605.1 Calamus simplicifolius | reverse complement strand
ATATCGACTGAATAAGAGGCGAACACGAACAAGCAAGCGGGGGCTCGGGAAAGAATGAAAAATCTCTATGGCAGGGACGAATAGGCACTTCAGAAGGAAAGCCCAAGATGCCAAAACTTTCGATATGGGCATCAGAAATAAAGGAGTCTCATCACGTAGAACTCCCACTATCGCGGCCTAATAGAAACGAGGCGTTTCCTCCTCGAGCTACGATGAAAAATGATGGCGAAACAGCAGCCCGTCGCTTACGAGATTATCATTGCCCATCTTTTCGAATCCCCCAAATAAGATTATTCCAGAATCTACTCCCTATATCGAATTTACACTTCGGACTAGGGAGTGGGGGGCATGTGATGAGGGGTAAAATTGTTATTGCATTAATGACCGCACACATCGACAATTGGGTCAAATCTAATCTCAAAGTCCTGGTAGCCAGCTGTCACATCCACCAGACAGCGAAGCCCAATCGCATTCAGCGGCATCGGGTCGCCTCGATGACCCGAGCTATCCTCATACCTCGGTGACCGAGCTATCCTCGTACCTCAGTAACCCGAGCCAACCACACTTCGGCAACCCGAGCCAGCCATACCTCGGTAACCCGAGCCGTCTATACCTCGGCAACCCGAGCCGTCCCCATACTTCTACAGACCGAGCCATTCTGTACTTCGAAGAATCGAGTTGCCCCTTTGCCTCAGTCGGACCGAGGCACTCGAATACCTCTGCAAAATCGGCATGGGAGAATTCGAATCCACTATAACTGAATGAGATTATAAACGAGGAATCATACCCAGGAGTGGCCTAGGACCCACAGGAGTGGCCTAGAACCTAAGTAATCGCTGAATCTCAAGGCATCAACCAGCTCTCCTAGCCATCGATCCTCTAACTGACAAGATACAGATCCTACTGACTTCATAACAAACTTGATTCGAATCCATTTCGAATCATAACGACTTTCGGACCTCCCCTCACGATGCGCCCAAGGAATCAAGTGATCCCCTATAAATACTGCTGCCCTCCAACCTCTCAAGTACGGTTGAACACTCACTCATTTTACTCATTGTCATACTGAGAATAGCTCCATCTGAGCTCGGAGCTCTCGAGAGAACACCCATCTAGGGGAGCACTTCTGTGAGAGTCTTCTCCTTACATCTGCTTGCTACGAATCTCCACTGACTTGAGCATCGGAGGGTCCTCCGCAGAGGGCAACCCCCATAGCACCCTTTGCGTACGGGCTATCTTGCAGGTTCTACCCCGGGACGATGAGATCGGCGTTCGGACCAGGAGCCAGAAGCGCACCCGAGTCGAGAACGGATTTCTTGGCAACAATATTAAAACAAATGAAACTACCATTTCAAATCTCGATAAGATGTACTATAAGAATATATAATATTATAATAAGTAGACTTTTCATGTACATGAATATTACTCTTTTACGACACCATCACCCAAGTGTTAGTGTTTTAGTTCAACAAATATTTGGAATCTTCGGTGAACATTTCCTCATCAGAGAGGATTTAGATTAATATAACCATTGAAGTTTAGATTTTAATTTTAAAAATCAGATAAAAACTAAATAGAATATACAATGAATCATGTTTAATATAAAGGATATATATTTTATTGTTAGAGAAGAGCATATATCCCCATTATCTGATTTCTATTATGAGAAGATGATTCAAGACCTAACTTCGAGGTTGAGGAGATGAATTTTTAGACTAAATAAATCCTTTCAAATTAAATTTTAATTTTAGGAACGGGAAGAAGACTATGAAGGCTGTTCAATGAATCAAATTTCATAATCAATATCTTAATTAATGTGAGAAAAGGTTTATGGACTAACCATATATTTACATGATTTAAATTTTATTGTGAGAGGAAGATGCGAGATTTGATTCCTTGATTTTACTTTACAAATAGTTTAAAGCAAATGGCAAAATAATTCTTAGAGGACATTTGATATCAACCAAAAATGTTGTATTGCATTGCTTCTTCTTTTTTTTCTCTCTCTTGTTATCATTCTTTATCCGATAGGTGAATTTGGATTAAATGATATAACTATTGCTAGTGATATGAAGGACCTGCGGCCCTTGTTTGGTGTCAGTTGATCCCAATAGACTAAACAATTTACTGGGACTCAGTATATTACTAAAGACGTGCAATATTTCTGAATCTTTGAGTATATAAACATGCAAGTGTTGTAGGGCAGCACTGATCTTGGATTACCTAATAGTATCTTTTTTTTTTTTTTCTTCTTGCTTTTTTTTTTTTTGGGGATGGCATTGCTATTTGAACATAACATTCTTTGTGAAAGACCTTTACATGCACATATCTCTCTTTTTACAAATGACTCAGATAATCTTCTTTGTGAAAGACTTGGATCTTTTTCATGGCAAATGTAAGCTTATTGTCACAGAACAATCACGGTAGCTTCTTCTAAGTTTTCATATAAATTTGACAGGATCCTTTTGAATTGCAAAATCTCTTTCAGAATTAAAACTTTGGAGCAAGTTTGAAGTCCTTTAATTACAAAAATGAAATCCTAAATAAAGATAAAAAGATACCCCAAGGCATTTCTTATTTTCGGATGATTGATCAACTTATCTGCAAAGGAAGCTAAGGTAGAGTTAATTTGTTGCTTTCTCATCTTAGCCGTTATCCTATTCTTAAGATCCTATAGTTGCTTGGAATCTGATATCAGTGTGATGATCTCTCACTACAAATAGGCATTAGGATGAGCAAAGTTATTGGCCACCAAACTCAACCTGCACTCTGTTTTTCCTTCTATTTTTCTATGTTTTTAGGTGCCCATAAGGATTGATACCGTTGAGTTACTCATCTATCTTTATTCTCCAACAGAGTCACTGTACGTTCTCTCTTCCTGTAAATAGCATTAATAAAACTGGGTGTCCACAACCTTCAAATCAAGAACAACAACAACAACAAGAAAAAGAAGAAGATGCCAAGGCCTTGATAGATCCTCTCTTCCTAAAAGCTCTATTCCTTCTCCTCCTTCCAGATTAGCCAAAAAAAGTAGCAAAGCTTGTTAAGACATATAATTGAAAGCCGAATGCTTCAACAAAACAGCTTCTATTTCATGCACATTGACAAATAGTTGGAGCTAACGAGAGATGATGTTCAGATAATTAATAAACATCTCCATCTTTCAATTGTTTTTGGCACGTCAAGCAAAAGTATTGCCAGTGGTATGCTTAAGAAAAACAGCTTCTATATGATTCTCCTTAAAAATATATAAAGCAACCAAAGAGGATGTCCAAAAAACGAATAAACATCTCAATCTTTCGATTGTTCTTGGTACATCAAGCAGAAGTATTGTCACAAGACTTTGAATACAATATTTATATATCAAAAACATCAAATACACAAGGTTCAGAGAAAATAATCAACACCACATAGAATGCCAAATGACATTTTCTAAAAGAGAATTAAGATTATCTCCTCTTAGCTTCCCTTTAAATGCTTCAACACAGCAAAAGCAAATCCATCAAGAAGATTCGGGTGAAGCAGCCTGATTACTGTAAATCTGAAAATCTTTGAAAAGCTTATCCAAGGCATTACATGTCGTTCCTCCTGACACAGGATTGAGAACAGCAAGAACTTCTATGCGGATATGATTGAGAAGGAACAGGATTGAGAACAGCAAGAACTTCTATGTGGATATAATTGACAGGAAGGCTGCCGGTAGCATGATCCCGAAGCTAAATTTGCTGTTCATCTGACATAGCTGAGGGAAAAATAAAAAATAAAAGGAGAAAATGATTACAAGATTATGATGTTTACGCATCCAGCTCCCACAGCACCTCCAAACCCTGAAAAAAATGAATCCATCCATAATAATTTGAGTGAATAGTGCAGTGTAGCTACCATCTCATGCTACAGTCGAGGTCTGCTTTGGTGACCTTAACTGCTAGATTCCTTCAACAGAAACAAGTATATGACTGAACATAGATAGTTATGATGGCTGACAGATGCGTTTAAATGTACAAAATTATCAAGAAAAGAGAGGGAGATGGGATTGTACCTGGAAAGCACATGTATGACATTCTTTTTTGTTTTTTTCGAAGCTAAGAAAGGAAGGAAGGAATGTGCTCCTTTCCGATATTGTTTCTAAATTGGGATTCGTGAAAGCCAGTACAGTCCTCTCCTACACTGTCTCTCCAGGTTGGGGCATCCTTCAATGGCCAGTGCGTGAAGGCTGGGGAGTCGTTTGAGGCCTTCCGGAAGTGATGACAACCGAGGGCAATGCCGAATATGAAGACGCTGAAGTGCATTAAGGCCCTGCATACCTTCTGGCAGATATGAAAATTTGCCGCAATGGATAATTTCTAGAGACTGGAGTGCAGCGAGCTGTCCCAACTCTTGTGGAAAGATACCAAGCCAGGAAGCTCACTGATACGCATACTCGTGAGTGCAGTGAGATGGCCCAGATCTATTGGCAAATAAGTCAGGCTTTCGCAACGTGAAATATCCAATTTGTCAAGGGCAGTGGCATGTTGCAGGGTCAAGGAATGCAGTTGCGGGCAGCTGGCAACTTTCAATGACCTGAGAGATGTTGGCAATAAATTTTATGTTTCAACTATATATAGTTAAATTGCAATAAAACAACCACAAATAGATAAATGCCAATCCAAACACCATCATAAAAAGCTATGCCAGAGTGAAGAAAGAGTTAAAAAAAACTATCTGGGAACTCGAAATATCAACATATACAAATAAATATTCACACTAAAGTGAACGACAGGATCAAAACAATATTTATTGGTTGTGTAACTAAACATTTGCACTAGAAATCCAAAAGCATAAAAGAATATAATAAATTTGATACCAAACCCTTGAATCAAAGCTTCACAGGGTCATCATCATCTTCTATATCCCAATTCAGATCCATGATACGAGGACTGCCATTCAAACTATGAACTTCCTTGTCATCATGCTCCCCAAGGTCTTCAATCTCATCCCATTCAAGATCATCTTCTTCAGTCATAGAAGGCCTTGACACCACCGAAACATCATCTTGCATGAACCTCCAGTCTCTGTTTTTGCTTCTGGCACTGCGTTATCATCTGCCTTGGAGCTCAATTCCTCATTGTTCCATACTGCAATTTCTCCCACTCCCAAGTTCTCAACAGGTTTCTTTTCCTCTGCCTGCTTGAGCTTATGAACCCTGTAGTAGTATCGACTCCAGAATGTATCATAATACACAACGGCAGGCACAACTTTTCAAGAAATTCCTCCAGGTCCCGGCAGTAAGTCTCGATCAAGAAGCCGAACTCCTTTTTCGCGGCAATGGTCTTGATCAGACCCCGAAGCCCCACGCTCCACCGCCGCCAGCGGTGGAAGGGGAATTAGAGTTAGGGCAATCGGCGGCCGCTGCTTCTCCGCCGCGTTCGTCCTCGTCGTTCGGTGGCGAACAATTATTAGGGTTAGGGATGGGGTTTAAAGAAAGAGAGCCAGAGAAGCCGATAGTCGCGAGAGGAGGGGATGGCAATCCGAGTCTCCTGTCCGACGACCTTTAAATAGGCGTCAAAGACGTACTTCACAATTTGACTCGAACTGGTATCCCACTCTGAGTAGAGTTCCGTCGGTTTGTTAGTTGTTTTATTTTTTGGTGCTAAGATAAGAGGGTTTTTTTTTTTTTTTTCGGCCCCGCGTAGAAAACAATAGAAAAGATTCGGAATTGGAGCAAAACACGGTTGGGATAAAAACGGAGACGTGCCTCTGTTTTCTTCACACGTGGCAATTGATAGACGGCAGAGTAAGACTCCGCGACGGTTGATCCCGTTGCAAGGAAGCATTTCAAGTACGGACCTGAGTTGATCAAGTACGGTAAAGAAGTCCCATGAGATTAGTATTTCAAATTAAAAAAAAAGCAAAGAAAATGAAAAAAAGTTACAAATAATCTAATCAAAATTAATGATACAATAAATATCATTAGTGTGATGTATATATATATATTTCAATATTGATGATAAGATTAATAAAAGAAAAAATCAGGATTAAAAATGGATAGGATATGATATATTCATATCTATATCAAAATTTTTGAGAAACACATGTCTAAACAAGAAATTATAAAAGTTTACAAATTTAAAATAGTATGTTTCAAAATTTTAAGAACTTTTAAAATGCTTTATCCAAAGATAACGTAAAGAAAACTTAAAGCATACAAAGAATTTGAATAATTACTGACTCTTTCAAATCAAAATAAATCTATATTTATTCGTTGCTAGGATTAGTAAATCTATATTCCTGAATAGAAATAATACATAAAAAGTGTTCATACTTATTTTCTTACTATAGCTCCTATCATTTGATTTCATCAGCTTTTTTTTTTCCTAAAAGGACCATAATATTCAATAAATAAGAAAATATAAATAATATAAACTTATTTGCAATAATTAAATTAAAATAATAAGTATCAGCATATCTCAAAAATTAGCATAATCTAAATAAGATAAATAATAAAAGAGTAAAGATTTAAAGATGCAAAAAAATGTTCATGCACACATATACAATCCATCATAAAATCTCATATAAAGATAAATGCCAAATGTACTTGCATAAATATAAATGTTTCTAGAAAATTTTTATAAATTATTAAGTAAAATAGTTTAACTCTATTAAATCTTCAATACCTCAATTACCTTGCAGTAAACATAGACGTAAACATGATAACTAAATAATTTTTTTAAAATAACATGTTTGCTTTATTTACATTATTATGATAGAATTGATGTGATTCATTTGAGTCTTCAAAATAGACAATGTTATAGTAAAATCACAATGCTAAAAAACGGATGCAAAGGAACCTAAAATAAAATAAACAAATAACTAATAAGATACTTTAAATGAGATAAATTTAATAAAAATATGATATAAACTATATCAAAGGTAGTCCTTTTCTCAAATCTTATCTAATCCAATTTTGAAGACAAATCATGGCTTCAATAATTTTAGGATTTAACAAACTTTAAAATATATTTATTACTTGGCCACTTATGCTAAATGCAAATTTTGATGCTACCATGGATACTGAAATTGTCAAAATATTTTTATAACTCGAAAAAAGAGAGAAGATACTTTGGACCAGTAGGCTTTTAACAAGCTAAGATATTAAAGATATTACATTTGACCCATGATAATACCCGCTCCTTAATGTATGTATCCATATATATTTCAACTTATTGTAGTTCATTCTCCTTCATAGATTAAGAAAAAGAAAGTCTTTCATATATTAAGCAAAATTTGTATTTCTTCATTCCATCCACTATCTCTCAATGAAGCAATCTCATAAGTAACCCTAATTGAAGAAGATGAGAACTTTTTTTTATACTCATTATGAGGCTTGCTAATGGATTATGAACATCATTAATCACTTTTACTCTATTTAAAAAATAGATTTGAGAGTAATAAAATTTCATCTTTTTTTTTTTAGCGAGGATCTACGAACAAACTTAACACTATTGCTATTAATTTTTTTTGAGGTCTCTTTCATAAATAATGTTATAAAGAGAAAATGCTCATTTATAGAATTTGTGTACCATTTAATAATTTGTAATTAAATTTCATAAAATATTAAAAAAGAGATTTAGTGTTGGATATGTTGTACAAAAAGTAGCTTGGAGATATTATAAAAATTCTTTAAAGCTTGACAAAATACTTTTACTTCTTTCTATTGATCATATATTGGATGCATAATAAATTTGCAAGGATCAAAATGTTACAATCTCTTCAAAATCTTTTTATAATAATAAGCATCTCTTAGCATCATATATATATATATATATAGAAGTCCAATGTATTGGTACATCAAATGATTTACCCCTATTTGTCCCTAATTATCTTCTTTATCCTTCTTCTCAAACTCCTTTAATCATGCTAGAGAGATCCGAATGATGTTCACTATTTCTTTGATATATTTTTCAATTGCCTTAATTTTTTTAATCCATCTTGCGTAACCAAATTAATAATGTGTGTAATATATTATGCATGAACGAATTGACCATCACATACAACAACTTAAACCCTTTTCACAATATTTTCAGCATGTAAATTATTAGCACAATCCTTATCTAATGTCAATACAAATAGCTTATGAACAATGTTCCAATTAATCATATATTTAATGAATGTGCTACACAAATTAATTATTGTATGTTTTCCTCTCATATGCATAAAAGTAATTGTCTCTTTTTAGCTTTCAATCATTATCAATAAAATGTATTATGACACACTAATAAGATTTGTTTAGTCTAAAAACTCATAGATCAATAGCTGCACTTTAACAAGTAAGAAAGTACACCAAACATATCCTATACCTTTTTCTCCTCTAAATATGTTTCTATAATTTCTTTTTGAAGAGTTTAGTGATTCCTTAATTCAAAAAAGGTTGCAAAGATTTAATAAACTTTACAAATCTTTAATGTTCAATAATAGAAAATGGATATTCATGCATAACAAACATTCATATGTGCTTTTGGCTAACTTTTCATTAAATACATATGTTTTTGAAGAATGAATACTTTCCTCATGGTAATGATTGTAGCATTTGTTGCACTACATCAAAAGAGTATACTAGTAACAAAATTTTTGATGAAAAAAAGAAAAACCATCAATAAAGGTACACCTTAGGTTGAATATTATTTTTCATCACATGAATAGTATCTGTAATTTGTTAATAATAAAAATTATTTTTGAAGCAAAGTTTTGTTGCCAAAAGTATTGTACCAATTCTTACTATATTAAGAGAATTTTTTTGTGATGCTCACTACTCTACTATGACAAAAAGTTATCAGCATTATTAATTCCTAAATTTTGAGATGAAATCTTTCTAAACATTTATTATTTTGATGATGTAAATTTCTCATCATCCATTCCTATTTTATTTCAAAAAATTAAAAATATCTATAATTATTATTAGCGACAAAAATGATTGCATTACCTATGATTACAATTTTAGTAGTGAAATGAGTTATCATCACTAATTAAACTATTGTTAGTGATTTTTATTAATGATGAAAATTATTTTTACAAATAATATTCTTTTGCAAAAGTATGGCATCAGGATCTTGCTATTTTGATAAAGAGTTTTATGATGATCTTTGCTATCCTTTGACAAGAATTTATTACAACTAACGATTTATAAATTTTATAACAAAACAATATTTGGCATCGTGAAACATTTATGATTTTAGTGACATAAATATATTGCTTCATCCAAACACAACCTTAGGAAAAAGATAGGGTCATGCAATATCCAATTATTTTATCATAGTATATTTCAATGTGATATAGGGATTAATGTGGCACTATATGGGTAGAGCAAATTTTATTAACTTAGCTCGCCATGGCATTACTTACCTTAGGATAGCTACATCAGCAGAAAAAAGAGTGTAGCTACAATGCAGCTTCCAAAATCAAATGGGACATGTGAATCTACAACTTCAATAATGCAAAAGACTCCCCAAGCAATTTAATGACATAATCTTATAATTCTATATAATACTTGCCCACACACACATACATATGTATGTATGTATGTATGTTTATGTATATGTATGTACGTATTTATGTAGTATGTATGAAGATAAGCAAGAATAAACTTTCTCTCACTTAACTAAAATTTGAAACATACTTTAAAATTTTTAGACTTCTTTCCTTGTGGAGCCAAAACAAAACATTTGTTCATTTGATTGATTGAATGCTGAAAGATTTCCAAGCATCCTATGAAAATATTTTAGGATGCTTGGAAATCTTTCAGCATCTCCACGTTTGGTTTAATGAACTTAGATATCTGCCTAGGCATTGCCCATGTGAATCATATCACCCCAAAATATAGCAATATATATGATTACCACCAAGGGTTAATTTGGATAAGAAAAAGCCTCTCAAAGACATAAAATAATTGTACTGTATATCACGTCTTGATCAATCAATTCAAAAACAACACTATTATAACCCTATTAATGTAAAGTTAGTTATATTTTCATTTATTTATGCAATTGAATTTCTTAGAAAAGATGAAACTTAAATATTTAATTTAAATAATTTAATGTTATGATATTTTTTTAATTTGATTAAGCATTATGTTAGAAAATGTATGTTTTTATATTAAAAAATAACTGTTTAATGTTAAGTGGATTATCTCTATTTGTGCTAGGTGAGTTGTTAAGCAAGTCTTGTTTATTCGTATTAAATGAGTTATTAACTGAGTTGTGTTATATCAATCCAATTTATGATCCTATTTATTAAATAGAACTACATATATTGCATTATGCTATTTCTTTAAAAATTAAGTTTTATCTATTTTAAATTTCTTAATATATTTAATTAATTATATCATATTCGTGCCAACTTATATAGTGTTATACCTAGCATTGATACGATACAATATAATGCGGTAATATAAATTGGCATCCTTAATTGAGCCCTCTTGGCGTGCATGTTCCCAGTGAACAGTTCTTCAATGTTCCATTTATGAGAGTCATTGGTTTATTAATTTATTTTCTGTGCGCTAACTTTCCTCACTAACGTTATACATCCAATGAACTTTTTTTTTTTTTTTGGGGTAACAATCAATGACTTGTTTTTATTGAACAACTTTATTTTTATTTTCGTATTATCTTTCAGCCAGAAGGGTTTAGACTTTATTATTGTTACTTCTGAAATTTACGATTGTAACTTCGCAGGGTTGCTTTCCTTTTATTTTTATTTTATCAAATTTTTGTCATATCCTAACACCTGAGGTGCGTTTCTTCCTTGCCCTTTTCATTTTAACAAGCCCATACAAAAGCTTGTAGGCTATATAGAACACACCATATATTAGCCCATTTTCTATGCTGTTACTCATGGGAAAAATGACTACATAGAACACACCATACATTAGCCCATTTTCTACTAAACCAAACCATGTGAGACTATGACAACGGAAATCACTCGTACCTAATCATGTCCTGACCATGCCAATCTATGCCCTGAATCATATTGTGATTTTTGTGATGAATCAAACTACATCACTTGCCATTTCATGATTTACTTGAATTAAGCCTTATGTTATTGAACTCCTTGTGATGTCTTGTAGAAACTCCCAGCATCGATCTCACCTCCTATGCCATTGAGAGTGGCACCACACCTTGGTTCTATTTTATCAATCTTTATAAATAGCTAGGTTGGCTCCTATGTGCAACTGGTCCATCATGAGAGTGGGACAATAATAGCAAAAGCTTGAACTATTGTGTTCTTTAGAATGTTATTCTGATGACTGCTAAGAATTCGGATTGAGATTGGTATTTTACTTGTAGTGCACATCCTTTAAGGGGTCAATTTTAGCGCTTTGTGCTTCTTGTTAGACTCTTCTCCTCAAGATGTTATGCAGCATCAAACATTTTTTGAGTTCTCTGGTCAATGCTAATGGAGAGGCCACTACAGCAAGAATCTGGCATTTTTAGAAAAATTTGAAAAACTTATAACTTAAATCTGTCTCAAAGGAAGCACCATGGACACTATTGCCTCAAGGAAATTGCTTTATTGTTGTTGCAGAAAACTTGGTGCGTGGCCAAACCTTCATCTGATGAAGCTATTCTGACTGCAAACTTAAACTATGCTTGCTCTCAGGTGGATTGCAAGGTGCTACAAAAGGGCCATCCTTGTTTTTACCCAGACAACCTCATATCCCATGCTTCAGTTGCTATGAACCTCTACTACCAAGCCCGAGGCCGGAACTACTGGAACTGCCACTTCAAGGACTCTGGGCTCATCACAACAACAGACCCAAGTGAGTTTCCAATTCCCATCCACTCCAAGTTCATGTCTCAAATCAGTTGGTGATGATTCTGAAATGTGTTTCACCTGTAGGTTTTGGAAGCTGCAAGTATGTCTAATATTGACTAAGAAGGCAAATTCTAAATTAAATCAAGCTGTAACCTGATGGAGTTTGATGTAACTGTCTTAACCTTGTCATCTGCATTGGAGTATCTGTTGGATTGGATATCACCAAATATTTGGCTTAATTTTGGTATTTTCTGCATTAGGATATCTCCTGAACAGTTGCAAGTGTTGCAATTGATAAAAAATTCCTGCTCTTTCTTTCATGCTCTCTCTACCTATTTCTCTATTTCTTCATGAATGGGAGTTCTTCAGAGTAGTGGAATGGATGATTCCCACATGTAATGTTGGATACTTTTAGTCAACAAGGCATTCCATTTCATTTAACTCTAAAATTGGATAATGGGCTTCCATTTCTGAACATCCAACTGAGATGCAGAACAAAGTTTACATGAGTTCTTCAATATAGATGGTGCTAGATGATGAGGTACTACCACTGTTTCTGCCTAAGCTTGTAAATATTTGTTGGAAGATCACATGTCCTTCATTAACCTGTCTTGCAATCCTGCATGCATAATTGCTTCTTACCTCTCTGTAAATAGGGGAGATCATTTTTATTATCCTAAGCAAGTTAAATTAAATCGAACCACGAATATAGATCAATTTACTTGAGTAATGTTGAAGAAGGATAAAAGTGGGCACATACTTGGAAGTGGGAAATAAAGGTCCGTTAATAAATACATTAGATCATGGTAATCCATACTTAATTTCTTGAGAAGCTCCGTAGTCCATACATTCAGACTGAGATACTTAACTGGTGATTAATCTCACTAATCACTTCTCAACACCACCACATAAGCCATGTCCATTTTCTGCCAATCATGGTTGCCAATATAAGAGGAACAGTAATGTAGATCCAATTCCAGCTTTGTGCTACAGGAACTCTTGGTCTATTTGGCCATGGTTACTTATGTAGACTAAAAAAGTAAACCAAAAAAAAAAAAAAAAAACTGGCAGGATGTGCACATTGTGATAGACCAGCAATCTAGTCATATGTTTGTCCATTATTTTGGGCCAATCTTATCGTCTTTGTGTAAAGAGGCAAGTAGTGCATGAGTTTGTACACATCAATTTTAAGTCCAGAGAAAAGTTGAAGAATGTTAAGCAAAATCAGATGGAATTTACGAAGAGAAATTTTGGCAAGAATAGGTTTAGTCTGAATGTAAGTTAAGGATATGAACAGAATCTCTACCATGAACTAGCAATGTTTGTGGCATGCATGTCCTCCACAGCTAAGTGCACCACCTAAGAAGAAAGAAAACTCCACTAGTTTAGTAAATTAATTTACCTAGTAATTGGCATATAAGTTGTCTGATCCAAGCTATCCATCCTGAGTTCAAGTAACTAATATATAAATGGGTCTTTGTTTGTGGTCCTGCTTAGGTTCCATCAACATAGAAATTGAGAATTACGTACGCGAACACCACATTTAAGCCTCAGGCCTAGGCTGGGGATGAGGCACGAAAAGCTTTGTATTGTTTTGTGGAAAAATCCTTCTGAATCACGCTTGGTGTAGAAACGTGCACACTGCAAACGCTAATTAACCATGCCCGTGTGTGGCCATGCGTGCGGTATAAGAAATGATAAAAATATTCTTGGCCATTCATGGCTGCACATGTACGGTGCACGCATCCTACACCATGCACGGTGCACAAAAAGCTTTTCTTATTTTGCTTTTTGTTTGGGCCTTTAGAGGGGGACCAGGAGGAGAAGAAGAAGAGAGGAAGGGTAATTTGCATCTATTTTATTTGGATAAAGAAAGAAGAAAGAAAAAAAAAGAAGAAAAGTTTGTTTATAAACCATAAATATACTCTTTATTAAAAAAAGAATATAAAGCAATTTGTAGAGATAGAATTGAAAGTTAAAATAAAATTTATAAACTATTCTCCTCCACCTTTTGACCCTAATATGGGAATAAAGAATTTTAGGTTTTTATCATTCTTTTATAGAAGGATTAAGCTGATGAATCATATAATAAAATCATGAGAGAGAGTAATAGAAAATCAAATAAGAGCCGATACTTTGGTGTTAAATAATCAATTTGGATTTATGCTTGAAAGATCGACCATGAAAGTTATTTATTTATTAAGAAAATTGATGGAGAGGTATAGGAAAAGAAAAAAGACCTTTATATGGTCTTTATTGACTTAGAAAAAGCATATGATAGAATATCAAGAAAAATAATATGATGGGTTTTAGAAAAAAAAGGAGTTACTAAAAAGTACATAGAATTGATAAAAGATATGTATGATAGAGTAATAAATATTATTAAAATAATAATAGGAGAAACTAGTGAGTTTTTAGTTACTGTAGGTTTTCATTAAGGATCTGTCTTAAGTCCGTATCTTTTGGTATTAGTTATGAATGAATTAACCAAATATATTCAAAATGATATCCCGTGATGTATATTATTTGCAGATAATATAGTGTTGATTAATGAAACTAAATATGGAGTAAATGCTAAGCTAAAGATTTGGAGAGAGGCTTTAGAATATAAAGGTTTTAAGATTAGTAGAATTAAAACTGAATACATGCGATGTAATTTTAGTGGGAGTAGAAATATAAATGAAGAAACAATGAAGATTGCAAGCCAAGAGATACCAAGAAATTTAAAATTTAAGTATTTAGGATCAATTATTTTGCAAGAAGGTAAAATAGGTGAAGATGTGAATTATAGAGTTAAAGCAGGATGGATTAAGTAGAAGAGTACTTCGGGAGTATTGTATAATCGGTGCATTCCATTAAAATTGAAAGAAAATTTTATAAAACCACTATTAGGCCAGCTATGCTATATGGAGCATAGTGTTGGACAATACTGAAACAATATGGCTGTGTTTGGATGCCCTATTCCCGCATGGAATAGGGCTTTATTCCAACTTATTCCCCCAAACGCTAGCTTAAAACGATTGTGGGCCCCACTGATTCCTTATTCTCGTCAACGCTCCTAATTCCGTTTTCATATTCCATGGCACCCCATGGAATAGCCTATTCCGTCACTGTAGCTATTCCAGGGGCACCCGGGGAAGTTAAAAGCACGATCTTCTCTTCCATCTCGGTCTTCATCCTCCTCCTCCCGCGAGTCACTTGCCCCTCCCTCCTTTCTCCCCCCTCCCCTCCCCTCCCCTCTCCCTTCTTCCCTCCTGCGGAACACTCTCTGGATCCGCTCCTGCTCTGGATCCGCTCGTCCTTCCGCTTGCCCACGAGGACGCCTTTCAATTCGTCCCTTCATCGCTTTCGTCCTGTTTCTCTCCCTATCTTCAGCTCTAGCAGCCCTTACCCTGTTTCCTCGCATTCTAATGGGCTCAAACTGTTGTAGTTCTTGCGGCATTCCTTTTTACTACCTTCTTGTGCTTCTTTAGGTAAACCAGTTGTTGCTGAAGCGGCGGCTATTGGATCAAGGAAAGAGGAGGAAGAAGAAGAAGTGGAAGGGTTGAAATTCGTGGTGGTCGAGTATATAAGTACTACTCATGGGATCAGAGGAGAGCTTCGAGTGGTCCCAAGCACGCATTTTCCGAACTTAGATTATGTGAGGTATCATATTTCGAGTATTATTGAGAAAAAGGGGGAAAGACGATTGTTTTATAAAAATATGGTTTCTTCCTTTTTTTCTTGATTTTTAGCTTAGATGTTTTAATCCTTCCCTTCTTTATGTTTCTTGTTTGGTTTCTTGTTACTAAAGCCGGGAAGAAGATGGCTGAGGACCCGTATTTTGGAGAAAGAAGCGATCTCAGAATGTGCCGGTTCATCCACAAAACCGGTTTATTAAATATGCTCTTAATTTATTTTGATTTAATACGATAACTTATTCAGTCAGTTCTTATTACCAAATTTATAGTAGAAAAAATTATTTTATTACTGTATTAATTAATCAGAAATAATTTATTACCTTTTTCGTTACTAAAATTTAATTTATTCTATTAATTACATAAAAAATTTAATTCGTAAATAATTTTTTCTTCTCATTGGGTCGAGGGGTATATTTGGAATTTCTAAAAAATTGGTCATCTATTCCTACTGAAATACATGTTTATTCCGATATCATTCAAACACCATTTGGAATAACACTGCATTAATTGCATTGGAATAATATGGAATACGAGATTTTCATCCAAACAGAAATCTAGAATAACAAAGGGAATAAGCTATTCCTAGGAATTCGTATTCCTATTCCTGGAATAACCTTTTGACATCCAAACGTAGCCTATGTGAATAAATTAAGTATAACAAAAATGCTTATGTTAAGATGGATATATGGTAAAAATTTAAAAGATAGAATTAGAAATAAACATATAAGAGAAATGATAGGAATAGCCCCAAATGAAGATAAAATGAGAGAAAATTGATTATGGTGATTTGGACATATACAACAAATACTTTTAGATTTTTCAGTTAGAAAGAGTGATCTTTTAACAATCCATGGTAAGAATAGAAGTAGTTGTAGACCTAAACTAATGCGAAGAGAAATAATTAAAAAAGATATAACTATTTATCATTTGAATGTCGACTTAGTTCTGAATAGAGTAAAGTGGAGGAAGTAGATTCATGTAACCGACCCCATGTAGTTGGAGAAAGGCTTAGATGAGTTGAGTTGTAGATCATTCTTCTCTCTCTGTTTTTTCCTCATCTTTCTTCCAAGTAAAATTTTATTACCTTTTTTTTCTTTTCCTTTCTTTTCCCTCATTCTCCCACCATCCATATAGACCATTAAAAAAGATAAAAAGAAAGTGTTGGCCCTAGATTGATTTTGATGATTACAAAATAATTAAGTGAGGACTAATTTGTTTATTATGAAGACAAAGATCAATGCAGAAAAATATAGATGATCAAAGAATGCTTTCAGATGTCTTACAATGAGCCTCATCAAGTTAAATTCACATGGATAAATGCTTTTAGCCGTTTGGTTCTCAAATTAGTTAACTGGAGATTTTTTCCAGCTAGCTAAGCTGCCCTAGATCTCTTTCCTGGCCGAACCTTTCCTCTTAGTCGAATGCTCCCTCAAATAAGTTACCTGGCGAGTTAGCTACTTTCTGCCTTGGGTGTGTGCATGAGGCTGTTAGTTAACTGGACTCCCAGTCCAGCTAGCTGACGAGTTAGCTATTTGTTGCCTTGGGCGTGTGCATGGAGCTGTTAGTTAACTGGACTCCCAGTCCAGCTAGCTGACGAGTTAGCTATTTGTTGCCTTGGGCGTGTGCATGGTGATATGAGTTAACTGGACTCTCAGTCCAGCTAGCTGACTAGCTAACTATCTCTTCTTCTGGCTGAACTGCTCTTTGAATGAGTTAACTGAAGCTAGCCTTCATCTAACTACTTTTAACCTGGTTGCTCTTCTAGCCATGTGGATCTTGGAATAAGTTAACTGAAGCTAGCCTTCAGCTAACTACTTTTAACCCGGTTGCTCTTCTAGCCATGTGGATCTTGGAATAAGTTAACTGAAGCTAGCCTTCAGCTAACTACTTTTAACCTGGTCACTCTTCTAGCCATGTGGAAATTCAAAGGAGTTAACTAGACCTTGTGTCCAGCTAACTAGCCGGTTGCTATCTTCCCTCCTGGCTATGTGAATCTTCAAAACAATTAACTAGACTTTGTGTCCAGCTAACTAC
>UESW01004739.1:754504-805351 GCA_900491605.1 Calamus simplicifolius | reverse complement strand
AGGATACAGCATGATATGCTATATGACTCCAGGACCCTTCTTCTATAGGGGACGTATAAGGAGGATACACCTTTGGGATATTCTATTTACATGGATGTGGTATATGACTTTAGGACATTGGTATAAAATAATATTTACATGTTGATTACAGTAGTATAGTGGTTTGATTTGAAATTATTTTGAAAATGCTACATGGCATCTACTTTCAAAATCGTTTGAGCATATAATATACATGATTCGATAATACAATGAAATGTATTTGAATTATGGAAGCTTAATATGTATTTTTACATATAAAAATCTGATTTGCTATAAACTTGAAATTACTATATATATTACAGCTTACTGAATGCGAGCTCATTTAAATCTCACAATGTTTTTTAAAGCTACAAGAATAAAAAGGGCAACTATTGGAGGTAGTAGGAGCTATATCTATGTAAATAGATCATATTTTGGATATGTGTAACCCCAACATAATTTTGTAATTTTGGTTAATTGTCCAAACATTACATGGCTTGTATTAAGAATGTTTTAAATTTTGGATGATATATAGTTATTATCCCTTCTTGTATTAATTGTTATGTTATAGGATGTTTTATACGTCTGGCATGCAATGGATTGCCATCCTTGGATCTATCACCATTGTGTTTGGAGCATGATATGCTTCCGTGATATATGCAAAAGACAATACTGGTGTAGATATGAGTGGCACTAACTTGTCATCTGATACAACCAAGTGGGAGGCAAGATTAGAATAACATATAAGGTTTTGCAACTATGTTGCAATCATCAAGCCATCACTTTTGTCATTACATATGAAGATATAGATTTCAATTAAGCGTCATTGCACTAGATTAAACTCGGGGTTTAATCTAGTTCCATGTCTTGAGGTACTGTCTCCCTTGAAGATCTTCATCGCTTAGAGATGATCAGAGCTCCATATCCTGGGATACTGTATCCCTTGAAGGTCTTCATTGCTTAGACATGATCCGAGTTCCATATCCTCGAGGCACGGTATCTCTTTGATGTCCTCATCTGAAGAGGTGAGCCTGTTTTTAAAATATTTTTTAAAAAGGTTTTTCTTGCCCTCCTAACTTAATTCCCATTGTCCTCAATGGAGTAAGAAAGAATAAATAAAAAGAAATACCATCTGAACGAGATATGCCTCGTGTAATGTTAGGAGTAACCGTGCAGAGCATTCTCTTATTCTAGAAATAAGATCACTAAAATAAAGGTTAGAAAATAAAAATTTGGGTTGCCTCCCTAAAAATGCTAAGTTTAATGTCTTCAACCAGACATCATGGCTTACTCTGATTACCATTGTCACTAAAATAAAGGAGTTTGATGATCTCTTTCCTTACAACTTCCTTCATGGCTGAGTTAAGTCTCCTTTGGGGGTCTCTGGTAGGCTTGGCTTCTTCTCCAAAATGAATATTATGTTGAATGATAGAGGGCTAATCTCTTTATGTTAGCCATGGTCCATCCTAACGTTTCTTTATTTTTTCTTAGGACATTTATTAGTTTCCCTTTTTGTGAGGAGTCTAGGTCGGCTAAAATAATTATAGGTAGGGTTTCTGATGGACCTAGGTGTTGCCCAGATGTAGCAACCCAAGAGGGGGGTGAATTGGGTATTAAAAATTTATTACTATGCAAGTATGTGCTTTAACCCTAATTTAAATTTGATTTGCAGCGGTGTAGTGTAGTGCACAAGATAGTAATAGAGAATCAAACAACCACAAACACAAGAGATTTTATAGTGGTTCGGTGCCAAACTCAGCACCTACGTCCACTCTCCAAAACCTTTGGGAATTCCACTAATCGTATCACAACGATTACAACCTCTAGCCTTCCCGGCTAGCCCTCTTATTTTACAAGGCACAAGGCAGCCAAAACCCCTAGCCTTCCCTGGCTAGTCCTCTTGTTTAACGGCACAAGAAGCCAACCCTAGCCTTACCAAGCTAGTCCTCTTGTTTAACGGCACAAGCCAATAAGAACCAAAGGGTTAACACTAACCCTTTTACAAAAGATTCAAAGTAAATGATAACAAGTAGCTCCTATAATGAGCAAATATTCAAGAATACTTTACAAATTTGTAGCAAATCCTCAGCAATAAATGAACAATGTCGAGGTGGCTTGATTCTTGATTTGCTTGAAGGCTTTAAAGGATCGGGATGACTTTTTAGCAATGAATGATCTTCAATGCACAACAACTAGCTTTCAACCACTTCAAAAATATGCAATAAAAGCTTTCTTTCTTGGATATCTCTCTTGTATTTCTCTTTTTCAAAATTCGTCATGTTTTGCTTCTAGTCTCAGCTATATATAACAATCCAACAGCAAAAAGATCCGTTAGATACAATTGAAACAAATGAAAATAAAACGGAAGAAAAGATAATCGTTGAGATTATTTCCTTAAGCATTGAATACATGAATCATTTGAGGTAGGAAGAACTCTGTCATAATTCAAAAATTAAAAGTTAGTATAGCTGAAAATAGCAATTAAAATAAAGTAGAGAGAGAGAGAGGAGCATGCCCAAAATGGCCAGAAAGGCAGCTAACTGGAATTAATTCTAGGCAGCTGAGAGAGTTGAAGATAATTGCCATAAGAGAGGAGGAGTCCTCAGCTAGCTCATAAGCTAGCTTCAAGAGATCACACGCCATAAAAAAAAGGCTCAGGAGAGGAGGAGCTAGCTCCTTGGCTAGCTAAAGCAATGATTAGTTAGCTTCCCAGCTAACTAACAAGCAATCCATGCGGCTCAGGAGAAAAAGTCAAGTCCCATCAGTTAGCTACTTAGCTAACTAAGCCAACAGATAGTTAGCTCTCTAGCTAACTGACAAGCAATCACACGGCTCAGGGAAAGATCCTTTGAAACGATAGTCATCCCCAGCTAACTGAAATTGAATGGCACTCGGTCTGCAGGAGAAACAATACCATCAGAGAATGATGAGTTAGCTATTCAGCTAACTAAGCAACTGGTAGTTAGCTTCCCAGCTAACTAAACTCAAAAAGCAATAAAGCATCCATCCAAGAGAGTTAGCTCATCAGCTAACTAATGAAAAAGGCAGCCATACGCCCAGTGAGGAGCTAGCTTTCCAGTTAACTAAACCAAAAGTTAGCTAACTCTTTAGCTAACTAAGAAATGAATTCAAACGGCTTGGAGTAGTGGAAGTTAGCTCTCCAGCTAACTGAAAACATATCCCCTCGGCTTGGATTCCCTATGAAAAATAATAGTTAGCTAAGAAAGAAACCAGTTAGCTCCAAAACAAAGGAGTCAACTAACAGGGGATGCTAGCTAGCTAAGAGAAGCATTAGCTAGCTCACCAGTCAGCTAAAAAGGAGGGGCGTTCGGCCAAGACATGGTAACATGGATTGATAGTTAACTAAAAGGCAAGCCAGCTAGCTAATAGGGAAGTTAGTTAGCTAATTAGCTAACTGATACCCAAAGCAATCGGCCAGCACAGAAGCATTCAAACCATAGTTAACTAAAATGAAATCCAGCTAACTCACAAAGAGGCCAAGCTAACTAACAAGGAATTCTAGCTAGATAATGAAGGAGCAAGCTAGCTAGCCAGCTAGCTTAAAAAAGACAAGGCTCGGCCATGCACTGAGAATCAATGGTAGTTAGCTATTTGACGTGCCAACTAGCTAACAGGAAGAGCAAGCTAGCTAAATAGCTAACTCCCAAGATAAAATAGAACGGCCATAGTGAATTTGATAGCAAACAAGTGGCAAGATAAAATGAATATACTCACATAAAATTATGCATGAAGATACTTACTTGTAGAGTATCTGAACTTCCCTGCGACATGCTTGATAAATAGAATTAACCATTGCTTAATTGTTTTGTAAACATCAAAATCAATGTAGGGTCAACAATCTCCCCCTTTTTGATGATGACAAAACCCTTAAGCATGCAAAGAGAAAATATGGGAAGTATTGAATAATCAGGAGTGTAAATAGAAAAACATTACTTTCTCCCCCTAACAATCTGAATAAGTAAACTCCCCTGAATATATGGAGTTATTACTTTCTCCATTCCCTTAATGTATGCAACATTCTTCTCCCCCTTTTTGTCATTGATCAAAAAGAAGATTGAAGAGTCTTGCAATAATTTAAGCATAAAACATCAAGATAATTGGATTATTCATACATATTTATAACAGTCATACAGAGCATTACAAAATCAAGTAAAGTCAATACAGATATTACATGCCATAGTTTGAAGTCATACAACAAAAGTAGAGTCATAAACATTCATCACTGAAAGAAATACATTCACTTCTCATCATCAGAAGAAATTTGTACTGAGGATTCATCTTGCTTTCTGGAGGTTCCTGGCTTGTCTTGTGAAGGTTGAGTTGGAGGAGACCGGAGGTGTGGATGTGAAAATGAAGCATCAGGAGCTGAAGTGGCAGAAAGAGTAATGTAGGTTTCCACAAGCCGGCTCAGCCTAGAGAGAGATGTGGTCCAGTGATCAACTGTATTTGTGGCATCCTAGTCTGGCTTGCATTGGCTCTCGTCTGATATTCTACCCATTCGGCCTTGGTCTCAAAGTTTTCATTTTTAGCTTTTAAGAAATTAATCTCCTTCAAGATCCGGTCAAGATAGACTCATTATGATGGAAAACTCGACCATTAAGAATGTTAACATCGTGGACAAGTTGCTTAGAATAATCTTGAACTGAGAAAGAGTCTCAAAAACAGATAAATATAAGGTACAATAGTTTGATCATTAACTGAAGAAGCACTATCTCCAGAGCTTCGACTGGAATTTGCAAGGAACAATTCATGGATAATTTGTTGGAGTTGTTCTTCACAGATACGGAAGGTAGGAGGAGCAGAGCAGGGTTGTCATTTCGATAAGAGGGTCCACACAGTGACATCAGGGGGTTCAGATAAAAATAGATTTTGATAAGCTGTCATAGCAGCAATGTATGGATTTGGTTGATGGAAATCAAAGTTAAAGAAATTTTGAGGTGAACAAGCCGAAGCAATCATACTAGGTGGCGACATATTACTAGATTGTCCAGTTCTGGATCTAACCTTAATCTAAATACCATCTCTTTTGGCATAGTCCATACAGTGCAGTGAGTGAGCATTAAACACGTCAGCATGACATAATGCTACCACAATTTCTCCTTTAAGCTTTATATTGAAAAACTCAAACACATATGTGAGAAACATACCATAAGGCAATGCAGCCTTCGACCTACTCAGGAATTCTTTCATTATAGTCATTATAAGATAGGTAGATCTATAGGGTCTTCATTAAAATGTTGTAATCAAACATATGTCTCTATCTATTACTACATTAAAGGAACCAGCACGAGGGGCAAGAATCTTGGCAATGATACTATGAAATAGTCTATTTTCAACTGACAACATGTTTGCATCAAGAGTATCTATGTTGCTAGCTTCATTGTCATCTATGTTAAGGATCATACCAAGTTTATAACTCCGTTCACTGGGAAGGATTTCTAAGATACCATCAGAAGGAATGTTTAAGGCGGAACCTAACGTTTTACAGTCAAGGTCAATCCTAGTCTTTTTGACACAGGATAAAATAGTTCCACTACCAAAGGTTATATTCTTGTAAAATTCTCTAATTAATTCAGGATATATTGGCCTTTTGGTAGATAACAGTTTTGTCCAACCTTGATTTGTAAAAAGTTTTTCAATTTTAAAACCTTCTTGATCTAGGAAGTTAAAGTCTACTAACCTGCCGTGAGCAAATGATTTGATGGCTATCAGAGTGTTGATATGAGAAGAAGATGAGGAAGACTTCCTTCGAAGATTAGAATCATCATCCCTCAAGATTGCTTTCTTCTTGGGATCCATCCACGATCTTCTTGAGAGTTAAATAGAGAAAAGAGCTAGGAAGTAAGATGGAATGAAGTTAGATGGAAAAGATAGAGGACGATTTGGTGAAGGATCGGTTGGAAGAGGAGAAGACGGATGATGAAGAACTGGATGACTGAGGAGAAGTGCTTGAAGATGGATGGTTTCTTGAATGAAAAAGCTATATATGGAGAAAGCTCTAGGTAGTTAACTAGCAGGTGAGGTTGCCTGTTGGTTAACTACCATGAAAGGAATAAATGAGGAATGATTGGCCAGTTGGGGGATTCAATGTAAAGCATTTTATATCTCAAAAGAGGATTTGGCCGGTAGGTAAGATTCTCCATTAATTCAACTTTAAAGTCTAGTTAACTTCTAGCACACTTAATGCATTCAATTCCATAAAGAGATTTGATTGAAAGATGTCATGCAACATTAGTTTTCAGATATTAAAATGCATCAAGTATTTTATCAATTGTCATTAAGCTAGGATCAAACATTCCTAATTCTCTTCTAATTTCATAAAATTTTGTTTCATCTAGAGGCTTAGTAAAAATATCAGCAATTTGATTTTAGTATTTAAAAATTCAATAACATTTCCATTGTTAACATGATCTCTAATGAAATGATGTCTAATTTCTATATGTTTGGTTCTAAAATTGAATAGGATTTTTAGTTAAGCTGATTGCACTTGTATTATCACATTTTATAGGTATGGCTTTTTGTTTAATACCATAATCTTCTAGCTGTTGCTTAATCCATAAGATTTGAGCACAGCAACTTTCAGCTGCAACGTATTCGGCTTCAGCCGTAACAGTGCTACTGAAGTTTGCTTTTTGCTAAACCATAAATTAAGTTAACACCTAGAAACTGGCAAGTTCCACTGGTTGATTTCCTATCTAGTTTACATCCAGCAAAATCTGAATCAGTGTATCCTATTAAGTCAATGCTAGATTGTTTGTCATACCATAAACCTAAATTTACTATTCCATTTAAATATTTAAATATTCTTTTAACAGCAAGCAAGTGTGATTCTTTAGGATTGGCTTGATATCTAGCACACATGCAAACACTGAATAAAATATCTGGTCTACTAGCAGTTAAATATAGCAATGATCCTATCATGCCTCTATATAATTTCAATCAACAGTCTTTTCAGTACTATAAGATTCAAGTCTAATGATCTCATAGGAGTACTGATGTTTGGATGTCTCCATGCCAAACTTCTTGATCATTTCTTTGATATATTTAGATTGGCTTATGAAATCTCTCTTTGCTTTGTTTGATTTGTAGTCCAAGGAAGTAGTTCGCTCTTCCATCATACTCATCTCGAACTCTCCTGCATAAGCTTTGCAAAGTCCTTGCACAAAGAATATTAGTGGCACCAATATGATATCATAAAATAGATTTAAATAATATATCTTTATCTTATCTTTTAATAAATAAAGTTGTATCCATATTTCCTCAATAAAGTCATTACTGATCAAGAATTTGCTTAATCTTTCATACCAAGCCCGGGGTGCTTGTTTTAAACCATATAAAGCTTTGTTCAATTAAAAAACGTGGTTTGAAAACAAGTGATTTTCAAATCCGGGTGGCTGTTCCATAAAAACTTGTTCAGCAATGTATCCATTCAAGAAAGCGCTTTTAACATCCATTTGATATAGTTTAAAATTTATAAAACAAGCATAAGCAAGAAGTAATCTAATAGCTTCTAATCTAGCAACAGGGGCATAAGTCTCATCAAAATCAATTCAATCTTCTTGATTATAGTCCTTAGCTACTAATCTTGCTTTATTTCTAATTATATTACCATGTTCATCCAATTTGTTTCTAAAAACCCATTTAGTTCCAATAATTTGATGATCATGAGGTCTTTCAGTAAGAGTCCATACATTATTTCTTTCAAACTGGTGAAGTTCCTCATGCATGGCATTAATCCAATCAGCATTTATCATCATAACATTTAGGTTCAATTTTAGATACAAATGCTAGGTTATTATAAGTATCTCTAAATAATAATCTAGTTCTAACTCCATGAGATGGATCACCTATAATTGATCTTTAGGGTGACTGAGAATGTACCTCCAACCTCTTTCTAATTCGTCATTACCTTATGAGGCTTCAGGTAGGTCAGCGTTCCTTCTTCATTTACTTCTTATGTATCTGAGTCATTTTTGTCCTTTAATGTGATATCCTTGAGTTGATCTTCAATTTCATCTGCATCATTTATACCTTTTCTCTTCCTTAATGGAAGATCATTAGATTCATCAAAGATAACATGAATTGATTCTTCAACTACTAGAGTCTTTTTGTTAAATACTCTAAAAGCTCTACTATGCAAAGAATAACCAAGAAAAATTCCTTCATCAGATTTAGCATCAAATTTATCAAGGTTTGATTTCACATTATTTAAAACAAACATCAGCATCCAAAAACATGAAAGTAACTTATATTAGTTTTCTTCCTTTCCAAAGCTCATATGGAGTCTTTTTCAAAACAGGTCTAATCAATGCACGATTTAAAATATAGCATGCAGTGTTGATAGCTTCTGCCAAAAATATTTTAAGAGATTGCTCTCACACATATGGTACGGGCCATTTCTTCTAAAGTTCTATTTTTTCTTTCTACTACTCCATTTTGTTGTGGTGTTCTTGGTGCAGAAAAATTATGTTAATTCTATTTTCATTACAAAAATCTTCAAAAGATTTATTTTGAAATTCTTTTCCATGATCACTTGAATTGATAAAACAGAAGAATTCTTTTCATTTGTAATTCTATTAAATAATTTTGAAATGCTGAAAATGCTTCATCTTTACTAGTTAAAATAAAACCCATGTAAAAGAAAAATCATCAATAACAACAAAACCATATCCTTTCCTCCTAGACTAGTGTTCTTGTAGGACCGAATAAATCCATATGCAAGAGTTCTAAAGGTCTAGTGGTTGAAACTAAATTCTTGATTTAAAAGATACTCTGGTTTGTTTTCCAAATTGACAAGCATTACAAATCTTATCTTTTTCAAAAATAAGTTTTGGCAAACCATGTACTAAATCCTTCTTAATTAATTTAGATAATAAATCCATGTTTGCATGAGCTAGCCTACGATGCCATAACCAACTATTATCAGTTTTATTGTTTGTAGCACCTAGCTAGGCAATCAATATTTTATTATGCAAATCATTTAAATTAACAATGTATACATTACCATGCCTTTGACCAATAAATTTCATATTTTCATTTGCAGGATTTTTAACAATGCATAAGGATGATTCAAATGTACCATTAAATCCTTTGTCACATAATTGACTAATACTAAGTAAATTGTGTTTCAGTCCTTTCACAAATAAGACATTATCAATATAAGCATGAGGTGTAATACCTATTTTTCCAATGCCAATTATTTTTCCTTGGCCATTATCACCAAAAGTAACAACACCTCCATCTTTTGCCTCCAAAGTGATGAATTGTGATTCATCACCGGTCATGTGTCTTGAGCATCCGCTATCCAAGTACCATTATCTTTTAATTGCTCGGGTTGCAAGATACACATGCATACACAATTTCAAATTTTGTTCTTAGGTACCCAATTTCTTGGGTCTTTTGGGGTTAGTCAAGATAGTTCCTTTTGGAACCCATATTTTTCTCGCCTTGTGTGTGTGACAAGTATAAGCTTTATGTCCTAATTTTTCACATTTAAAACATAGACTTTTGGTTGAGTCATTACCATGCACATAAATAATTTTTAAAAATTTTTGTCTTTCAAAAGGATTATATCTAAGACCAGCTCTATTGTAAACATATCTTTGACTATTCAAGATTATTTCTAATTTTTCTGAGCTTAAAGTAAATCTATCAACAATTGGTTTTAATTTATTTACTTCATTTTTCAAATCTTGGTTTTCCTTTAACAATGTTTCATTTTCTTTTGAAATCCTTTCTTTTTCAAGATTAAGATTTTTGATTTCATTTTTCAAATCTTTATTCTTTGAACTTAAGTTTACAAAATCATCAACAAGTTCATAAAATGCACCATGTAATTCATCAAAAGTAAAGTCATCTAGAAAGCTAGAACTTACCTTATCATTATTAGCCATGAAACAAACATTTACAATTTCAGTTTTCTCTTCATCTTTTGAACTTGTAGCTTCGTTGTTGCTCCATGTAGCCATCATTGCTTTCTTCTTGACTCTTTTAGATCCTTTCTTTAATAGTGGACATTCTGGTCTGATATGTCCAGGCTTTTTGCACTCATAGCATGTTGGAGATTCACTCTTTTCCTTATCTTTGCTATGGTCTCCTTTGACAAATTTTTTTTTTTCCAAACTTCTTTCTTTTCATGAACTTTTTGAATTTCCTTGAGATAAGTGTCATTTCATCATCTTTCTCACTGTCACTTGTGGTTCCTCACTTTCATCATCTTGAGTTGCACTTTTTAATGCCATAGTTCTTTTCTTCTTTGATTCATCTTCATCAATATGTTATCATTGCTGAAGCTCATGAGTCATCAAAGAACCGACTAACTCTTTAAGTGATAAAGTGTTGAGATCCTTTGCTTCTTGTATTGCAGTGACTTTGGCTTCTCATGATCTAGGTAAAGATCATAAGATTTTTCTAACAAGATCACTGTTAGCATAAGATTTTCCAAGACTTTTTAGTCCATTAAAAATATCAGTAAATCTTGTAAACATATCAGTAATATTCTCAGCAAAATCCATCTTAAACAATTCATACTTATGAACAAGCATATTTATTTTGGATTATTTGACTTGATTTGTTCCTTCATGTGTGACTTTAAGTCTATCCCAGATTTTTTAGCAGACATGCAAGTAGATATGCGATTAAACTCATTTGCATCAAGAGAGCAATAAAAAATATTCATAGCTTTAACATTTAATTGAGCTAGTTTCTTATCTTGCTCATCCCATTCAGATTCAGGTTTTGCAATATCAATATTATCAATCTTAATAATGGGTGTGTGGTCCATTAATTATGATTCCCCATAAATCATAATCTAGTGCTTGAATGAAGATTTTCATTCGTGCTTTCCAATATGTGTAATTTGTTCCACTGAACAAAGGTGGTCTATTAGTTGACTGTTCTTCAATCAACATAGATCCCATTTGGATTACTACTGATCTTTGGCTCAAGCTAATCAATGATAGAAATCAAGAGCACACTGCTCTGATACCACTTGTTGCTCAGATGCAGCAACCCAAAAGGGGGGTGAATTGGATATTAAAAATTTATTACTATGCAAGTATGTGCTTTAACCCTAATTTAAATTTGATTTGCAGCGGTGTAGTGTAGTGCACAAGATAGTAACAGAGAATCAAACAACCACAAACACAAGAGATTTTATAGTGGTTCAGTGCCAAACTCAGCACCTACGTCCACTCCCCAAAACCATTGGGAATTCTACTAATCGTATCACAACGATTACAACCTCTAGCCTTCCCCGGCTAGCCCTCTTGTTTTACAAGGCACAAGGCAGCCAAAACCCCTAGCCTTCCCTGGCTAGTCCTCTTGTTTAACAGCACAAGGAAGCCAACCCCTAGCCTTACCAGGCTAGTCCTCTTGTTTAACGGCACAAGGAGGCCAACAAGAACCAAAGGGTTAGCATTAACCCTTTTATAAAAGATTCAAAGTAAATGATAACAAGTAGCTCCTATAATGAGCAAATATTCAGAGAATACTTTACAAATTTGTAGCAAATCCTCAGAAATAAATGAACAATGTCGAGGTGGCTTGATTCTTGATTTGCTTGAAGGCTTTAAAGATCGGAACAACTTTTTAGCAATGAATGATCTTCAATGCACAGCAACTAGCTTTCAACCACTCCAAAAATATGCAATAAAAGCTTTCTTTCTTGGATATCTCTCTTGTATTTCTCTTTTTCAAAATTTGTCATGTTTTGCTTCTAGTCTCAGCTATATATAACAATCCAACACAAAAAGATCCGTTAGATACAATTGAAACAAATGAAAATAAAAACAGGAAAAAAGGTAACCATTGAGATTATTTCCCTTAAGCATTGAATGCATGAATCTATTTGAGGTAGGAAGAACTCTGTCATAATTCAAAAATCAAAAGTTAGTATAGCTGAAAATAGAAATTAAAATAAAGTAGAGAGAGAGGAGCATGCCCAAAATGGCCAGAAAGGCAGCTAACTGGAATTAATTCTAGGCAGCTGAGAGAGTTGAAGATAATTGGCCATCAGAGGAGGAGGAGTCCTCAGCTAGCTCATAAGCTAGCTTCCAAGAGATCACACGCCATAAAAAAAGGCTTAGGAGAGGAGGAGCTAGCTCCTTGGCTAGCTAAAGCAACGATCAGTTAGCTTCCCAGCTAACTAATAAGCAATCCATGCAGCTCAGGAGAAAAAGTCAAGTCCCATCAGTTAGCTACTTAGCTAACTAAGCCAACAGATAGTTAGCTCTCTAGCTAACTGACAAGCAATCACACGGCTTAGGGAAAGATCCTTTGAAACGATAGTCAGCTCCCCAGCTAACTGAAATTGAATGGCACTCGGTCTGCAGGAGAAACAATACCATCAGAGAATGATGAGTTAGCTATTCAGCTAACTAAGCAACTGGTAGTTAGCTTCCCAGCTAACTAAACTCAAAAAGCAATAAAGCATCCATCCAGGAGAGTTAGCTCATCAGCTAACTAATGAAAAAGGCAGCCATATGCCTAGTGAGGAGCTAGCTTTTCAGTTAACTAAACCAAAAGTTAGCTAACTCTCTAGCTAACTAAGAAAAGAATTCAAACGGCTTGGAGGAGTGGAAGTTAGCTCTCCAGCTAACTGAAAAACATATCCCCTCGGCTTGGATTCCCTGTGAACAATAATAGTTAGCTAAGAAAGAAACCAGTTAACTCCAAAATAAAGCAGTCAACTAACAGGGGATGCTAGCTAGCTAAGAGAAGCATTAGCTAGCTCACCAGTCAGCTAAAAAGGAGGGGCATTCGGCCAAGACATGGTAACAGGAATTGATAGTTAACTAAAAGGCAAGCCAGCTAGCTAACAGGAAAGTCAAGTTAGCTAATTAGCTAACTGATACCCAAAGCAATCGGCCAGTACAGAAGTATTCAAACCATAGTTAACTAAAATGAAATCCAACTAACTCACAAAGAGGCCAAGCTAGCTAACAAGGAATTCTAGCTAGCTAATGAAGGAGCAAGCTAGCCATCTAGCTAAAAAAGACAAGGCTCGGCCAGACACTGAGAATCAATGGTAGTTAGCTATTTGTCATGCCAGCTAGCTAACAGGAAGAGCAAGCTAGCTAAATAGCTAACTCCCAAGATAAAATAGAACGACCATAGTGAATTTGATAGCAAACAAGTGGCAAGATAAAATGAATATATACTCACATAAAATTATGCATGAAGATACTTACTTGTAGAGCATCTGAAATTCCCTGCAACAAGCTTGATAAATAGAATTAACCATTTGCTTAATTGTTTTGTAAACATCAAAATCAATGTAGGGTCGATACTAGGCATGCATATTTAAGGTGCTTGAAAAGTGGTTTCAGTTCTAATTTGGGTGCTTTCTCTATTGATGATTTGGGTAATAGTTCAGGTACTTTCTCTAGTAGTTCAGTTGGAGGTTTCCATCTTGATTTTTCATCAATTGTGGTAATCTCATTAATTTGCTTCCAATCTTGGTCTATACAGATTTCTAGATCAAGTTCTTTGTCACTAAGGTCAATTGGATTATAAATAGTATTTTGAACATAAATTGAGTCGCTTGTTTGATATGTATTGGTATGATTGATAATATTAAGATCAATTGACATATTTTCAAAGAAAAGTTTTATTAATCCATTTTGGTAATTAATTAGGGCATTAGCTTTGGCCAAACAATGGTCTACCTAAAATCACTGGGATGTGGCTCTTTGGGTTTGTCGTCGATTCAGTTTCTAAAATCACAAAGTCCACCGAGTAGATACAGTCACCAACTTTGATCAACACATCCTTTACTATTCTCTTAGGTACTTTCAAAGAGTGATCTTCTAGTTATAGGATCATTTTCGTAGGCTTTAGTTCTCCTAACCCTAGTTGCTCATATACAAAGTATGTCAATATTAACACTTATCTCTAAGTCTAATAGAGCCCTATTTATGAGGGTGTTTCCCATAATGCATGAAATAGTGGATGATCCTGGATCTTTGTATTTTACTGGCATATGGTTTGACAGGTAAGAGCTCACACTGGCTGCCAAAAAGGCTCTCTTGGGCATATTGGTGGTTTTCTTTTTGGTACATAGATCCTTAAGAAATTTAGCATAGGCTGGGACCTATTGGATCATGTCCAGTAACAAGATGTTTACTTTAACTTGCTTAAAGACCTCCAAAATCTTATTAAATTGGGCTAAATTTTGGTTGGACTTAAGTCTATTTGGGAATGGTGTTACAACCCTAATTTTTTGTTTATTTTCCTCTGGCATGGGCTCAGCTGGTAGGTTAGGCATTACATTAGACTCCGATGCCTCAGGTGTTTCGGGCTGACCCAGCTCAATAAGTTATTCAAGTGGTGGGACTTCTAATTCTTTTTCTTCATATGTACCCACCTAGTTTTCTATTTGTTTTTAGATCTTAATGTATGAATGACACTTAGTTGGTTAATCTAGGCTCCTTGTTTTGATCCTTGGATGTTTAGGTTCCTAGGGTTAGTTTCAGGCTGACTCAGTAGCTTACACCATTCTCTTTCACTGAATACTATGGCTAGTTGACCTATCTAGGTTTCTAGTTTTGCAATGGATTGTGTGTGAATGAAGGAGTTGAGTATTCATTTCTAGCCCTTTCAATGCTTGTAACTGATGGTAACCTCAGAACGATTTTGAGATGTTTGCGGAAGCGTGATAAGGATCAAATCACATATCTTAGCGGAAGCAAGATAAGGATCAAATCCCATATCTTAAAAAATTGAGTTAGCGATCTATACCTGTATTAATTTAATAACAAAAACAATAAGGAGATTAAGAAATTGACCTTTCGTTCTCCATCAATACTACCTTGAAATCACCAAATCCTTTTGATCACCACGGATCTTTCCAAACGTTCTCCAATTATGATGAACACGAACGAGTGGGCATTCCTTTGAGTTTGATTGAGATCATACAACTGAGTTTCATTCACTTTGCATTCTCAGCTCATGAGATAAAGTGAAGTTGAAGAAGAGAACTCTCTATGGTTGATCATTATCTTCCGATGTTCTGCTCTATTATTCTTCTCTTGGAATTTTATATTATGAGAGAATAATAAAAATAACTTCCAACTCTTGAAATTACTTTAACGTATGTCAATCCAACAACCAATTGTTGGTTAGTTTTGATATATTTATCATGGGACATTACGGGAGAGATAAAAGCTCTCTCACGATCCCATATATTTCTTCAACAACTAAATAATTTCCATATAGACACTTCTCGTGGAATATGCCTACGATGTGTTCCTAGCACACAGTATATTCTTAAATTTAAAATAATTTTAAATTTATTTTAAATAATCATATTATTTAAATAGAAATTAATCCAATTAATTTCTGTATGAAATTTAATTTAGAATTCTTAATTCCAAATTAATAACTCAACCCAACATAACATAAAGTTCACATAATTTAATGGAGTCGTCCAGAGGAACTATGGGCATTATAATTTTAAGCTCTAATAATTTTGACATTCAATTAACACCTTAATCAAAATATCAAAATTATTAATTCCAAATTACTCTACTAAAAATTTAGAACTGCACTCTTAAAATTATAAAATTAATTATATTCAAAAGGATTTGAATCGTCCATTGATATAGTCACTACATATAAATCAATCCTCCATAAATGGTTCATAATCAAAGCTAAGCATTTTTCATTAACCTCTTTAATTATATCTTTATCCATAAGTACCATTGATTCTATAATGAATAATATATTTATGATCTAATCATAAATTGAGCGCTCTTATTATTCAAGTCCCGAATCAACATTTATGGAAACCGTCCATCTAACTTCTTTACGAAGGAATGGATTTTATCTTGTATATTAATATTTCTGGCTACTTATGTTATTATATTTCTAATATACCAAGAATTTGACACTATATTTCTGTGTCATTACCTGGTAAGTCAAAAAATATAATACAATAAATAGGAGTCTATTAATTACTCAGAATTAAGATCGATTCACATATGACCATCATTGATTAATTTTGAATGCTCTATTTTAACAATGAAATTTATTAGAGATTCATAATTAATCGTGTTCTAGTTCTATATAATCAAATTATATAAAGCACTTTCATTCCGATAATCTTATTATCAACAATCCGGATAAGATCGTTTCATTCAGAATGTAATGAATTGTGCTAGTAATTTTAAATTAAAGATCCCGATTGCAACTTTAATTTATAATTATGGATAAATTTAGATTATTTTACTTAAATATTATCCTCTGCATATAACACTTATATACAATATTTAAAGTCACATTTTAAATAATCCAGGGATTTTTGATATTTATAAAGCATCATGACATGCATGCAAGTATAATATTAAAATATTTCTCAAATATTCAGCAAAATAATAAATATCATTTGTTTATGGGCGCATATCCCAACAATCTCCCACTTGCCCTAAAGAAATGCAACATATCTCTAAATCTCATCCCATCAAGATGTAGCTCAAAACCTCGAGCTGTTAATGTCTTAGTAAACGGATCAGCTATATTGTTCGTAGATGCGATCTTCTTAACTGAAACGTTTCCTCTACTGATAATCTCTCTTACAAGATAAAATTTTCTCTTTATATGATTTCATTTACGGTGGTTTCTGGGTTCCTTGGCATTGGCTACTGCTCCACTGTTGTCACAATAGAGTTTAACTAGTTCATGCATATCTGGAACAACTTCTAGATCTTTCAAGAATTCCCAAAGCCAGACTGCCTCCTTAGCTGCTTCACAAGCTGCTACATATTTAGCCTCCATGGTTGAGTCAGCAATGTAAGTTTGCTTGACGCTTCTCCATATAATGGCTCCTCCTCCCAAAGTGAACACAGCTCTAGAAGTAGACTTCCTAGAGTCTCTATCTGATTGGAAATCAGAATCTGTATATCCAACATGAATCAAATCCCTACTGGAATATACCAGCATATAGTTTCTCGTACACCTCAGATATTTCAGAATATGCTTGATTGCAACCCAGTGATCCAATCCTGGGTTTGACTGATATCGGCTAACCACTCCCATTACAAAGCAGATGTCGGGTCTTGTACACAACATTGCATATATCAAACTACCAACTGCCGAAGCATAGGGAATTCATCTCATATCTTCCTCCTCTTGCAGTGTTTTAGGACACTGCTCTTTAGAAAGATGAACTCCATGTCGAGTAGGTAAATTACCTTGCTTAGAGTTTTGCATCGCAAATCTGACAAGCACCTTGTCAATATACGATGCCTGAAACAATGCCAAAAGCCTATTCTTGCAATCCCGTATAATTTGGATGCCAAGAATGTAGCTTGCTTCTCCAAAATCCTTCATTTGGAATTGGCTAGATAGCCAGTTCTTTATTTTGGATAGTGATCCTACATCATTCCCAATGATCAAAATGTCATCCACATAAAGAACTAAGAAGACCACTTTATTTCCTTCCTTTTGCTTATAGACACAAGGTTCACCTAAATTTTGTTCAAAACCATAAGATTTTATGGCTTCATTAAATCTGATGTTCCAAGATCTAGAAGCTTGCTTAAGCCCATAAATGGACCTTTGTAATTTGCAGACTTTCTGCTCTTGGCCTTTAACCACAAAAACCTCTGGTTGGACCATATAAATAGTCTCTTCAAGATAGCCATTCAAAAACGCAGTCTTGACATCCATTTGCCATATCTCATAATCATAATGAGCAGTAATAGACAAGAGAATCCAAATGGATTTTAGCATGGCTACTGGCAAAAAAGTATCCTTATAGTCTACTCCTTCCATTTGGGTAAAACCTTTTGCCACTAACCTAGCCTTGAAAGTCTCTACTTTTTTATCAGCTCCTCTTTTTCTCTTATAGATCAATTTGCATCCAATAGGCCTTACGCCTTCTGGTAGATCTACAAGCTTCCAGACTAAATTAGAATATATTGATTCCATTTTGAGTTTCATGGCTTCCTGCCATCTCTCTTGATCAACATCCTCCATTGCCATCTTGTATGTCAATGGATCATCATCACTGCCATCGGTGACTGCAACTTGTGCTTTTCCATCCTGACCATAGTGGATGGGTAACCTTATTTCCCTCCCACTACATTGTGGTGGTGGTGGTGTTTGATCTTGAGTAGTGGTCTCAACTTTTATCGTTCAACAACTTTTGTTGGTGTGGAGCTGATCTCATCAGCTAGCAACTCTTCAAGAACTACTTTACTTCTAGGTTTGAATTCTATAATATAATTGTACTCGAGAAACATAGCATTTATTGACACAAATACTCTGTTATCTTGAGCACTATAAAATAGACCTTCTCTCGTTTCCTTAGAGTATCCAACAAACATGCATACTTCTGAATGAGGTTCCAACTTTCTAGTCTTTCCTTTTAGCACATGAGCTGGATATCCCCATATGTGGATATGTCTTAAACTAGGTTTGCGACCGTTCCATAACTCTAAGGGAGTCTTAGGGATTGACTTAGATGGAACTAAATTTAGAATGTACACAGCTGTTTGTAATGCATATCCCCAAAATGAGGTAGGTAAACAAGAATAGCTTAACATTGATCTTATCATATCAAGTAAAGTGCGATTCCTTCTTTCAGTTACACCATTTTGCTATGGTATCGCAGGTGCCATGAGCTGTGATAATATTCCATTCTCAATCAAGTGGTCCTGAATTCATAATCCAAGTACTCTCCTCCTCGATCAGATCGAAGAGTTTTGATTGATTTATTGAGTTGTTTTTCTACTTCAGCATGGAATTCTTTGAACTTTTCAAAGGCCTCAGATTTTCTTTGCATCAGATATGCATATCCATATATAGAATAATCATCAATGAATGTGATGAAATATTCATAGCCTCCTTTAGCTTTGACATTCAAAGGCCCACATACATCAGTATGTATGATCTCTAAAGGTGCTTTTGCTCTTCATCTTTTGCTGAAAAGGTCTTTTGGTCATTTTTCTTTCTAGACAGGATTCACAGACGGGTAGAGTGCCAACTCTTAGCTCTCTTAAAGGACCATCCTTCACTAATCTTTCTATTCTGTCTATATTAATATGACCAAGCCTCAAATGCCACAAATACGTGTCATTATCATTATTCACAACTTTTCTTCTTGTAGGAGTTGGTTTAGCGACTTTAAACATTTCGGTTTGAAGCAAGTTGTTGGAATTTGGTTTAACAAAATATAAACCATTTTCAACATACCCAGAACAAATATTTATTCCATTCTTATAAATTGAAACCGAGTCAATACTAAAGGAAACAGAAATAAATTGTTCATGCAACTTCGACACCGAAATCAAATTCCGTTTGAAATCTGGAATATAATAAATATTGTTCAAAAGCAAATATTTATTATCAGCAAACGATAGTCGAACTATCCCTACTGCTGTCGCTGACACCTTTTCTCCACTGCCTACTCTCATCGTGAAATCTCCCACTTGAAGATCCTGGGCAGACTCAAGCATCTGCAAAGAAACACAGACATGGTTAGATGCTCCTGAATTAATGATCCAGCTTGAGAAATCATTCTCAACTAAGCATGTTTCCATGACTAGTAAATCTAATTTACCTTGTTTCTTTTTCTGTTTAGTTCCTTTTCCAATAGCCATCTTGATGACAGTGGAAACACTTTCCTTTAGGTTTAGGCTGAGCAACCTTTCCTTTCTTCTTCTGGACCTTCTTCTTGTTATCCTTTTTCTTTCCCACATAGTTCTTCTTCTTTTTCTTTGAACAAGAAGGCTTTTCCTCAGCTGCATTGGCTTCTGCAACATTTGCCTTACCACCCTTATCATCTATAAGAGTCTCATATATTTGCAGCTTATTCAGGAGTTCAGTCAGATTACACTTTTTGTGATTCATAATGTAATTAGTCCTGAATTGGAGAAAAGTAGGAGATAGTGTCTCTGGGATCATGCCAACCTGAGTCTTTTCATCAATTTTAGCTCCATTGATCTCAGCCTCATTGAAATGATTGACCATTTTGAGGATGTGCTCATGAACAAAAGAACCATTGTTTATTTTACTATTCATAATGACTTTTACAGCTTCGTAGCGAGCCTGATCAGATGAACATCCAAACATATGCTGCAGAGATTCCATAATCTCTCTTGCAGTTTCAAAGGCCTCGTGCTTAGTTCTAAGCACGTAATTCATTGCTGCTAACAAGTAGCAACGGGCTTTGTTATTTGCAACAACATAACAGTTGTACTCATCAGTTACAACCTTGGAGGCATTAGAGGACAATCCTCTTTAAGGACATAGTGGTAGTTTTCATTAATGAGAAGGATATTCATGTTGCTTTTCCACTTAACAAAATTTTTACCAGTTAATACTTGAGAGGCGAGAAGTGAGAAAATCAGGTTTGACATATTTGCTAAAAAGTAAAAAAATTTTAATAAATAATTACATAAATATCATCACACAATTTAAGACAAAGTAAATATGATGCATAAATGCACATGTTAAAATACACAAAAACATGTTTACTTGAAAAGCCTAAGGAATTTTAATCTCCACAACTAAGTGCCGCCATAGGGTAGGTCAAATAGTTGCTAATTAAAATAAGACTTTCTCAATTAATAAGTATCTGCCAAAATATCTCATATTTCAATACTCATTAATGTTCTTAAATTTTGGTCAAAAAAATAATTAACTAATTTAATTATTTCTTTATGAGTGCGACCTATCGTATCAGACTTTTTGAGACTTAACTTAGAAATTACCGCCATAGGGTAGGTCATTCTAAAATACATCTTAAAAATCCTATCTCATTGAAGACAACCTTGGTATTGCCATTAGTAGACACCCTTCATAGGGAGGACAAAATCAAAGCATCGCGAGGCGCTACTAATAACTCACGGTGTTGTATTAACGATGGAGACCAAGGGTTTATATTGTCATATTACCCCTCCCACTCATTATTTTGCAAAAGTGTATTTTATTTATAAAACAACTTTTGTTTCATAAACCCTTAGTTAATTTAAACAATTTAAATCACTAATATTTTATGATTTTAAACACTTTAAAATTATAAAATAAGCTAAATGTGATAACTTAAATATAACACTTAAATTTAAAACATCACATTTAGCACATTAATTTTGCAAATCCAATTGCTAAATTAATTTATAAATTTAATCTCATTAAATTTATTGTAGAGTGCATTAAATATAATTTACTAAAACTTTTTTAGTAAAAATTAATAATACAAATAGATGTGTAGACACATTTCTATATGCATGAAATGTAATTATTATCGACATAACAAAACATCACATTTCTATAGGCATGAAATGTAATTATTATCGACACAACAAAACATTACGAAAAAACAATGTAATTTTTATCAACATAATAAAAATATTCAATAAATAAAACTTCTCATATTTTGACTCTTCATGTCTTTGGAGACATAGAGGCTCATCAAATTCCTGGGATGTAATTATTATCAACATAATAAAAACATTCAATAAATAAAACTTCTCATATTGTGACTCTTTATGTCTTTGGAGATAGAGAGGCTCATCAAATTCCTGGGAAATGGTGAGACTTTTCGAATCACTGGAAAACGATGAGGCTCTTTGAATTCCTGAGAAACGGTGAGGCTCAGAGACAAGAGAAGGGACTCCCCATTCAAAACCTCTTGAAAAATATTCTATCTGACAGCCTTTGAAAAATTTCTCAATAAAACAAGACTCTTTAATAAGTAAAAAAAATTCTAATTAAGAACTTTTCTCAAAACCATAAAGAACCATTCTTCATCAATACAAAATGAATCATATATTCAATTGATCTAATCAAAAGGAAACTGCATAACTTATTCTATGGAATAGAAAAATTAACGCCAATCCATTCGCACATGCATTCATCATCATGAAAAAAGCATATACCATTATGCATGAGTGCCTACCCAATTATCATATAATCTATTATTAAATTAATAGGGGTATAACATGCTCTGATACCAATTGATGGTAACCTCAGAACGATTTTGAGATATTTGCGGAAGCGTGATAAGGATCAAATCACATATCTTAGCAGAAGCAAGATAAGGATCAAATCCCATATATTAAAAAATTGAGTTAGCGATCTATACCCGTATTAATTTAATAACAAAAATAATAGGGAGATTAAGAAATTGACCTTTCGTCCTCCACCAATACTACCTTAAAATCACAAATTCTTTTGATCACCATGGATCTTTCCAAACGTTCTCTAAATTATGATGAACACAAATGAGTGGGCGTTCCTTTGGGTTGTGATTGAGATCATACAACTGAGTTTCATTCAGCATTCTCAGCTCATGAGATAAAGTGAAGTTGAAGGAGAAAACTCTCTGTGGTTGATCATTATCTTCCGATGTTCTCCTGTATTATTATTCTCTTGTGAATCATATATTCTGAGAGAATAATAAAGATAACTTCAAACTCTTGTAATTACTTTTACGTATATCAATCCAACAACCAATTGTTGGCTAGTTTTGATATATTTATCATGGGACGTTACGGAAGAGATAAAAGCTCTCTCACGATCCCATATATATTTCTCCAATAACTAAATAATTTTTACATAGACTCTTCTCGTGGAATATGCCTATGATGTGTTCCTAGCACACAGTATATTCTTAAATTTAAAATAATCTTAAATTTATTTTTAAATAATCATATTATTTAAAATAGAAATTGATCCAATTAATTTTTGTATGAAATTTAATTCAGAATTCTTAATTTCAAATTAATAACTCAACCCAACATAACATAAAGTTCACATAATTTAATGGAGCTATTCAGAGGAACTATGGACATTATAATTTTAAGCTTCAATAATTTTGACATTCAATTAACACCTTAATCAAAATATTAAAATTATTAATTCCAAATTACTCCACTAAAAATTTGGAACTGCACTCTTAAAATTATAAAATTAATTATATTCAAAAGGATTTGAATCATTAATTGATATAGTCACTACATATAAATCAATCTTCCATAAACGGTTCATAATCAAAGCTAGGCATTTTTCGTTAACCTCTTTAATTATATCTTTATCCATAAGTACCATTGATTCTATAATGTATAATATATTTATGATCTAATCATAAATTGAGCGCTCTTATTATTCAAGTCCTGAATCAACACTTATGGGAACCGTTTATCTGATGAAGGAATGGATTTCATCTTTTATATTAATATTCTCGGCTACTTATGTTATTATATTTCCAATATACCAAGAATTTGACACTATGTTTCTGTGTCATTACCCGGTAAGTTAAAAAATATAATATAATAAATAGGAGTCTATTAATTACTCAAAATTAAGATCAATTCACATATGACTATCATTGATTAATTTTGAATGCTCTATTTTAACAACGAAATTTATTAGAGATTCATAATTAATCATATTCTAGTCCTATATAATCAAATTATATAAAGCACTTTCATTCTGATAATCTCATTATCAACAATCCGGATAAGATCGTTTCATTCAGAATGTAATGAATCATGCTAGTAATTTTAAATTAAAGATCCCAATTGCAACTTTAATTTATAATTACTGATAAATTTAGATTATTTTACTTTAAATATTATCCTCTGCATATAACACTTATATACAATATTTAAAGTCACATTTTAAATAATCCAAGGATTTTTGATATTTATAAAGCATCATAACATGCATGCATATATAATATTGAAATATTTCTTAAATATTCAGTAAAATAATAAATATCATTTGTTTATGGGCACATATCCCAACAGTAACACCTTCTCTTCGAAAGTAGGATCATGATTATTTGATGGAGGTTAAGGAGCACTTGGATATTGGGAATATGACATGCTTCTGAATTAGATCTCCTGATGGTTAGGCCTAATTGATGTTGGACTGATGATAGGTTGAGGTTTCTAAAAAAATTGGATGATTTTGCCAGCTAGGATTGTAAGTATTCGAATATGGATCATTTCCTGGTCTAGGAACCATTCAGGTTTGGGCTTGGTGGGCTTGCTCCTGAACAAGCTCAGAAAATTGGTATGCGGCTGGACATTTACCTATAGAATGGGTTAGACTCAAATAGATTATACAAACCTCATGTAATTGAGTAGATGGGGAAGATGTGTTTCCAACTTATAAAATTTGATCAAGTTTTTGGGATAGTTCATCAACTTTGATATAGATATCTATAGACTGACCTATGTTGTATATTTCACATCTCTTAGGTTCTGTAGAAGGATCTCTACGGGCAGCAGAAATAGGGTGCAAGAAATTTTCATTTAGAGAATCAAAAAGCTGTCATGCCTTATGTTCATTTTTTAGCATAAATGTTCCTCCACATGAAGCATCTACCATTTGTTGGTGCCTTTCTGACAATCCATTATAAAAATATTGAACTAACTACCATTTAGGTATTGCATGGTGCAGATATTTTCTAGTTAATTCTTTTAATCTCTCCCATATTTCATGAAACATTTCTCCCTCTAACTGGAAAAAACTGGTTATGGCTTTTCTGATTTGATTCATTTTTCCTATAGAAAAGTATTTCTTAAGAAATTCCCTTTGAAGTTGGTCTCAAATTGAAATTATAACAGTGTCTAGTGAATTTAACCAATACTTGGCTCTATCTTTTAGAGAGAAAGGGAATAACTTAAGCCTAAGTGCCTCATCGAAAAATTTTGAATCTTGACAGTTGAGCAAATTTTCAAGAATTCATCTAAGTATTTGTAGGGATTTTTATTTATAAATCCATGAAAAGCTGGTAACATTTGGATTACAATGGACTTAATTTCATATTGGACAGCCTCTACTGGGGGTACTTGTATGCATGATGAATATGTATATTGTGAAGGGGCGAAGGACTCCTTCACTTGATGTGGTAGATTATTTTCTTGATTAAGATCCATAATGCGTGCTCTGTTTGCTCTACAAGTTCTCTCTATTTCAAGATTTAAGGGTATAATGTTGGGTTGTAATGATCAGTGACCAAGCATACACCCTACCAATACACTTTAAAGCAAACAGTAATTTAGTTTTCTTTTTCTTTTTTTTTAAACTAATGTAATAGAAGAGAAATGAGAAGATTCTATAGAAAATATCCTAAAAGATTCCTAAAACTAAGAGCAATGAAGAATAATTTAGTTAGGGTTTAATAATTATTAGCAATCAAGTTAACAAAGATTAGACTCTCTACTCTAGGCTTAATTTAGATCTAGACAACTCCTAACTTTCAAGACCGCCTTGGGACCGTCCAAGTCAAAAATTAGCTGATCAACTAGCCAGTTAAGGGTAAGGTCAGTGAGGGTCCCCCGTTACTTACTAGGTAAGCGAATGGAACTAATTAAATAACCACTTTCCTTTCCTTTTTTAGACACTAGTTAATCAGTCAATCCCGATCCGGTCCAACTCTTTCGGGTGCCTTATCCAATTGAGCTTGAGTTCCTGACGTTTAGTTAATATTATAGTTAAAGGCTTGGGTTAATGCAAAATGAAGGATGTAGTTTATGGGCCAAGGAAGGGTGATCAACTCTCCACCTTAACTTGACTAGAGGTTTGTGCCCTTGAAGTATTTTATAAAAATATAATGCATTTCAAACAACATGTCTAAACAAGTTAGAAAGTTTTTAAAGTTTATTATTTATTTTTTTAAATTAATTATGCTTTATGAAAAGTGTCTTAGGGTTTTCTTTTAGGTTCTTTAAGGTAAGTCAATTAGGTTAAAAGTGGATTTGTGATAAGATGAAAAGTAAATTTTTTTATGTTAAAAAGAAAATAAGAAAATCTAATAATTAAGGTAACTCAAAAAAAAGAAATAAGCTAAAGAGAGCAATAACTATTCAATAAAAAAATCACTCTTTTTTTATATAGAAGCACGAATAATAATGAAATAATAAAAAATTAAAAATATGAATAAAATTCATTAAAAAATTATGGTAATTTTTTATTTTTTTAATTTTTTTATGAACTAATCATGCCTGGATCCCCAACAACGACGCTAAACTTTGATCGTTGTTGGTCAAAAATAAAACCTACTCACTACTATAGCTAGCGGTGAATCGGAATCGTATCTTAGGGATCAAGGATAATTATTTTACGAAAATAAATAAAAGAAAATTATTTGTAGATGATTATACTTAGAATAGTGGTTATTAAAAGATAATAACTAATTAATTAATTAAAATTAGGAGAAGCAACCTAGGAATCTAAATCCACTATGCAAACAGGTTTATCTTCTTTTTTTTTATGTTGCATTAGTGATCGCTGTCGTTGGCGGTCAAAATAAAACATACACACTACTATACCTAGTAGTGAATCAGAATCGTATCCTCGAAGATCAAAAGCAATTATTTCATGAAAAAAAATTATCTGTAGATGATTATATTAAGAATAACGGTTATTAAAAGATAACAACTAATTAATTAATAAAATTAAAACAAGAGGAGAAGCAACCCAGAAATCTGAATCCACTATGCAAACAGGTTTTATCTTTTTTTTTTATATTGCTGTAGCAATAATTTTTACAAATTCAAAGTTAGAATAATTTATCTCTTGTCAGGCATGTACCATATTAGGAGATCATGGCACGTCCTCTTAGAGTATAAACTATCTAATTATTTGCAAAGTTAGAGGTCTAAAGATCTGTCTCTCTTAGGCACATATCGTATCCTGAGATCATAGTACGTCGATAGAGGGTACAGGCCATGTATGCCAGATCAAAACCTCGATTAGAAAAATAACTTGAAAGATATATGAAAGAAGAGCATGTTTTTATTGCATAAAAATCAAGAACAAAAAGAAAGATAGAACCTAACATGTCTCATCATCATCCCAAGTTGAAAGAATCTAGCCGCGCATTGCTGTTGCCAGCATCCCCTCCATAATTTTCCTCTCCCAGGCCTAAATACAATGATCTAAATAAAAGAAGAAGAAAAGAAACTTTGTAGAAAACTCCTCCTTCCCCAAACTACTACCTTAGGTCCTTCTTTTATAGAGTTTGTCTAGGGCTTCCTTCTAGTCAAAGTTGGAGTCAATCGAGCTCAAGATCATTAAGATATCATAAGAAAACTCCTCAGCCATCCATTCTAATCACCTGCCTTAGTTTGCACCGAGAATCATAAGAAATCATCTCTTCCTTTCTTTTTCGGCAAACAGCATCGTTGGACTCCAAAAATCGAGCTCTTTCCATCTATAGGCTTCTTTTCTACAAACATCCATAAAAGGTATCAATTCTTAATAAATTCAAAGTAATTAATATTTATTTTAATGATTGAATTGGAATAATAAATGCTAGTCTCTTAGCAATGTAATTAAAATAAAATCATGTGTCACTAAGATTCTCTTTTGCAAAATTAAATCTAGGATTAAGGTTGAAAGAAGCTAGCTAGTATCACTAACTAAGTATTGAGTTTTTGAAGTAAATTTTGTAGTCAAAACTATCAGAACTTTCTTAAAGTTCATCCATAGATCTACAACACTTGTGTTTATGATGGCTAACTTAGCATTTTGGTACCAGCTTGTAAGGAACAATGGTATCTTCGCTTATCACTTACTTTGATTGTTGACCCAATTATGATGAATACAAAAGCCATATGAGTATATTCCTTATGTTGCTAATGATTTTGATTAAGTGTTTCAGGTATTCAAATGTTTAAATAATCAAAATATAAAGGAAAATTGAGTTTGATTCGATTCTAATGTCATGTGTTAAAAGTTCAGACATTAGAGCCGACTCTAGAAGGTTTAGAGCCAACTCCGGAGCGTATCAGAACCTTTTGGCACTTTTGGCATGCATTAGAGTCGACTCTGCAGTTATTAGAGCTGACTCTAATCAAAAGACAGTAAGGCCCTAATTCTGCATCAAATTAGAGCCGACTCTGTCAGAGTATTAGAGCTGGCTCTAATGACAAAACAAAGACTAATTTTTTGGAGCTCAAATTAGAGCCGGCTCCCTCATTTGCTAGAGCCAACTCCAGCAAAAAAAAGGTATCGACCCCATGAAAATCTAGAGTCGATCCCAAGATAAGAAAAAAGTTATCATTTCGAGCATCGTGACTTAGAACCAATACTTGGGAGATTAGAGCCGACTCTAATATGTCTGGCACGGATTTCAGATATGTCAAAATGACTCCAAAAAGCTATCTTTTTTTAAATAATCTTCAACAGCTCTTTCCTCTTTTATGTCTAACACATCCATAAGCACTTTCAATGGATAGTTTTACATCAAAAATAGATTAAGAGGAGATTATAAAAGGGTGGTTCCGACCATTTGAAAAGAAAGCAAAAAAAATAGAAAGAAGAATTGAAAATCAAAGAGATAGAGTTCAGATTTGAAATCCCAAGTGTTCGAAAAAGAGTTTAGAGAAATCCAAAGCATTCAAAAGCCAACTTTGAAGGATTTCCACTATATCAAAAAGAGAGAAAAAGAGCTCTAGTTCTACATCAAAATCTTCCAGAGCTTCAATTATATCTTGAGGAGGATCATTCTGAGGAAAAGAAGAAAAGCCCAGAATTCTTCTAAATTAGGCTCTTCTATTTCTATCTCATTTATATTGTTTTATTTGCTCATTTGAGGAGCTGAATATCTGTGTAACTTTTACTCTGATTACTTTTGTTGATTGATTCAATCAGATGATTGAATTAGGGGAGGCAGTTGGCCTTGTGCAAGCTAGTTAGCTTGTGATAGGTTGTGTGCTAGTAAGCCTGTGAAAACCGGCTGGATTCGTTGTGATCCCATTATAAAACAACAAGTTTGAGTTGTGAGCTTGTAAAACAACTCGGCTATAATCTGGGTGATATAGTGTGGCCCTAAGAGTTGCTTGGGAGTGGATGTAGGTATAGCTAACATTGAACCACTATAAATCCTTCTGTTTATCGTGTTTATCTCTCTTTCTCTCTACTCTATCTTGTTTACACTGTTTTACATTCATAAGCATCACACTCTCTGTATCTTAGTGCACTTTAAATTTGAGAAACTATTTTAAAGCGTTAAATTTTTGATAACCCAATTCAGCCCCCCCCCCCCCCCCCTCCTCTTGGGTTGCCATCTAGGCTAACAATTAGTATCAGAGCTTGTGCTCATTCTTTCTTGATCCAATAATGAAGAGTTAAAGATCCAAATGGTAGCTCAAGCTGGTTCTTCTTCTTTCAGATAATCCACAAATCATCGACCTTTGTTTAATGGCACAAACTATTCATATTGGAAAGCAAGAATAAGGATATTCATTCAAGCTTTAGACTATAATTTATGGAGTGTCATCATCAATGGTCCTAAGACTCCCACACACTTAGTTGATGGATCCATCATTCCTAAGCCCAAAAGGGATTGAAATGAAAATGATTGAAAAATGGCCCAACTCAATGCCAAGGCCATGAATATCCTATACTGCTCCTTGGATGCAAATGAGTTCAATAGAATATCTACTTGCATCTTAACCAAGGAGATATGGGATCAGTTGGAAGTTATCCATGAGAGTACCAACCAAGTTAAAGAGTTCAAGATCAATATTCTTGTGCATAAATATGAACTCTTTAACATGGATCAAAATGAATCCATCACTTGCATGTACACTAGATTTACTGATATAGTGAATGGATTGAAAAGTCTTGGTAAGACCTATACTAACTCTAAATTGGTTCAAAAAATTCTTAGGTCCCTTCCAAGAGCATGGGAAGCTAAAGTAACAGCAATCCAAGAAGCCAAATATCTTAACACCTTACCGTTGGAGGAACTCTTTGGATCACTTATGACCCATGAATTAACTATGAAGCAACATCATGACGAAGATGTGAAGAAGAAGCGGACTATCGCACTAAAAGTTATAGAAAATGAAAAGAGTAGCAGTGAGGAAGATGAAGATGATGATGAAACATCTCTTCTTGCAAGAAAGTTCAAGAAGTTCATGCAAAGAAGGAATCCTTTCATAAAAGAAAAATTGGTATTAAGATAGAAGGAGAAAAAGAAAAAGATAAGGAGAAAGAGAAAGATCCCTTAATTTGTTATGAATGCAAAAAGCTCAAACATTTTAGATCCGAATGTCCTCAACTCAAGAAGGGATTCAAAAAGAAAAAGAAAGTGTATGTTGCAATATGGAGTGACAGTGAGGAATCTTCATCTAAAGATGATCAACAAGAAGTTGCCAACATATATTTTATGGCAAATAATGAAGATGAGGTAAATTCTAAAACCCCCATGTATGATTTTACATTTGATGAACATTACGATGCTTTTAATGAATTGCTTAGTGATTTTAAAGGATTAAGAACAAAAAATAAAGTTTTGAAAACTAAAAACCTAAATCTTCTTGAAATGAAAAATGAACTTGTTCTTAAATCTAAAAAGATAAATTCTGAAAAGCAAGATATGCTAAAAGAAAAAGAATTGATTTCTGCTAAAAATCTTGACTTAAAGAAAGAAGCTGAAAAATATAAAAATATTATTGATAAGTTTACATATAGCTCAAAAAGACTGAATTTACTTCTAAACAATCAAAGAGCTATTTTTGATAAAGCTGGTTTAGGTTAAAAAACACACAAGAAATAAAAACTTGTTAACAATTTTTTATAAAGAAATCAATAGAAAAGGATATTTTTATTTTCAATGTGGTAAGAAAGGTCATAAATCTTATGCTTGTAATAAGATTTCATATATAAATGCTGGTTTTAAATGATTTGGGTTCCAAAAGGAATAATTTTTTTGCTACTAACCATGAAGGACCCAAGAAAGCTTGGGTACCTAAACTTAAGATATGATTGCCTTGCAGGTATGTCTTGTAGCCAAAAGATTTTTAAAAGAAAATGGTATCTTGATAGTGGCTGCTCAAGACATATGACGGGTGACAAAGATCAATTCATCACCCTTGAAGCTAAAAAAGATGGAGTGTGACCTTTGGAGATAATGGTCAAGGTCAATCATGGGCATTGGTAAAATTCAGATAACTCCATATACTTTTATTAAAATGTTTTTATGTTGATGAATTAAAGCATAATTTGATTAGTATTAGCCAACTATGTGATAAAGGTTTCAAAGTTTCCTTTGAAGCATCAATCTGCATGTATCTAATCCCATTGACAATAGCATTATATTTGTTAGAAATAAAATGGCAATGCATACTTAATTGACTTGGATAATCTATCTATAAGTAACCATTGCCTAATTGCTAATAATGCTAAGGTAAATGAGATTGGTTGGCTATGGCATCGTAGATTAGGTCACGCAAGCACACACTTGATTTCAAAATTATTAGAATGGAATTAGTTAAGGTCTTTCTAAATTAGATTTTGAAAATAATAGATTTGTGATGCATGTCAATTTGGAAAACAAACTAGAATTTTTTCAAATCTAAAAATGTTGTTTCAACTTACTAGGCCACTAGAGCTACTACACATGGACCTTTTTGGACCTACTAGAACCACAAGTCTAGGAGGAAAGAAATATGGCCTTGTGATAGTAGATGATTACTCTAGATTCACTTGGGTATATTTTTAGCTCACAAAGATGAGACTTTCTCGATATTTTTAAAATTCTTCAAGAAAGTCACAAATGAGAAAAACACTACCATAGTATCTCTTAGAAGTGATCATGGAACTGAATTTGAAAATCACTTGTTTGAAGATTTCTGCATTAAAAACGGCATCCATCATAATTTTTTAGCACCTAGGATACCTCAACAAAATGGGATGGTAGAAAGAAAGAATATGACTCTAGAAGACATGGCCCGTACCATGCTATGTGAAAGCCAACTCCCAAATATTTTTTGGCGAAGCTATAAACACAGCATATTATATCCTAAATAGAGCATTGATTAGACCAATCCTTAAGAAAACTCTCTATGAACTATGGCATAATAAGAAACCCAATATTAGCTACTTTCATGTATTTGGATGTAGATATTTCATTCATAATAATGAAAAGGATAATCTAGGAAAGTTTGATGCTAAGTTAGATGAAGGTATATTCTTAAGTTATTCCATATCTAGCAAAGCATATAGAGTATTCAATAAGAAGTATTTGATTGTAGAAGAGTCAGTCAATTCATGTAGTATTTGATGAGTCTTTAGCATCAAGTTCGGAAAACAAAGATGATGAGAAGATACTAATATACTTGAAAGAGATTTTGAAAAGATAAATATCGATGTATCTTCAGATCATGAACCTGAAGCTAAGGATAATGACTCACCTAAGGATGATGATATCGATAATACTCGTAATAATACAGATCTACCTAGAGATTGAAGATATGCTTATGGTTATCCAAAGGACCTAATCATAGGTGATCCATCTCAAGGATGTAAGAACTAGATCATCTATGAGAAATATCAATAATCATCTTGCATTTGTGTCTCATATAGAATCCAAAACAATAGAGGAAGTAGAAAAGGATAGTTATTGGATGTTAGTTATGCAAGAGGAATTAAATCAGTTTACTAGAAATAAGGTATGGACCCTAGTTGAAAGACCTAAAGATTATCCAATTATAGGATCCAAATGGGTATTTAGAAATAAGTTAGATGAAATGGCACAGTAGTTAGAAATAAGGCTAGATTAGTTGCAAAGGAATACAATCAAGAAGAAAGTATTGATTTTGATGAAACCTTTGCATCTGTTGCTAGATTAGAAGCCATAAGGTTATTACTTGCATTTGCATATTGCATGAACATTAATTTATTTCAGATGGATGTAAAAAGTGCATTTTTAAATGGTTTTATAAATGAGAAAGTTTATGTTGAACAACCACCTGGTTTTGAATATCATAAATTTTTAAATCATGTTTTTAAATTATACAAAGCACTTTATGATTTGAAACAGGAACCTAGAGCTTGGTATGATAGACTTAGTAAATTTATAATTGAAAATGAATTCTCTAGAGGTAATGTTGATAAAACCCTATTTTTTAAAAGAAAAAAAAAGATTTATTAGTAGTTCAAATTTATGTTGATGATATCGTGTTTGGTGCTACTAACAATCTTCTTTATCAAGATTTTGCAAAGTTAATGTAGGAGAATTTGAAATGAGCATGATGGAAGAATTGAATTTCTTCCTTGGACTTCAAATCAAACAAGAAAGAGAGAAAATTTTTATTATCCAAACAAATATGCAAAGAAAATTCTTAAGAAGTTTGGTATGGAAGTTGTTAAACCCCTTGGCACACCAATGAGTCCTTCATGCAAACTCGATAAAGATGAAGATGGTAAGAAAGTAGATCAAAAGCATTACAAAGGTATGATTGGTTCTCTACTTTATTTAATAGCAAGTAGACCCGATATTATGTTTGTTGTATGTTTATGTGCTAGATATCAATCTGATCCAAGAGAATCTCACTTAATTGTTGTAAAAAGAATTTTTAGATATTTAAGCAGAACTAAAAATATAGGTAATGCAGGACCAATTCGCATGTAAGTGGATTTTAGAGAATTTATGATTTTTAGTTGACTAGTTTTCTGAAGTAAGGGCCTAAGAGGGGTTTAGAAAAACTCACAGTAATTTTCAACACGCGAAACAATTTCACAGAAAAACTGAGAAGAAGGACTGCCAAGGCTAAGAAGCCCCAATAGGGCTTGCTCTTCCATAATAAAGCTTGTTGCCCAAATGTAGCAGCCCAAGAGGGGGGTGAATTAGGTTATTAAAAAATGATTACTATGCAAGTATGTGCTTAAACCCTAATTTTGATTTGCAGCGGTGTAGTGGAGTGCATAAAGTAATAACAATAGATAATCAAACATCCACAAACACACAGAAGTTTATAGTGGTTCGGTGCCAAACTCAGCACCTACATCCACTCCCCAAAACCTTTGGGAATTCCACTAATCGTATCACAATGATTACAACCTCTAGCCGAACCTGGCTAGCCCTCTTGTTTATACGGCACAAGGCAGCCAAAAACCCCTAGCCAAACCTAGGCTAGTCCTCTTGTTTCACGGCATAAGGAAGCCAAAAACCCTTAGCCAAACCTAGTCTAGTCCTCTTGTTTCAAGGCACAAGGAAGCCCAAAATAATCAGGGTTAACACTAACCCTTTTATAAAATAATCAGAGAATGTTAAGTAGAAGCTCCTACAATGAGCAAATATTCAGAGTATACTTTACAACTTTTGAAGCAATAATTTCAGCAATAAATGAACGAGGTCGAAATAGCTGAAGTCTTGATTTCTTGAAATGCTTCAAAGATCCGAACGACTTTTTGGAGCAATGAATGAACTTGAATGCACAACAACTCTCTTATCAACCACTCAACAATATGCAATAAAAGCTCTTTTCTTGGATTTCTTCCTCTTGAAAATCTCTTTTTCAAAATCGTCATAGTGTGCTTCTAATCACAGCTATTTATAATCATCCAACAAAAAGATATCCGTTAGATGCATTAGGAACAAATGAAAATAAAAACGGGAAGAAAATATAACCGTTGTAAGATGTTTCCCTTAAGCATTGAATGCTGGTCTCCATTTGAGGAAGGAAGAACTCTGTAATGATTCAAAAATCCAAAAGTTAAATGTATCTCAAAATAGAAATAGAGAGAGAGTAAGAGAGAGAGCATGCTCAAGAACTCAGGTGGCAGTTGACTGGAAATAACTCCAGGTAGCTGAATACTTGATTTCATTCGGCCAAGAGGTAAGCAAGAAATCCTAGCTAGCTAGTCAGCTAGCTCACAAGAGAGGCCACGGAAAATAAAACGTTCATTTAGGTAGCTCCTCAGGTAGCTAAACAACTTCTAGTTAGCTTCCCAGCTAACTAATAGCAAAAGTAAACGTCCAGGAGAAAAAGTGCAGAGCACTTTGTTAGCTCAGCAGCTAACTAAGCAAAAGATAGTTAGCTCATCAGCTAACTAACAAGCAAATCCAACGCCAGAGGAAAGAACCAAAGCAATGGTAGTTAGCTCCCCAGCTAACTAAAAAATGAAGGCTCACGGCTTGCAGGAGATACAGAGGACGGGAGTTAGCTCTTCAGCTAACTAAAGAAGAGTCAGTTAGCTCACTAGCTAACTAAGTTCGAAAACAACAGAGGAACCATCCAAGCTAGTTAGCTTACTAGCTAACTGAGCAAAAAAGCAACCATGCGACAGGATAGAGCAACTAACTCTCTAGCTAACTAACCAAAAAGTAGCTAGCTCTTCAGTTAACTACAGAAGCAATTCAAATGGCCAGAGAGAGAGGGAGTTAACTCTTCAGCTAACTAAATTTTCAAACCTCACGGCCCAAGCTCTCCTATGAAAAATAGTTAGCTAAGCAGTTAGCTCCAGAATAAAATAGTTAGCTAAGCAGTTAGCTCCAAGAAATGCCAGCTAGCTAAAAGATCCGGCAGCTAGCTCAATAGTTAGCTAAAATTGAAGACGGTTAACCCTTAAGCAAGTAAGAAGCAAATATAAGAAGTTTAATAAATAGACAGGAGTGTATTCAGAAAAACATTACTTACTCCCCCTGTCAATCTGAATAAGTGAACTCTTTTCTCCCCCTGAATATATGGAGTTATTATTTTACTCCATTCCTTAATGTATGCAATATTCTTCTCCCCCTTTTTGTCATTAATCAAAAATAAGTTTGAAGAGTCTTGCAATAAATTTAAGCATAAATATCAAGGAGATGTTATCATTCATACATAATTTAGAGCAGTCATTCAGATCATTACAAAATAGAGTAATACAAATATTACATGCCATGGTTTCAAGTCACAAAACATAGTCATAAATATGCATTACATAAATAGTACTAAGTACGTTCATTACATAAGCCAAGCACACTCATTTGTTGTTATCAGAAGAAGAAATATGCACTGAAGAAATATTTGGCTTGTTTGAAGATCCAGGCTTGTCGGAGGAAGGCTGTGTTGGCAGAGTCCAGAGGTGCGGATGAGAATAAGAAGCATCAGGCGCAGGGGCGGCAGAAAGAGTGATGTAAGTCTCTATGAGATGACTCAGCCTAGAGAAGGATGGTCCAATGGTCGACAACGTTTGCTGCGTCCGGGTTTGAGTCTCGTTGGATCTCATTTGGTATTCTACCCACTCTGCCTTAGTTTCAGAATTCTCAAGCTTACCTTTTAGGAAATTTATCTCTTTTAGGATATGTTCCATGACATATTCATTGGGATGAAAAACTCTTCCATTGAGAATGTTCACATCATGGACAAGTTGTTCAAGAGTAATTTTAAACTGAGACATGTTTTCAAAAACAGAAGAAATATGTGGTACGAGAGTCTGATCATTGACAGAAAAAGCACTGTCTCCAGAGCTTCGACTAGAAGTGGCAAGGGTCAATTCATTGATAATAAGGCGAATTTGATCATCACTTATATGAATGATAGGAAGAGGAGCAGGAGCTTGGTTGTCATTGCGATAAGAAGGTCCAGGAGCATTTACATTGGGTGGATCAGATTGAAAAAGATTTGAATCATCGGACATAGCAGCAAGGTAAGGATTCGGATGGTTGAAGTTAAAATTGAAGAAGTTCTGAGGAGAATAAGCAAATTGAGTCACATTTGGCGGTGGCATACTAGACTGACCAGTTCTAGACCTAACCTTTAACCAAATACCATCTCGTTTGGCAAAGTCCATACGGTGCAGTGAATGAGCATTAAAAATATCAGAGTGACGTAATGCCACTGTAGTTTCTCCCTTAAGCTTAATATTGAAAACTCAAATACATAAGTGAGAAACATTCCGTAGGGCAATGCAGCCTTAGATCTAGACAAGGATTCTTTCATTACAGTCATCATTAGTTGAGGTAGATCAACAGGGTCTTCTATTAAGATGTCATACATTATACATATGTCCCTATCATTTACTACATTAAACGAACCTGCACGTGGGGCAAGGATTTTGGCGATGATACTAGGGAATAATCTATTTTCTACAGATAACATGTTGGCATCTAGAGTTTCAATATTACTAGCTTCACTGTCGTCAATATTAAGGATTAAACCTATTTTATATCCACATTCACTGGGTAGGACTTCTAAGAAACCATCAGATGGAATATTAAGAGCACATCCTAACGTTTTGCAGTCTAGGTCGATTTTAGTCTTTTTCACAAAGGAAGAGATAGTCCCACTACCAAAAGAGATATTTTCATAAAATTTCCTAATAAGCTCAGGATAAATAGGTCTCTTGGTAGATAAAAGCTTATCCCAACCTTGATTAACTAACAATTTTCCAATTTTAAAGCCTTCCTATTCTAAGAAGTTAAAATCAACTAACCTTCATGAGCAAAGGATTTAGATGCAAGAAGGGAGTTGATATGGGATGAAGAAGTAGAAGACTTTCGGCGAAGATCGGCACAATCGTCATCTATTGCGATTGTTTCTTCTTGGGAGCCATCAACTATCTTCAAATGGATTGATGAATGGAGTGAATGGAAGAAGATTGATAGAGTGATTGATGGAATAAAGAGAGGATGAGAATGAGTGAAGGAGAGGAGAGGCCGATCGGTTGAAATGAGGAAGATGTTTTGAAATGGAAATGGTTGGAGAGAAAAGGTTATATAGGGAAAAGCTTGATAGTTAGCTAGCCAGGTGGTCGGTTAACTGCCATCAATAAAATGAAAAGGTTTCAAAAAGGCCGGTTGGTGGATGAATTTATGGGAGTTATGCTTCATAAAGATGAAAAAGCTTAAAACTTGCAGCATACTCAAGCATTTAATTTGATAAGTTGTTCCTTTTAATTGATTTGATTAAAAGATGTAACATCAATTATATCATATTGATTCATTAATTGATTCATTAAATGGTTGGATCAAACATCCCTAATTCTCTTCTGATTTTATAAAATTTTGTTTCATCAAGAGGCTTAGTGAAAATGTCAGCAATTTGATTTTTAGTATTTAAAAATTCAATAACAACATTTCCATTATTTACATGATCTCTAATGAAATAATGTCTAATTTCAATATGTTTAGTTTGGAATGTTGAATAGGATTCTTAGTTAAACTGATTGCACTTGTATTATCATATTTTATAGGAATGGCTTTTTGTTTAATGCCATAATCTTCTAGCTGTTGCTTAATCCATAAGATTTGAGCACAGCAACTTCCAGCTGCAATGTATTCAGCCTCAGCTGTAGACAATGCTACTGAAGTTTTCTTTTTGCTAAACCATAAGATTAAGTTAATACCTAAAAATTGGCAAGTTCCACTAGTTGATTTTCTATCAATTTACAACCAGCAAAATTTGAATCAGTATATCCTATTAAGTCAATGCTAGATTGTTTATCATACCATAGGCCTAAGTTTACTGTTCCATTTAAATATTTAAATATTCTTTTAACAGCAAGCAAGTGTGATTCTTTAAGATTGGCTTGATATCTTGCACACATGCAAACATTAAATAGAATATCTGGCCTACTAGCAGTTAAATATAATAATGATCCAATCATGCCTCTATATAGTTTTAAATCAATAGATTTTTTAGAATTATAGGATTCAAGTCTACATGATGAGCTCATAGGAGTACCGATACTCTTGGATGTCTCTATGCCAAACTTCTTGATCATTTCTTTGGTATATTTGGATTGGCTTATGAAGATCCCATCTTTGCTTTGTTTAATTTGCAGTCCGAGGAAGCAGGTTAGCTCACCCATCATACTCATCTCGAACTCTCCCTGCATAAGCTTAGCAAAGTCTTTGCACAAGGAATCATTAGTGGCACCAAATATGATATCATCAACATAATTTGAATAATTAATATATCTTTATTTTATCTTTTAATAAATAGAGTTATATCCACAGTTCCTCGAATAAAATCATTACTAATCAAGAATTTGCTTAATCTTTCATATCACGCCCGGGGCGCTTGTTTCAAACCATATAAAGCCTTGTTTAATTTGAAAACGTGATTTGGAAACAAGTGATTTTCAAAGCCGGGTGGCTGTTCCACAAAAACTTGTTCAGCAATGTATCCATTTAAGAAAGCACTTTTAACATCCATTTGATACAATTTAAAATTCATATAACAAGCATAAGCAAGAAGTAATCTAATAGCTTCTAATCTAGCAACAGGGGCATAAGTTTCATCAAAATCAATCCCCTCTTCTTGATTATAACCCTTAGATACTAATCTTGCCTTATTTCTAATTATATTACCATTTTCATCTAATTTGTTTCTATAAACCCATTTAGTTCTAATAATTTGATGATCATGAGGTCTTTCAATAAGAGTTCAAACATTATTTCTTTCAAATTGATTAAGTTCCTCATGCATGGCATTAATCCAATCAACATCATTTTTAGCATCATCATAACATTTAGGTTCAATTTTAGATACAAATGCTAAGTTATTACAAGCATTCTAAATGATGATATATTTCTAACTCCTTGAGAAGGATCACCAATAATTTGATCTTTGGGGTGACTGAGAACATACCTCCAACCTCTTTCTAATTCATCATTACCATGTGAGGCTTCAGGTAGGTCAGCGTTTCCTTCTCCATTTACCTCTTGTGTATTTGAGTCGTTCTTATCCTTCAGTGTGATGTCCTTGACTTGATCTTCAATATCATCTGCATCATTTATACCTTTTCCCTTCCTTGATGGAAGATCATTAGATTCATCAAAATAATATGAATTGATTCTTCAACTACTAAAGTCTTTTTATTGAATATTCTATAAGCTCTACTATGTAAAGAATATCCGATAAAAATTCCTTCATCAGACTTAGCATCAAATTTATCAAGGTTTGATTTTTTATTATTTAATACAAAACATCAGCATCTGAAAAACATGAAAATAACTTATATTAGGTTTTCTTCCTTTCCAAAGTTCATATGGAGTCTTTTTCAAAATATGTCTGATTAATGCACTATTTAAAACATAACATGCAGTGTTAATAGCTTCTGCCCAAAAATATTTTGAAGATTGCTTTCACATAACATGATACGCGCAATTTCCTCTAATGTTCTATTCTTTCTTTCAACTACTCCATTTTGTTGTGGTGTTCTTGGTGCAGAAAAATTATGTTCAATTCCATTTTCATTACAAAATTCTTCAAAAGATTTGTTTTCAAATTCTTTTCCATTATCACTTGTATCGATAAAACAAAAGAATTCTTTTCATTTGTAATTCTTTTAAATAATTTTTGAAATGCTGGAAATGCTTCGTCTTTACTAGATAGAAATAAAACCCATCTAAAGCGAGAGAAATCATCAATAACAACAAAACCGTATCTTTTACCTTGTAGACTAGTTGTTCTTGTAGGACCGAATAAATCCATATGCAAGAGCTCCAAAGGTCTAGTGGTTGAAACCAAATTCTTTGATTTAAAAGAAACTCGGGTTTATTTTCCAAATTGACAAGCATTACAAATTTATCTTTTTCAAAAACAAGTTTTGGCAAACCATGTACTAAATCCTTCTTAATTAATTTATATAGTAAATCCATGCTTGCATGAGCTAGCCTACAATGCCATAACCAACTATTATCAGTTTTATTGTTTGTAGCAACTAGGCAATCAATGTTTTGATCATGCAAATCATTTAGATTAACAATGTATACATTACCATGCCTATGACCAACAAATTTCATGTTTTCATTAGGAGGATTTTTAACAATGCATAAGGATGATTCAAAAGTAACATTAAATCCTTTGTCACATAATTGACTAATGCTAAGTAAATTGTGTTTCAATCCTTTCACAAGCAAAACATTATCAATATAAGCATGAGGTGTGATACCTATTTTTCCAATGCCAATTATTTTTCCTTGGCCATTATTATCGAAAGTAACAACACCTCCATCTTTTGCTTCCAAAGTGATGAATTGCGATTCATTACTAGTCATGTGTCTTGAGCACCCGCTATCCAAGTACCATTGTCTTTTAATTGCTCGGGTTGCAAGACACACCTGCATACACAATTTTAATTTTTGTTTTTAGGTACCCAAGCTTTCTTGAGTCCTTTAGGGTTAGTCAAGATGGTTCCTTTTGGAACCCATATTTTCTTATCTTTTGTGTTTGACAAATATAAGCTTTATATCCAATTTTTTCCACATTTAAAACATGTAATTTTAGTAGAATCATCAGCATGCTCATAAATATTTTTAAAAATTTTTGTCTTTCAAAGGTATTGTATCCAAGATCAGCTCTATTGTAAACAACTCTTTGACTATTTAAAATCATTTCTAATTTTTCTGAACTTAGACTAAATCTATCAACAATTGGTTTTAATTTATCCACTTCATTTTTCAAATCTTGGTTTTCCTTTAACAATGATTCATTATCCTTTGAAATTCTTTCCTTTTCAAGAGTAAGATTTTTTATTTCATTTTTTAATTCTTTGCTCTTTGAACTTAAATTTGCAAAATCATCAATAAGTTCATAAAATGCACATTGTAATTCATCACATGTAAAGTCATCTAAAAAGTTAGGGCTTACCTCATCATTATCAGCCATGAAGCAAACATTTACAACTTCAGTTTTCTCTTCATCTTCTGAGCTCGTTGCTTCACTATCGCTCCAAGTAGCCATCATTGCCTTCTTCTTTATTCTTTTAGATCCTTTCTTTAATAGTGGACAATCTGGTCTGATGTGTCCAGGCTTCTTGCACTCATAGCATGTAGGAGGTTCACTCTTTTCCTTATCTTTGCTATGATCTCCTTTGACAAATTTTTTTTTTTTTCAAATTTCTTTCTCTTCATGAACTTTTTAAATTTCCTTGAGATAAGTGTCATTTCATCATCTTTCTCACTGTCACTTGTGGTTTGTTTACTTTCATCTTCTTGAGTTGCACTCTTCAAAGCCATGGTCCTTTTCTTCTTTGATTCATCTTCATCCATATGTTGTCGTTGCTGAAGCTCATGAGTCATCAAAGAACCGACCAACTCTTCAAGTGATAAAGTGTTGAGATCTTTTGCTTCTTGAATTACAGTGACTTTTGCTTCCCATGTCCTATGTAAAGATCTTAAGATTTTTCTAACAAGATCACTGTTAGCATAAGATTTTCCAAGACTTTTCAGTCCATTAATAATGTCAGTAAATCTTGTAAACATATCAGTAATATTTTCAGTAGGATCCATCTTAAATAATTCATACTTATGAACAAGCATATTTATTTTGGATTTCTTGACTTGATTTGTACCCTCATGGATGACTTCAAGTCTATCCCAAATTTTCTTAGCAGACATGTAAGTAGATATGCGATTAAACTCATTTGCATCAAGAGAGCAATAAAGAACATTCATAGCCTTAGCATTTAATTGAGCTAATTTTTTATCTTGCTCATCCCATTTAGATTCAAGTTTTGCAATATTAATATTTTCAATCATAATAGTGGGTGTGTATGGTCCATTAATTATGATTCCCCATAAATCATAATCTAGTGCTTGAATGAAGATTTTCTTTCATGCTTTTCAATATGTGTAATTTGTTCCATTGAACAAAGGTGGTCTATTAGTTGATTGTCCTTCAGTCAACATAGAACTCATTGGGATAACTACTGATCTTTGGCTCCAAACTAGTCAAAGCTATAGGAATCAAGAGCACTCTGCTCTAATACAACTTGTTGCCCAGATGTAGCAGCCCAAGAGGGGGGTGAATTGGGTTATTAAAAAATGATTACTATGCAAGTATGTGCTTAAACCCTAATTTTAATTTGCAGCGGTGTAGTGGAGTGCACAAAGTAATAACAATAGAGAATCAAACAACCACAAATACACAGAAGTTTATAGTGGTTCAGTGCCAAACTCAGCACCTACATCCACTTCCCAAAACCTTTAGGAATTCCACTAATCGTATCACAACGATTACAACCTCTAGCCGAACCTGGCTAGCCCTCTTGTTTATACGGCACAAGCAGCCAAAAACCTCTAGCCAAACCTAGGCTAGTCCTTTTGTTTTACGGCACAAGGAAGCCAAAAACCCCTAGCCAAACCTAGGCTAGTCCTTTTGTTTTAAGGCACAAGGAAGCCCAAAATAATCAGGGTTAACACTAACCCTTTTACAAAATAATGAGAGAATGTTAAGAAGAAGCTCCTACAATGAGCAAATATTCAGAGTGTACTTTACAACTTTTGAAGCAATAATTTCAGCAATAAATGAACGAGGTCGAAGTAGCTGAAGTCTTGATTTCTCGAAATGCTTCAAAGATCCGGACGACTTTTTGGAGCAATGAATGAACTTGAATGCACAACAACTCTCTTATCAACCACTCAACAATATGCAATAAAAGCTCTTTTCTTGGATGGCAACCCAAGAGGGGGGGGGGTGAATTGGGTTCTTAAAAAAATTAACCTTTTAAAATGATTGGCTTTGGAATACACAAGATTAAGAGCAGAATAAATATTAACCACAAACAAAGAGATAGAGAGAGAGAATCAAAATACGGCAAACACAAGGATTTTATAGTGGTTTGGTATATCCAACACCTATGTCCACTCCCAAGTACCACTTGGGTCCACACTATAATCTACTAGATTACAGCCGAGTTGTTTTACAAGCTCACAACTCAAAACTTATTGTTTCCCATGGGATCACAACGAACCCAGCTGGTTTTCTGGGCTCACCAGCACAAAACCCAAACCCAAGCTAATCTAGCTTGACCCGAGGTATACTACCTCCACTAATTCAATCCCCTGATTGAACTAGCAAAAACAAATGAGAATAGGGTTTACAATAACAAACAGCTCCTCAAATGAGCAAATATTCAATATAAATAAACAAGGTTAGAAAAGCTGTTTGAAGCAGAGTTAATTTGAGCTTTTCTTCTTTTCCTCTTCTCCTTTGAGATGTTGAATCAGGCCTCAGCTCGGATTCTTCACAAAGATTGCAGATGAGAAGTTGGGAAAAATAGGGCTTTTGGCTCTCTTTTTCTTCTTTTGGAAAATCCTCCAATTTTGAACTTGAATGCCTTGGATTTCTCTTTGAGCTTTCTGAAGTTGATGGATTTGAACTTTAACTCTTTCCTCTTTGATTTCTTGCTCAAGACTTCTCGGATTTTTCAAGTTGTTTTTCTCTATTTTTTTCTCTTATTTTTCAAACGGACGGACTCCCCTTTTATAGATTTTCTTTAATCCATGATTAGGTAAAAAACTAGCCATTATTTCTGTCCTTGGATTCCTCCTACACACCAGAAAAGTATCCATTAGAGATTAGGTGAGAAAATATTACCGTTGGAGGCCATTCTGACACTTTGAAAATCTGTTCCTGACATTTAGGTGTCGGCTCCAAGTCGAGTATCCAAAAATAGAAAGTAAAAGCTCGTTGAGGAGTCGGCTCCAAAAAAGGTAAGTGTCGGCTCGTCACATTCGGGTATCGGCTCCGAAAAACTGTAAGTGTCGGCTCCAGAGTAGTCCAAAAACATGCTTTCTGTTCTCGTATTGGAGTCGGCTCCAGAGACTGTAAGTGTCGGCTCCTGAAATCTAGGTGTCGGCTCCGAAACTCTAAGTGTCGACTCCTGACTGTACCAAAAATCAGGAAAGCATATGATCCGCCATGGGGTCGGCTTCAAACTTTCTAGGTGTCGACTTCAGGCTCTGAATTTTGAAACATACTTCTGGCAATTGATTCAAAAACATATTTCTTTATCCTTTTTGATTGATCAAATCTTTTTAAGCCCTGAAACACTTGTTAAATCTATTAGTAATAAAATGAATATACTCATATCTTTTTATTAATCATTAAAATCAATAATTGGGTCAACAATCTCCCCCTTTTTGATGATTATAAAAATATTGAGTATATGCATGAGTAAACAATAGGATTCTCACTCCAATTTTTTTAAATGTTTGTCCCTCACAGGTAAGCTCCCCCTGAATGAGGTAGCTCCCCCTATTATGTTCAATTTAACAATTGTTCTTCCTTTTAACAAAAAATTTTAATGGTTGATACCAATTTTAATTGCCTCTCCTTATGTGCAGTTAATTAGATACCAATAAATTAAGCTTAATTGAGCTTACTTGATCGAATGCATATACAAAAGCTAAATATTTCTCCCCTCTTTTTGTTTTACATTCAATGCATATACGATTAGGAAATTCTTACATAACTCTCCCCCTTTTTTGTAATCAATAAAAAGATCAAGAAGGGTTAAGTAAAATGACAAAATTGATAGATTTTTCAAGGATCAAAAGATATTCATTAAGTATAAGATAAGTTCATTACATCAAAAGTCAAATATTACAACATGAAACTCTACTATATCAAACATCAAGCTATACATCATTACATTAAAGCTTCAAGATAAATCAACATTAAACTAGACTAATTATCAAAAACACTTCATTACAAGATAATAAAAAATGAGTTATAAGAAGTCTTTGCAATTCTTCTACAATCCTTGCCATCCCTTCACTTTGAGTCCTTACAAATTCTTTTAATCTTCTGTCAACAAATGCACATGCAGTCATAATCTTGTCCTGAAGCTCAGCATTGCAGTTGGAGTAAGTTTCTGAGTCTCCACCAATATCCTTAAGCTCTTCAAATATGTTCTTGAGATCATTCTTTAAGGATTCAGCAGAGGAACCAAGGGTAGACTCAATCATTCTAATGCGATCATCCAAAGAGTAAAGGGTTTCTTTCAAATTCATAAATTGGCTATCAAACGATGTCTTCATTTCTTCTTTTTGAGCAGCAAATAAACTTTTGAGTTGCTCTAACTGAATATTTGAAAATCCGACAGATGACATAGGTGGTGGTATAGGAACAGGAGCAGGAGGTGGTGAAGATCTGCTAGGCTCTGGTGAAGGATGCCTCGCTGATGGACCAACCTCAGATGGTGCAGAATTCCTAATGTCAGCGGTTCTCTCATCCAGATGACCTTTCCTCTCCCATTGACCATTAACCATCACAAAGCCCATCCGGTGCACAGTAGCCAAGCTATAGTAATCAGTGTGTCTCAGGTTCTTTGATGGCTCATTATCAGAAATTACGATACCTTGACTTCTAAATACCATAGTCAAAATCATACCATAGGGCAGTGAAGATCTCCTTTTGCCCCAGCCTCAGCCATGTAGAAAATCATCATCCCAGCAAGGTTAATAGGCTGACCAGTCAGAACACTGTCCATAACAACAATGTCTCGCTCTGAGACATACTCAAATCGGCCAGTCTTAGGGAATAAGATCCTACTACAGATATTGTAAAGTAATCTAAGCTCCAAGGGCAACTGATTAGCCCTAACTTCTTCAAATTCAGACACTTCTCTTCCTAACATCCTTGATAATGCATCAGACCTCTCACTATGAATGTCAGCAACTAATCCAGTGACAGGGATGCTCAGAAGATGTCCTAAACTCTGAAAGGTAAGGTGAACTCTCTTCCCTCTAATAGAACTGATAATCCTACCGTCTCCCCTTGATAAATTGAAATAAATTCCTTAACTAGGGCCGGATAAGTGGGAATATCCAACGAACAGACCTTGTCCCAGCCAAGCTCTTTAATTTGTCTTCCAATAGAAAATCCCTCGGCCTCGAAGAAATCAAAATCAACTTTTCTACCCATAGTAATAACTCTCCTGGCTAAAGTATCTACCTGTGGAGATGAGGGACGAGGATTATCCAAAGGAGTTGAGGAAGAATCATCGCTTGGAGACGGCTCACGGATGGGACGCCGAGCCGTACGCTTCCCGGTGGTTACGGGAGCTCCAAGAACCGATCCTCTCCACTTAGGTGCCATAGAAATCCTTGAGAATGTTCAATTTGAGGAGAATTTAGCTTAGAAGGTTTTGAGAGAGTTTGGAGAGAGTATGGAAAGGGATTAGAAACGATAGAAATGACGAAGGTGTCAACTCTGCCCTAATAAAGTCAATTTGGGACCACCAGGTGTCGACTCCCACAAAGTCGGGTGTCGACTCCAAGTCGCTAACACAATTAGCGCTCGAACTGGAGTCGGCTCCACTTATATGGGTGTTGGCTCCAAGGTCAAGGACCGAGAGCGACACAGAAGAGGTGTCGACTCCTCAAATTGACGTGTCGACTCCACTGACAGTTTAGAGAAAAAATAAATGAGTTTCAACATCCAAAACTTATCAAATAAGGTCAATAAATTTTGGAAAAATCTTTGGAATATGAAGAATCAAATTGTATAGATGACTAGATAAATTGTCCAAATATGAAAGGAATCTCAGGAAATTAATAGAGATCTAGATAGTCATTCCTTAAGGGTTTCAAAATCATTCCAAAGGGTCACAAATCCCTAATTCACCTCTAAGATAACAAAATCTCTCTTCACTCAAAGGTTTTGTAAATATGTCAGCTAATTGTTCTTCAGTATTAACATAATCAAGACAATTTCATTATTAGCTACATGTTCTCTTATAAAGTGATATCTAATTTCTATGTGTTTGTTCTTGAATGTTGAATTGGATTTTTAGTTAAATTGATTGCACTTGTATTATCACATCTATAGGAGTTTTATCAAGTGTTATGCCATAATCTTCAAGTTGTCGCTTAATCCAAGGATTTGAGCACAGCAACTTCCAGCTGCAACATATTCTGCTTCAGCAGTGATAATGCAACTGAATTTTGCTTTTTGCTAAACCAAGAGATTAAGTTACTTCCTAAGAATTGGCATGCACCACTTGTACTTTTTCTATCTATTTACATCCAGCATAGTCAGATCTGAATATGCAATCAAGTTTATGTTGAGTCTCTAGAATACCATAACCTACATTTTTAGTTCCACTTAGATATCTTAAGATTCTTTTAACAGCAATTAAGTGATTCTTTAGGTTCAGATTGAAATCTAGCACATAACAAACAGCAAACATGATATCTGGTCTACTTGCTGTTAAGTAAAGAAGGATCCGATCATACCTCGATAGTACTTTTGATCAACTTTCTTACCATCTTCATCTTTGTCTAGCTTGCATGAAGGACTCATTGGTGTTCCAAGGGGTTTCATTGACTCCATACCAAACTTCTTGAGTAGTTCCTTTGTGTATTTTGTTTGGTTGATGAAAATTCCCTCTTTGCTTTGTTTGATTTGGAGTCCAAGGAAGAAGTTGAGTTCTCCCATCATGCTCATCTCGAATTCTCCCTGCATTAACTTAGCAAATTCTTGACACAAGAGATTGTTAGTAGCACCGAAACAATATCATCTACATATATTTGTACTACTAATAAATCCTTGTCTTTTCTTTTCAAAAATAAGGTTTTATCTACATTTCCTCTTGTAAAATCATTTTCAATAAAATTTACTTAATCTATCATACCAAGCTCTAGGTGCTTGTTTCAAACCATATAAGCTTTGTGCAATTTAAAAACATGATTTGAAAATTCATGATCTTCAAAACCTGGTGGTTGTTCAACATAAACTTCTCATTTATAAATCCATTTAAAAATGCACTTTTAACATCCATTTGAAATAAGTTGAATGCATATGACATGCAAATGCAGTAGTAATCTAATGGCTTCTAATCTAGCTACAGGTGCAAAAGTTTCATCAAAATCAATTCCTTCTTCTTGATTATATCCTTTTGCAACTAATCTAGCTTTGTTTCTAATTACTATGCCATTTTCATCTAATTTATTTCTAAATACCCATTTTGATCCTATACTGAATGATCTTTAGGTCTTCAACTAAGGACCAACATTATTCCTAGTAAATTGATTTAATTCTTCTTGCATAGCTAACATCCAATTATTATCTTTTTCAGCTTCTTCAATAGTTTTAGGTTCAATTTGAGATACAAATGCAAGATGATTATTAATATTTCTCATTGATGATCTAGTTCTTATTCCTTGAGATGGATCACCTATAATTAATTCCTTTGGATGACTATAGGCATATCTCCAATCTCTTGGAAGATCTACATCATTATGATTTGCATCAACAACATCAACCTTATGTGAATCATCATCTTTAGCTCTTGTTCATGATCTGAAGATACTTCAATATTAATTTTTTAAGATCTTTTTCAATTATGTTTGTATCTTCCTCATCATCAATCTTTTCAGAACTCGATGCTAAAGATTCATCAAAAACTACATGAATGGATTCTTCTACTATTAAGGTTTCTCTTGTTAAACACTCTATATGCTTTACTAGTTGTTGAATATCCTAAGAATATTCCTTCATCAGATTTTGCATCAAATTTTCCTTAGATTATTTTACCATTATTATGAATGAAACATTTACAACCAAATGCATGAAAGTATTTTATATTTGGTTTTCTATTCATTCCATAATTCATAAGGTGTTTTCTTAAGGATTGGTCTTATTAAAGCTCTATTAAGATGTAACATGCCGTGTTTATAGCTTCCGCCCAAGAAGTACTTTGGTAGTTGCTTTCACATAGCATGGTACGGGCCATGTCTTCTATTTTTCTTTCTTCAACTCCATTTTGTTGTGGTGTCCTAGGTGAGAAATTATGATGGATGCCATTTTCAATACAAAAGTTTTCAAATAAATGATTTTCAAATTCAAGGCCATGATCATTTCTAAGAGACACTATGGTATTGTTTTTTTCATTGTGACCTTCTATACTACAAGAAAATACTGAAATAGCGACACAAATTTAGCGATGCCTCCGCGACAATAAAAAATTGCGACTCAATTAGCGATGCATTAGTGACTCAATAAACCAGATAATCAAAAAAATTAATTTTTTAATTTAGCGACGTAAATAATGCATCGCAATATTTTTAAAATTAAATTTTATAAAATATAATTATGAAATAAAAATATTACGATGCAACCAAATGCGTTGCAATATTTTTAAAAAAATTAATTATGTTAAATAGCAACGCAATAAACCAAAAATTAAAAAGTATATTTTTTTTAAGGCTTATTGGAAAAATCATTTAGCTCAAAGAAGAGTGTTTCAAAAGGAGTGAAATCAAGTGAAAGATTCGTCTACTCCTTCTCATCAATCCACAAGAGCCAAAAGAAAATCCACAAGCATTTCAAAGGTCAAATCGGAGGATTTTCAAAAGAGAAAAAGCTTCATCTCAACTCCAAAGACTTCAACGGTCAAGAATCTAGCTGAGGCGTGATTCAACACTTCTAGAGGAGTTGAAGAGAAGAAGGGAGAAAGCCCAAGCATCTACCATCGGCAATATTATCAGGCTTTCTAACCTTTTAAATTTTGTACTTCATTTGTATATTTGCTCAAGGGGAGCACCTTATTGTTCAAACATTTATTCTTTTGTTTGCTAATTCAATCAGTGGATTGAATCAGTGGAGGTTGGTATACCTCGTTACAAGCCGAGTGCTTGTGTCGGGTTAGTTGTAAGCCCAAAGAAAAACAACGTGTAGGCCCGAGTTAAAACCAGCTGGGTTCGTTGTGCACCCGTAAAACAACAAGTTTGAGTTGTGAGCTTGGAAAACAACTCGGCTGTAATCTAGAGAGATTATAGTGTGGACCCAAGTGAATCTTGGGAGTGGACGTAGGTGTTGGTTGCACCGAACCACTATAAAATATCTTGTGTTTGCCGTGCATTATTTTCTCTATCTCTATCTCTCGTTTTGCTGCTTATTAGTTAATTTCTCACTTGCACATCTGCTAACTAATCAATTAAAAGTAAAAAGTCTTAAATTTTTAAGAACCCAATTCACCCCCCCCTCTTGGGTTGCCATCTGGGCCAACAATTGGTATCAGAGCAAGTGCTCATTTAGAATTTGATCTCACGATCAAGGGCTAAAGATCCTTATGGCAACACAAATTGGTTCAAGTTTTGCTGAAGGTCATTCTACGAATAGACCTCCTTTATTTAATGGCTCAAACTATTCTTATTGGAAAGCTAGAATGAGGATATTCATTCAAGCTTCTGATTATGAGCTTTGGGGTGTTATAATAATGGACCTAGTACACCCACACACCTTATTGATGGCACTATTGTTCCAAAGCCCGAAAGGGATTGGAATGATAATGATAGGAGAATGGCACAACTAAATGCTAAGCCATTAATATTTTTATATT
>UESW01004739.1:671700-751110 GCA_900491605.1 Calamus simplicifolius | reverse complement strand
TTGCGTCGCAATATTTTTTTTCTCATAATTATATTTTATAAAAATTTATTTTATTTAAAATAATTGATGTAATTATTGCGTCGCTAAATTAAAAATAATTTTTATAATTTTTTGGTTTATTGCGTCGCTAATGCGTCGCTATTTAATATAATTAAATAGCGTAAAAACATTGCGACGCACTGTGTTGCATCGCAATTATTTTTTCTCATATTATACTTTATAAAAATTAATTTTATTTAAAATAATTGCGACGCAATTATTGCGTCGCTAAATTAAAAAATATTTTTTCTAATTTTTTGGTTTATTGCGTCGCTAATTTAACATATTTAATTTTTTAAAAAATATTGAGACGCACTAAGTTGCATCGCAATATTTTTTTCTCATATTTATATTTTATAAAAATTAATTTTATTCAAATTATTTGCGATGCAATTGGTGCGTCGCTAAATTAAAAATAATTTTTCTAATTTTTAGTTTATTGCGTCGCTAATGCGTCGCTATTTAACATATTTAATTTTTTAAAAACATTGCGACGCACTGAGTTGTGTCGTAATATTTTTTTCTCATATTTATATTTTATAAAAATTAATTTTATTTAAATTATTTATGACACAATTGGTGCGTCACTAAATTAAAAATAATTTTTTTAATTTTTTGGTTTATTGCGTTGCTAATGCATCGCTATTTAACTTATTTAATTATTTTAAAAATATTGCAACGCACTGAGTTGCATCGCAATATTTTTTTCATATTTATATTTTATAAAAAATAATTTAAAAATATTATGATACATTATTTGCGTGCTAAATAAAAAATTAATTTTTTTATTTATTGATTTATTGAGTCGCTAATGCGTCACTAATTGTGTCGCAATGTTTTGTTGTCACGGAGGCGTCGCAAAGTGGTCGCAATTTAGCGATGCAATGATGCGTTGCTAAATTTGCGTCGCTATTTCAATATTTTCTTGTAGTGAAAATAAACCAAAAAATTAGAAAAATTATTTTTAATTTAGCGATGCACTAATTACATCACAATTATTTTAAATAAAATTAATTTTTATAAAATATAATTATGAAATAAAAAAATTGCGATGCAACCCAGTGCATCGTAATGTTTTAAAAAAAATTAATTATGTTAAATAGCGACGCAATAGCGACGCAATAAAACAGTAAATTAATAAAATAATTTTTTATTTAGCGACGCAAGTATTGCATCGCAATATTTTTTAAAAAAATAAATTTTATAAAAATATTAAAAAGAATTATGAAATAAAAATATTGCGATGCACATCATTGCGTCACAATATTTTTTAAAAATATTGTTTAAGGAAATCTGAATATTCTTTTTAAAAAATATATATATATGTGTGTGTGTTAAACTCTAATCATATGAGAATTGGAGCGAGATAAGATACAAGAAGATCGAAAGTTAAATGACTAACATCTAAAGAAAGACTTGGATCCAAACAGATAAAGGGGCCAAAAAGAATAAAGAAACGATCCAAAACGGGGGTAAAAAAAGCCCTAGAAAGGTATACAACAAACCTTTAGAAACCGCGTCTAAGACAAACTCCAAAACCCTAGTATCCTTAGCTCTGATCGATCACTCAGAAGCGGCAACACGAACAAGACGAAACACGCCGACAACAGGAAAGATCTCTCTCTCTGTGGAAACCCTAGGAAAAGCTCGTCGTCGCCCCCTTACGTGGATTAGATGGAGGTAGAGGGATCGGTTTCCCAGGAAACCCTAGTATTAGGCTTTTGGGGAACGAGGAAAAGAAGCCCTCCTCCACGGCGAGCTCTCGGCGTCTCTCCCCTCGCTCTCTTCGTGACTCATGCTCCCCTCCACCCTTTTAAAGTTTCCCAAATGGGACTACGAGCAGCCTAGCACCATCTAGAAGTGAAGCGCAAGGGCCACGGCACTGTGCCCGTGAAACTATCTTGGTCTACTGGCTTCGATCGATCTCAACCATCGGGTCGTCGCCGATCGGATCGATCGCGACGGTCCGAGATCGGTCGTCGCCGATCGGGATCGATCATGACTTCGATCGATCGCAACCATCGGATCGTCGCTGACCGGGATCGATCATGGCTTCGATCGATCGCAACTGTTGGACCGTTGCCGATCAGATCGATCGCAACGGTCCGAGATCGGTCGTCGCCGATCGAGATCGCCAGCCGTGGCCGGAGACGATGGCCACGGCCGCGGCCGTGGCCGATGGTGGCCTGGCCACGGTGGCCAGGCCACCGTAAAAAAGAAATTGGTTGGGGTGGGGTTTTTCCCCCACCCCTGAGGCACCAGCCATAGCGCCGGCCATGGCCGTCGTCTCAGGCCATGACTATGGCCATGGTCGGAGATGACGGCCACGGCAGCTGCCGTGGCAGGCGGTGGCCTGGCCATGGTGGCCAGACGACCGTAAAAAAAAAAAAAAAAAAAATTGATTGGGGTGGGGTTTTTTCCCACCCCTGAGGCACCGGCCATGGCACCGGTGTGGCCGTGGCTTGAGACGATGGCCACGGCCGCTGCCGTGGCCAGTGGTGGCCTAGCCACGGTGGCCAGGCCACCGTTTAAAAAAAAAATTAAGTTAAAAAATGAGTTTAAATATTAATATTATATTTATATTACTATAACATAATATTTATTTAATATTATATTAATATTTTAAACACTATTATATATTTATATATAAATATTAGTTTTTAAATGATTAATATTTATTAACTTGAATACTAAATTATTATATAATATATTTCTAAATATTAATATTTTATATTAATATGTATTATATTATACATAATACATATTAAATATTTATAATATTGAAATATATAATATTTTTAAAATGAGTTAAAAAAGAACCTTAATTTTTATCAAAACATTTTATAATCTAGCAAAAAGAAAGGGGCCATGTAGAACATAAAAAGATTTATAATAAAATTTAAAACATGATAACTAAAATTGGAGCTCTAAAATATTTTATAATTTAATATCATATTCAATTATTTAGAAATAGTAACATCATATTCAATGATTTAGATTATTAATATCATATTTTTTATATATAAATGTTTAGAAATAGTAACATCATATTCAATGATTTAGATTATTAATGATCATCATTATTTAATTTAAAAAAATATTATTATCCAACAACTTGATTTCTTAAATTAAAAGCAAGCCTAACACTAGAATTGTTACTCATGATGCAATTAGGGTTTCATTTAGGCTAGATCACATGATTTAATTCTGGTTCCACTCTAATAGGATATTAATCATAATTTTTATATTATAATCACAGTCAAGATTTTATGCATTAGGTTAGGCCTATATTAGATTGGCAGCTGGTAGCCTAATAATGACTATTATTAGGAGTTGTGCCTTTCATTTCATGACTGTTTCTCGCATGTGGCTTTAGAGAATTTGCATGATACATCATATTGGTTCAATAAGCTGCCAAGCCTATTTTATTTCTTTATAGTTATTTATGCAATAATATTTGTGCATTTGTAGTTATTTACAATTGTTATGTCTTGATTATTTACATTCTGCTTCAAATTGAATGATGCATTAAATTATGTAATGCTAGAATGAAAGTCTTGTTGTAGTTTTATTTAATTTTTAGCAACAAATTAGTAGTTTTAATGATTTATATTTTAGTCTTCACAAACATTTATATTCGACATAATAATCTTAAGAAGTCAGTGACTATATATAGAACACTATTCTATATATGTATAAGTGACAAGAATTTATGAATAACAAAATTTTTTGCAATATGTTAGTCTGCTATTAATCATCGTTGGTTAGATTGCGGTTTGTATTTGCTCATGCGTTCTCCTAGTGTGGCATATATGCCACACATTTAGGAGAACATATGGGGAAATGCTGCTGAAATTTCAACATAAACCATCGATGATAATTAATAGCAGAATAACATATCACAAAAAATATTCTTGAATGGGATAGGGCCTCACCTTTTAGACATGGAGTGAAGGTGGAATTAATTTAGGACACTTGATTGCTTGTGAAGTCCGATGATTGAATGGACCGCATTACGGTCCGGCCCGAACCCAATCCCTAGCATTAGCCTGGCATGAACATGTGCCTCGGTCCTTGCTAGCATAGCAATTTTCATAACCGTGGCCCGGCCTTGCAGGGTAGGGACCTTAGTTGTGTAAAAGAAAATTGGTTTAGTTATAAATGATTTAAGTAGTTGTTATTTAACTTAGTTGAGTAAAAGAAATAATTTAGTTATATATGTACTAATGCTAATATAGTTTTATATTGTGGTTTCCTTTAATGGTTTACCAGAAATTGTATAAGTCGGTCAAAATGAGCGGGGCTCGCTCATGGATGTATGCAAGGATAAAAGATGGCTTGCTTAATCCATATTTTCTGAATGGATTGGAAGAATTTATCGCATTTGCATGTAGCCAACCTGAATGGATGGATGGGCCTAGGATAGGTGCCCATGCAACTTTCACAGGTGTCAGAATAAAGCCTACATAGATGTTGAAACTGTTAAGGTGCATTTGTATAAAAAGGAGTTTGTTCCTAATTACGATGTTTGGTACTGTCATGGTGAACCGAAGGAAATTCCGGTACCTATTACAAGCCAACAAGTGTCAATTCCCGAAGATGAACCATTTGTGAATTTAAACACATATGAAGAAATGGTGATGAATGCATCGGGTAATGAATTCAATCAGAATACATTTATGGAAGAACCAAATCCAGATGCATAGCAATTTTTGATATGTTGCGTGCTGCAAATCAAGAATTGTATCCTGGTTATGAGGGTCATTCCCAGTTGTCTACGGCTGCTCAGTTGTTGAATATTAAGGCAGAACATCAATTATCAGAAAAGGTGTTCAATTCTGTAGCTGGGTTAATCAAAAAAATTTTGCCAAATGATAATGTTGCAAGAGACAGTTTTTACTCAACGAAGAAGTTGTTGCGTGGGCTTGGGCTCCCATTTAATAAGATCGATTGTTGCTTGAATAATTGTATGATATATTAGGGTGAAGACTCAGAGCTGAGATGGTGTAAGATTTATGGACAATCGAGGTAAAAATAGTGAAGGGGGAGCCAGTACAAGTAGGAGGAAAAGTGTGCCTTACAAGAGGATGCACTACTTTCCTTTTACCCCACACCTGCAGAGATTATACAGATCTGAGGCTACAGCTGCTGATATGAGATGGCATACCGAACATGAATCTAAAGAGGATGAAATGCGGCATCCATCAGATTCAAAAGCTTGGAAGCATTTCAATGAAAATCATCCTAATTTCGCTGAAGATATAAGGAATGTGAGATTAGGTCTTTGTACCGATGGCTTCCAACCATTTGGTCAAGCGGGGCAGCAGTATTCATGTTGGCCTGTGATACTGACTGTATATAACCTTCCTCCATAGAAGTGCATGAAAGATGCTGCAATCTTTTTAACAGTTTTGGTTCCATGACCATCAAATCCAAAGGAAAAGATTGATGTCTTCCTGCAACCGTTGGTAGCCGAATTGAAAATGTTGTAGGAAACAGGAGTTGTAGCCTACGACATTTCTATGAAACAGAATTTCATCATGAGAGCTGCTTTGATGTGGACAATAAGTGACTTCCCGGTATATGCAATGTTGTCTGGTTGGAACACTGCTGGACGTCTGGCATGCGCTCATTGCATGTATGATTCGGATGCATTTACATTGCAGAAGAGTGGTAAGCAGTCATGGTTTGATAATCATAGGAAGTTCTTGCCCCCAAATCATCCTTACAGGCGTAACTTGATCGCCTTCCGGAAGAACAAAGCAGTTACAAAATTTGCCGAACCGGTTAGGTCCGGCATGGATATATTTGATACTATAGAGCATTTGGGGTTGAGGTATGCTTGGGAACCAGATGCAGATAGAATAAATGGCTGTATATGTAAAGAACATAACTGGAAGAAGTGGAGTATTTTGGGATTTGCCTTATTGGAGCACAAATCTCATCCGGCACAACTTGGATGTTATGCATATCGAGAAAAATTTCTTCGATAACATATTTAACACAGTGCTAAACATATCGGGAAAAACCAAAGATACTGCAAAGTCAAGAGAAGAACTTAATCAGTATTGCAGAAGAGGTGATTTGAGGAGTGCCGACGGGACCTATCCTAAAGCCTGTTACACTCTTGACATAAATTCATGATAAGTTTTATGTAACTAGCTTAGATGGTTATAATTTCCAGATGGTTATGCCTCAAATATCGGTAGGTGTGTGGATATGCATAAGCTCAAGTTGTTCGGCATGAAGAGTCACGACTGCCATATTTTCATGCAATGATTATTGCCTATAGCTTTTCGTGAGTTGCTTCCGCAATATGTCTGGAAGGCATTGACAAAGCTTAGCTTATTCTTCAAGGAGTTGTCTGCCACAGTCATTACTTCTGCATCCATGGAAAGGCTTGAAGAGGAAATTTCAATTATTTTATGCAAGCTGGAGCAAATATTTCCTCCCAATTTTTTTGACTCAATGGAGCATTTACCAGTTTACTTGCCATACGAAGCGAGCATAGCTGGTCCCATGCAGTATCGCTGGATGTATCCTTTCGAGAGATAAATATGTACATCATTAAGACATGTTGACATTTCAAATATTATTTCATTGCGAGAAAATTGGTTAATTTTTTGTCTCAACTTTACATATAGGTACCTTAAGAAGTTAAAAAATAATGTGCGTAATAAGGCAAGGGTTGAAGGTTCTATATGCAATGCACACTTGGTCGAAAAAGTTTCAGCTTTGTCTCGCATTACTTTGAGGGTCACGTCCACACAAGGAGCCGAAATCTTGTCGTAACGATGACGTATGTGTGGACGAAGGAGAACCTGATGACGGTAGAATATCAATTTTTAAAGGTATCGGTCATTCATTTGGGGGGCGGAAGTCAAGAAATCTTAACGATATGGAGTATAATGCAGCACATTATTACATCCTAATGAACTGTAGAGAAGTCGATCCATATATTGAGTAAGTGTATACTTCAATGCTTAATTGGAACTTCTAATTTAAATTACAATATATCATAATATTTAATTGATAACATAAGTTTTAATCATTATCATCCCATAAGGATGTATTGTGATAGACAATGGCAGATGAATCCCGACATCAGTCAAGTTGTAATTCGGCAGAAGTTAGAAACAGAGTTCGCTTACTGGTTTTATAAATTTGTGAGTAGTATCACTCAATGAATTTCAATCATGGCTTTTATTTTTGAATTGGTTGTGAATAGCTTATTAATTTATAGGTAAACGGTCCATGGTCCACAACCGACAATATTTTCATTAAATGTATATCGCAATGACCATTGAAGACCATAACAACCTCTACTGGCTATTTGTTAATGGGTACAAATTTCAGATTGAACGATTAGCAGCTTCAAGAGGCACGTAGAATTGGGGCGTATGTGTTAAAGGAGAAAGTGTTGGAGCAAATATATGAGATTATTACGGAAAGTTAGTAGAGGTGGTTGAAGTTGAATATCCCGGTTGGCCTATGAAACGAACCGTATTGTTTCATCGCGATTGGTTCGATCCAACAGTTCCTGTGGGCAAAAGGGTTCATAACAACTACAATTTAGTTGAAGTGAACCATCGACGAAGATTGCAAAAATATGAACCATTCATCCTTGCATCCCAAGCTCAGCAAGTGTTTTACTACGGATATCCAAGTTTGTGCAACGATAAGCGAGATTGGTGGGCTGTTTCTAAAATTGTCCCACGTTCAACAATCGTATTAGACGAGAGTTTATCAAGTCAATCAGCCGAGTGCCCTGCATTTCAAGAGGATGAGATGGAAATGCATGCAATTGAGGACGACACAAGGGCTCCTGAAACATCACTTAGAGATCCAAATGGTGATGTCCAAGAAATAGCAGATGCAAATGTTCGGTTTCCTTCCGATGATAATGAAACTGAATCGCAGTCCGATACGGCATCGGATGTTGAACCAAGATTTCACGAAACAAATTAAACCGACTAAACATAGAGGTTTTTTTAAATTCAATTTATTTTATAAATGTTATATTTTACATATTCAATCATTAATCGTAATTACATTCATGAATCTTTAATATTTTCAGTATGATGGGCCGAGGTAGATCTACCGATGACGGACGGAGTGAGCAGGGACGTAGCCCTGCAGCATCTGATCACATGAGCATTGGAGATGGAGAGTTTCGATCTCCACACATCGCACAGCCTCCGATCTCTCCAGCAGTCGACAGTGATCTTGCATTGCTATTATCATCCAGTCGATCGGCACAGACCTCCGAGAGTTCTTTCACCGTCGGCCGCACCGTACTTTGACTGGATGCTCATGAGCTGTAAGTATATACTAATTAAAAATATATGTTTATGTTTTTAAGTCAATTACTTATAAACATGCATTTTTTTAACAGATTTATTGAGCAGCATCATGTATCGAGCCACATCAGCTCCATATTTCAGAGGCGTGCGGATCCCAGTGGCTACGATTGGCGCCATGTATCTACAGCCATGAGGGAGTTTTATTTTTCAGAGTTTCAGGTAAACTTATTAAATATAATTTATCACTGATATAAAATTTCTTAATCTTAATAAATTCTGAAACTAACCGTTTATTTTAATATAGAAAAAGTTTACATGGGACCCTGCCAACCATGATGCCATTAGGGCAGCATGGGAAGCTCTTACGGGACGCCGATACTCCGACATGCTTATCATTGGAGGTCATCGGGTCACCGTCCTGCGCATGTGCCAGAGGGTATTTGGCACGAGTGGCAGCAGGTCTGGCAGTCTGATGGCTGGCGTAGGAGGTTCGCATCAGCCAACACGAACCGCCGATCCGAGAGGGGCGGTCCTGGCACGGGTCTCTCCCGCCACACTTCGGGCTCCATTTCGATTTAGAAGCACAGACGCCGTATGGTAAGAAAATATAAATAATTTAATTACTAATTTAGTTATTTACAATACTTACTTTAATATCAATTTTTCTGTTGTTATAGTCTGAGCAGGAGGGCGGAGATCCTGGTGAGTTTCATCTATTCAGGGCGACACACACCAGGAGGGATGGTTCCTGGGTCGATACATGATCACGGGAGGTTGCGGTAAGAAATTAGCTTTATGTTGTATCTGTTTAATTTCTAAAATTTTATTTAGAGAAATTTATTGATTCATTTATTGTTGATTTTATAATTCAAAGACACGAGTCGAGGAGCTTCACTCCCAAGCATCGCAGGTCGACTCCACTGATGAGGGGACGCCCATCGAACTCTCAGCAGAGGAGAGTCGACGTGTGTTTTTGGAGGCTGTTGGTGCCCAGCCGCGAGACCGCAGGGTCTATGGTCTGGGCACTAGAGCTTCTGCAAATTTTTCCCATCATGCCTCCAGCTCATGATATTCTGGCGATATTCCTGTCGAGCGTTTAGAGGACATTTGGAGATTTATCACAGAGGAGGTTCGTCAAGAGGTTCGACAGGAGGTTGAGCATGAGTTCGAGCAGCATACGGGAGGCCTTCAGCAGGAGCTTGCAGACATGCGAGAGCAGATACGTCAGTTGCAGGATATGGTTAGCCGCATGTCGCAGGGTTTCCAGCCTCCATGTGATCGTGCCGATTCTTGATGTATTTTTTCTTTACTTTTTATATTTGTACATAAAAACTTTAAAATTTTAATATATTAATTATTTTGAAAATTGAATGATGAATGTTTGGATCAATATGAGTTATGAATGTTTCGATCAATATTTAAATGTAATAAAATTATATTAACCATTTTAATTTTTAATATTTTTTTTTTAAAAAAAATTAATTAGCGACGCATTAGCGATTAAAATTGCATTGCTAATATTTTTAAATATTATTATTAAATATTACGACGCAATGACCTGGCGTCGCAATATTTTTTTTTAAAAAATAATTAGCGATGCATTAGCGACTCAAATTGCATCGCTAATATATCTAAAATATTATTATTAAATATTATGATGCAATGACCTGGCGTCGTAATATTTTAAAAAATTAATTAGCGACGCATTAGCGACTCAAATTGCATCGCTAATATATCTAAAATATTATTATTAAATATTACGATGCAACTAAATGCGTCGCAATATTGCAACGCAATTGAATACGTCGCAATATTTAATAATATTATTAAATATTAAAAATTAGTTTTAAAATTAGCGATGCATTTAGTTGTGTCATAATATAGTGCGACGCATTTAGTGCGTCACAGAGAGTGGCTATTAAGCGATGCAATTGTGACAAATTGATATTGCGATGACCTTCGTAGCGACGCCGTCATTGCGTCGCAATTGCATGTTTAGCGACGCATTTGGGCGTCGCTATATTTTTGTTCTCTTGTAGTGAAAATATCTAGGAGTGGAGTCCTAGAATCATCAAGGGGGATTGGGCTTAAGTCCATTATTTGGTCACCAACAGTGGATACCCAACCTCTGTAATTAGAGATCCCATGAAAGAGGTTCAATATGGTAGAAACGAAACTGATTAAGTAAACATATTAAAGCATAATTTTTTTAAAAAAAAATTCATCTCATTCCCATGATGAGTGCTTTTATAAAGTGACAAAATAAATTTGTGTAAGGTTGAGTCATACTCTTAATGGATCCGAGATAGGTTATTTGTAGGGTAATAGTCACAAATACCCTTGGAGGATTCACCTATATGAGAATTATCATATTAGGCAATGACTAAAGGTTTGGGCTAACCTTAAAAAATTCTCATGAAAATCAAAGTACTAAGCAGAAGGCCTTTAATATGCACTGACCGCTTAAACCTAATTGATCAATACTGTGTGTGTGATTGGTAGAAATTTGAGTTAAGGACCTAGTTCAAGTTTTAATCCACTATGGTTCCATCATATATATACTATCAACACTAAGAGGAGTTTAAGTCTATAGAACACCTCAGTATAAGATGCCTTAAAATTAATATTATATTAATTTTATTTTTTATTTTAAATTTTTATGAGGGATTGTTGACTTTTTAATAATTTTAAAAAGTAAAAAAAAAGTTTTAAATAAAAAAAAGGAGCATTCCACCCACATGGGACACGAGCATTACGCTCGCGAGGCTAGCGTTCCCTAGCATTGCACAAACGGTCACAAGGGGAGCATTACACGAATGCTCACGAGGCGAGTGTTCCAAGGAACGCTTGTGAGGCGTTCATTCATTATATATATATATATATATATATATATATATATATATATCAAAGATTAAGCTCTCTCATCTTTTTCTTTTGAATTTATTTTTTTATTATTTTATATTTACTAATTTTTCTTTGGACATCTGAAAGAGTCATTGGGTTGTACCTCTACACGATGGTACTCATGGTAGAAGGTTTGGATCGAGCCGAATTATTATACCTTGGGGACAGATCGCCTATAACCTGCACAAAGGGCAAAAACTAGTTTTTAGAACAGTATCTAATATGCCTCGGTTAAAGCACGATTCTTATTTTCTTTTGATTTTAAATTCTTTGTACATCTAAAATTTTAGATTAAATTTTCTAGCAATTTCTAGGTAGAAGTTTTTGCAAAAAAACAAATATATTCTCCAACAGGTGCATCAATGGTCGCCGTGAAGATGCTCGCCTCCGGCGTGCGGACGCATGGAGTTTAATCTCCACAAGTTTAATAATATATTCAATAATAATGTGCCATACATGGCCAGAGTGCGCAATGGCTGTGACCCAAGTTGGTTCGGCCCAAACCAAACGGGGCAAGGGTCGGAGAGAACGGTCTTCTCTACTTCAATGGAAAAGTCTTTGTGCATCGAGAGTGGTGAGCTCATGCGCAATGGCTCCAATGATTGTTACACGATGCGTGTGCGTGTGCCAAGAGCAAAAATATCTTTTCTGCCCTTGGCACAGGCGCGCGCATACACCGCATGCCAATCATCAGGCGCTGTGTTGGTCCTACTGCATTGCACCCGGTATGAGAAGACTTTTCCATACTTCAATTTTATCTTCTTTATTTTCTAATTATTTTTTTAAAAAATAAGGTTTTAAGCTAAATTACAGTATTAATTCATGAACTTAAGAGATTTTATCACTTTGATTCTTAAACTTCAAAAAATTTAAAAGTGATCCTATACTTTTCTTATTATTTCATTTTGATCCTTACTATTAAATAGAAAAGATGCCATTAGTATTTGTCCCACTTGGCAACACAGATAAGAAAACTAATTTAAAATTCATAACTAATCTATTAATCTATTAATTTAATATTTAATAATTAATAAAAAAATAAAAATAATCTTTTTCATTGCCCCTTCCCCTCTCTTGTGGTGCAGCTCCTCACCCTCGCCCACCCCGCCACCCCCCCGGCAACATTTTCGTATCGGGGCCTCTCGATTTTTCCTGGCTTTTATGGCCCTCTGGCATCTTCTACTTTTTTTCCTTCAAACTCTCGTTCATTACTATGGCCTGCAATAGGGAAGGAACGGACCCAGCTCAGGGGCTGGAACAGTTGAAAGGACAAGAGAGGTTTATTATATGCTGTACTAGAGGAACACTAAAACTTAATGGGAACAGATGGCGGGGGAGAAGGGGGAGGAGGTATTGGAAGGCCGGCAGTAGGGAAGGAACGAACCCAGCTCCTGTGCTAGAATGGGACAAAAATTAATGGGACCAGATGCCATATGGGACAAAAATTAAAGGCATCTTTATTATTTAATGATAAGAATTAAAGTAAAATAAAAAAAAGTTTATAATTATTTTTGTAATTTTTTAAAGTTTAAAGATCAAAATAATGCAATTCTCTTAGTTTAAGAGTTAATACTTCAGTTTAGCTAAGATTTTTAAAACCCACGTTCAAAGGGTTTGTAAAACATGATAACTACCTATTAAATAATTTGAATCCAGCCATAAAAATGTACGATGTATAACCCTAACACAGCCATAGAAAATCTAGTTTTCCCAGAAATTGTTAGACCTTATGTTTGGAGCATTGACGAAATCATGTTCAATTGTACTTCGCCCATCCAAATAAAATTTAAACAACCACAGGTAGGAGAAGGTATCCCAATAAAGGATGGCTCGAAAAAGGGAAACTTTGCCAAGGTCCATGCGGTGGTGATGCCCCAGAAAGAGAACGTAACAAATAGGACTTACTACGTCATTCTAAACCTTCCAATCCCAGCTAAGTTGTTGGAGCTAGAAACTAAGCGTAGAAGAATGAAATGCATGTCAGCATCCTTAAAAAGGTACAAAAGGATAAAAGGAGGGAACCAATGTTGGATAAGGACAATGATAAGATAGTACTCGAAATGATATTATCCACTGAGAAGATGTTGAGGCATGTATGACACTGTCCTTAAGAGTAGATTCGCATCTATCGGAGATAATATCTTGATGAAGAAGATCAGAGCACGGCTATCCTCTAGGATATAATAACAGCGAGTCTTCTAACAGACATGCACATACCAATGTCAGAAGCGGATGAACAACCGAGATGAGTTCCTTCTGACAACGGATTAGAAGATGAATCTTTGGATAAAGATGGAAGCGAAGGAATGGATCTCTGGACCGGATAAGGATGGAAAGTAATGGAATGGATCTTTGGACTGGATAAGGATGGAAAGCAAATTTAAATGATTTAAACACGGGCATTGCTTTGAATATTTATAAGGAAGTATGCACCGATTGAGAACGACGAATCAATCCAACGGGAATGGCGATTAAGTCCAAAGGTCAATCAACGAAAAACTTATCATGATGATTCACCGAATCGATCCAACGGTCGGTCAACGAAAAGATGCATGAGTCAAAAAGACTTATCAGGAAATTAGCATTTGGATATTGAAATATACTAAATTTCTAATAATCCTTCACTATTTCAATATTCAAAATATGACAAGACAAACTTTAGAAGAAACTTTAAGAATGTAATGTATAAGCCATGGTGTCTATACGATTATAAACCAAGCATAGAGAAAATAAGTGTAATCCATAAAAGATTGGTGAAACTAAGTTTCTATGAACCAATCCTTCTTTTGTTGGATCATTGACTTATAACTCATATTCTATCTCTCAAATTTTGGTTGTTCTAGCGGATTGATGCAGTTCAAGCATGCATCTACTTGGATATTCATGAGTGCTCTAAAGATCCCACCTAAGTCTCATAGGAAGCGGCCACCACCTCCACACTCGTATAGGCGGATTGTCATCAAGTATACACTGCAGTTTTATATACCATCCAAATTAGGTTATTACATCCATTAAGAACTTCACATATTAGTTCAACCTAAACACTGCAGAATACTATCTCACACCATAGAAAGAGATTTTATAATATAAATATTTATGATAGTATACTCCAAGTTGTCCAGTGAATTATTTTCTCATATGAACATTCTTTCCAGGATCTCTGTTCATGAAGGTTGGGTCACCATCACTTCAACTTTTAATCTAGGTATAATCCAATTTTCTCGATGTATTGCTCACAAGCTTTCTGCTTAGAGGCTTAGTTAGAGGATCGGCCAAGTTCAACTCTGACCTTACATAATCCAAAGATATTACTTCATCATTAATAAGCTGTCTCATAATATTATGTCTTAGACGTATATGTCTACTCTTTTCATTATAAATTTTATTTTTACCTTTAGCTATGGCAGCTTGACAATCACAATGTATAAACACAGATGGAGCTGATCTCATCCAAATGGGAAAGATCTACCAAAAGATTTTTGAGCCATTCAGCCTCAGTTCAGCCTTCTCCAAGGCAATAACTCGGATTCCATTATAGACCGAGCTATACATGTTTGCTTGGATGATTTCTATGACACTGCTACTTCTCCAAGGGTAAACATATATCTGCTAATGGATTTCATCTTATCAGAGTCTATAATTCAGTTAGTATCACAATACCCTTCTAATACTGTAGGAGACCCACAATAATTAAATCATAGTTCATAGTTCCTTTCAAATATCTAAGTAATCTTTGTAATGCAATCCAATGATCCTTGTTAGGACATTGGGTATATCTGCTTAGTCTTCCTACAGCATAAGCAATGTCAAGTCAAGTGCAGTTCATCAAATATATAAGACTACCAATAATTTAAGTATATTTAGATTGTAAGGCATCATTGCCTTTATTTTTCTTAAGCTGTGAATTAACATTATAAGGAGTGCTCACAGGCTTACAATCAAAATGTGAAAACTTTTTTAAGATTTTCTTAACATAATATTCTTGTAAAAGTATGATGCTATTTGATTTCTTTACAAGTTTAATTCCTAAAATCAAATCTACTTTTTCCATATCTTTCATATCAAAATTCAAAGTCAAGAACATTTTGGTGCTAGTAACAATATCAAAATTAGTGCCAAATATGAGCATATTATCCACATACAAATAAATTATAACACATTCATGATTAACAACTTTAGAATAAATATATTTATCAGCACTATTAATTTGATATCCATTTGAAACTAGCACTTTATCAAACTTATCATGCCATTATTTTGATGTTTGTTTTAAGCCATACAAAGATTTAATTAATTTATAAACTTTATGCTCAGTGCCAGAAAGAACATAACCCTTAGGTTAATCCATATATATTTCTTCTTCTAGGTCTCCATTAAGAAATGCAGTTTTAACATCCATTTAATAAATTATTAATTTATGAATAGTTGCAAGAGCAATCAAGACTCTAATAGAAGTTATTCTTCTCACAGGTATAAAAGTATCAAAGTAGTCAATATCTTTCTTTTGAGAATAACCTTTTGCAACTAGTCTTGCTTTAAATTTGTTAATAGAATCATCAGGCTTTAGCTTTTCTTAAAGATCCATTTATACCCAATAGTTTTGGCACCAGAGGATAAACTTACTAATTCCCATGTATGATTGCTCATTATAGATTCTAGCTCATTATTTATAGCCTCTCTCCAAAATGTAGCATCAGAAGATGAAATTGCTTTAGAATAGGTTTGAGGATCATTATCAACAAGATAGATATAAAAATCATCTCCTATATTAGTTTTCTTTCTGACTCTCTTGGATCTCCTGAGCCCTTGGATTTCATCAGGCTCTAAATTAGGTTCAACCCCTTGTGGTCTAGAAGGTCTTTATAAGGAGGTTCTCATAGGAAAGATATGTTCAAAAAATTTTGCATCTTTTTTCTCAACTATAGTATTAGGTTCCATGATATTATTTTTATTTTTAATCACCAACAACTTATAGGCTACACTATATTTATTTGCAGGACTACTTTGAACATAACCTATGAACATACAATCAAAGGTTTTAGATCCTAACTTTCTCTTTTTAGGTTTAGAAAGCAAGACCTTGGCTAAACAATCACATACTTTTAAATATTTAAAACTTGACAAATGATCATTCCATAACTCATAGGGTGTTTTATTGATTTTCTTATAAGGAATTCTATTTTGAATAAAACAAATAGAAAAAAGGGCTTCCTCCCACAAGGAGCAATGCATTCATCATTTCAAGTGTTCTATTCTTTCTCTCAGCCACTCCATTAGATTCAGATGAATAAGGAGGAGTAAACTCATGAATTATACCATATTATGCAAAAATCATTAAAAGGAGTAGAATCATATTCTACTCCTCTATCAGATCTAAGCCTTTTAATTTTTCTTGTTAATTGATTTTTCACTTCTGCCTTATATTTTAAAAATATTTTGAAGGCTTCATCTTTTGATTTTAATAGATAAACCATTTCATAAAAGAAAAATCATCGATAAAAGTAATATAATATTTTTTCCTACTTCTAGTCATATTATCTTTTAAATCTCCTAAGTCAAAATGAATTAATTCTAACAATTCAGTTTTTCTTGTATGAATAGATTTGCAACTACTTTTGGTTAATTTAGATTCTACACATGTTTGACATTTTTTATGATCATAAGAAGTAGACATGTTATTTAGCAAACCTAATTATTTTATTCTTTTAATATAAGAGTAATTAACATGTCCTAATCTATTATGCCAAAGATTAACAGAATCAAGCAAGTAAGCAGAAGAAGATGATATATTTTTATTCATGACTTCAAGTACTTTTAATACAAATAGACCCTGATTACAATATCCTTTTTAATAAAGTTTCTAGATTTGGTCATGACAACTTTGTCAGACTCAAATGATACTTTTGCACCATTTTTCTCAAAAGCCATAGAAATCAGGTTCACACGGATGTCCGGTACATGTAGCACATCTCCAAGTGAAAGGACTTTTTTAGAAATCATTTTTAGATTGACTTTTTCTTTGCCAATCATAGAACAAGACTTTGAGTTGCCCATGAAGACTTGCTCCTCTCTTTCTGGCAGTGGGATATAGGAAGCAAATGCATTTCTATTACCACATATATGACAAGTGGCTCCAGAATTCATCACCCAGTCCTTTGTATGTGCAATAATATTGGCCTCGCTAACAACCGTAGTAATTACATTATCTCCAACCATCAAGTTAGCCTTTGGTTTGGCTAGAGAATTATTATTTTTTGAATCTGCATTGGGTAGCATAGTGTCCTAGTTTCCCACAAACATAGCAAGATCCCTTTTTCTTCTTAAAATTTTGCCTTCTTTGAAAATGAGGCTTCTTATCATATTTCTTGTAATAGTTTCTATGTTTAAGCTTATAGGACTTATGTTTCTCCTTACTAGATCCATCCTCTATTAGATTAGCCTTACCAGTCATTTCCTTAGCCTTTTCTATCTTTTCTTGGGCTCTATTTTGCTCTTCAATCCTAATATGCACAATGACTTCTTCAAGGGACATAGACTTTCTTTTATACTTTAGATTATTCTTATAATCATTTCAAGATTCTAGTAATTTTTGAATTAGGGATCCAGCAATAAAAGTATCAGAAAGAATAATATTTTCATTTTTAAGGTCATCTATGAGAGCATGGAATGCATGGATCTGAGATGACACATCTTTATCTTCTGACATGGTAAAGTTTAAAAGATTTTCTATTGTAAATTTTTGAGGATTAGCATCTTCAAGAATATATTTTCTTTTAAAACTTTCCCAAATCTTAGAGGCTAATCTAATAGGGTAATAAATATTAAATAGTTCATTGGATAGAGTACTAAGAATAGTATGCCTACATATTCTATTAGGCTTTTTCCAATTTAGAAGGTCCTCATCTTTCTCAGGTTTAGGATCAGTCAAAACATATGCAATATTATGAATATCTAGTATTAAAATATTTTTCTTGCCAACGTTTATAATGGAAACCAGTAAATTTCTCAATCTTGAATGTATTAGGAAAGGACAGTAGCAGTAACCATGATAGAGTCCATATCTACTCTTAATATTGTTGGATAAGGATAAAGATAAGATAGTACCCGAGATGATATTATCCACTGAAAAGATGCTAAGGCATGCAAGGCACTGTCCTTAAGAGTAGATTCATGCCTCTCGAAGATAATATCTTGATGCAGAAGATCATAGCACGACTACCCTCTAGGATACAACAGCAGTGAGTCTTCTAACAGACATGCACACACCAATGTCAGAAGCGGAGGAACAACCGAGATGAGTTCCTTCTAACAACGATTAGGAGATGAATCTTTGGATAAGGATGGAAGTGAAGGAATGGATCTCTGGATTGGATAAGGATGGAAAGCAATGGAATGGATCTTTGGATTGGATAAGGATAGAAAGCAAATTTGAATGATTTAAACACCGGCATTGCTTCGAATATTTATAAGAAAGCATGCATCGGTTGACAATATTGAATCAATCCAACATGAATGATGATTCAGTCCAAAGATCGGTCAACAAAAAAACTTATCATGATGATTCACCGAATCGGTCCAATGGTCGGTCAACGAAAAGAGGTATGAGTCAAAAAGACTTATCAAGAAATTAACATTTGGATATTGAAATATACTAAAATTTCAACAACCAACTTTCAAAAATGATGTGAGGTTATTTGCATTAGGATGGAGATAACTTACACGAAAAGGTTTATTTCCCATGGATTAGCAACTTCTGCAAGCCGAATAATGCTTCACCGAGCTATTATTTCGACATCTTCAAACCTCGACAGGACCGAGCCTGACCTTTGAACCTCAGTAGGGCCGAGCTTCATCTCCGAACCTCGGCAAGGCCGAGCCTTATTTTTGAACTTCAGCAAGGCCGAGCTTGATCTTTGCACCAAACATTCTGGCTGTCAAATCACTCAGAATCGCAAGGATCTCGAAACTTCTACCGAAAGTGATTCCCCCATAAATGAAAAGAGAAGCTAGGTATGGCTCCCCTTCTTCATGAATTACGGGATTCTGAATCCCTCTGATAAAATGTACATCGAAATTGGCCTTATCAGTCACCAACTTCCTCAACTAATCTCCAAGAATCGGGTAACAACATATCTTCTCTACTGCCTATAAAATACCGGATCTCAAGATCCATGAGGTAAGACGAAAAAATCCTTGCTAACGCCATTGCTCTCCAGAACCATCCTTTGAACCCCTTTCTCCTCTTTACAACCTTCTCCACCTTATCTATGGCAAAAGGTCTCCACTGACTTGGGCGTCAGAGGATCTTCTGTAGGGACCACCCATCTCAATCCTATAAGAGGATTGTTTTACAAGTTTACTAGGATGGAAGGATGACACCCAAATCTCATCGCACGCTACCGTCTCGACCTTAGGCCGAAGAACGAAAATCTACAGTAACAATACTCATTCTTGTAGAAATGAAATATCCTATTTCAAAACAAATGTTGCCCTTATCCCATGATTTAGGCATCGAGATACATTGGTTTGCTAAATGGGTAGATTGTATCTCTCTACTAGCAGGGTCATTCTCTAATTACTCCAATTAATTAAATGTCATATTAATAGTTTGTATAAGCCCATTAGTATTAGCAATCATTATTTATATTACTAAACTATTTAATGCATCTTAGAGCAGAGCTTATATTGAGTACGAACCTTACGAATAAATAGTTCATAATGCGTTGGGCCACCTCAATTAAATTGTCACAAGAAAAGAACTCTATTCTTACCTTATAAATATTGCGATAAATCTATTGAACCACAATACTTTGCTGCCTGTAGCATAGAGAGAGAATTTTTCTTCTATATATATATATATATATATATATATATATATATATATATATATATATATATATATATATATATATATATATATATATATATATATATGCATAAAATTTGCATTTTAAAGGAGTTAAGTGTCTTGCGATGAATTCATATATGATTTATTTTATAAAATCCAAATTTTCTATTATAGGTGAGTTTTGGATCCTTGATGAAAGACCTTTTTAAATGAATTTATTCATTGCAAGACCAAGGCACTTGAACCAAATCATGCTAACTTGTATCAAGATGATCTGGGAAAGGAGTATGCATGTAACTATGGTAACTAGATAGTACTATAGCTTTAGCAAAGCCTTCCAATATGAGTGAGATATGATATATTAGTTCACATTTATGGTTTTACATATATATTTTTCAAAGTAAATGCAAATGCCCTAGAAACCTAATTATAAAATATCTTGCAATTCAGGTATGTGGCTTTTTTTTTAATTGATTATGCAACTTAGGCCTCGCATGCAGTGTACTAGCTAGGATGGTATATTTTAAGTGGCAAAAGATTCTTAATTAGAATCCTTACAGCTTGGATTACATAGCATCCTTGATTTTCTTAAGGAAATCTGATTGATTTGGGAGATATACTTCTAGTGGAGACCATGGCCTTGTCTGTTCATTTTTCCTTTTTAAATTTTTCTAACTATCAAAAATGAGAATTTTATTTGATATTTTATTGGAAGTAGGTTGCCAAATTTCATGCATATATATGTCATTTCTATCACAAAGTTAAGAGAAAATTTACTTTCTTTGGAAGAAGAGAATAAATACCTTGACTTTTATGAAAACTTAAAATTTTAAGATTTGGTTTTTGTGTATCATAGTTTATATGGTTTTAAGTGATATGTGTTGACCCAGCCACTGATTGGCATCAACCCGGCTGTTTATCTCAATTGATTGGCATCTCTCCTCATATTGAAGAGGTCCATGATTTGGACGTTGATGGTGGCATATTCAAGACCTACTCCAGCCTTGACATTATTATATCATAGCGGTCCATGTATAACACGTTGTTAATGGCTTCATCCTTCATGTTGGTTCACATAGCACCTAGAAATTGGATCCAAACCAACTGTTACCAAAGAAGCCAACATCTGAAGCGCAGCTGCAGTTGTTGTAATCGATGCAACATATAATTTCGGCTGCATATATAAAAGTAGCAGTTACATAGCACGCATAGCATTTCCCGTGTGCAGAGGAGTTCGATACGTTGAGACTTAGCTTCCACGCTACACCAACCTAATTAGAGCCTGCATGCTTACAAGTGGCCCTCTTCCCTGAAACGGCCACGGCCAGCCTGTGGGCGTTGGCTCCGAAGGCACGATGACGCTAACGAAACGGCCCTTCTTTCTCTTCCCATATAAAAGTCTCTCTCTCTCTCTCTCTCTCTCTCTCTCTCTGTGTGCTTGTGTAAAGAGAGAAAAGAAAAGGCTAGAGAGAAGAGACTAGAGAGAGCGAAGAAAGGCTTTAACAGAGAGAGCACGATGGCTTGTAGCACTGATGGGGAGACGAGAGGAGGAGGAGGAGGAGGAGGAGGAGCCTTGTGAGTCCCGGTACCTGATAGTCCGGTCCGACAAGGCCGGTCTGATGGACCTGGTCCGGTTCGCGGTGTGGGGCGGGGAGGCCCACGGCTTCGTCGAGATCTGCGTCGAGGAGGAGGAGCTGGGGCCGATGCTGGATGAGCACAGGTGGGTCATTGTGGTCTCCGTCTTAATCCGCAAGATCCTCGCCCTCTTTCGCAAGCCCATGGGGTGGACTGGAATGCTGGTGGAGTTCCTCCTAAACCTCCTTTCCCTCAATGGGGGTCTCCCCGGCCTCTTCATTAATCTCTTAAAAGGTATCAATATCAACTCTCTCTCTCTCTCTCTCTCTGCACCATTTTTCTTTTACATGATTTATTTAACGAAGAATCGTTTCAACTGGGACCTCAGTGTTGAACGCATAGGGATAAGGGCCCTTTTGATGTCATCATGTTGTGTTCAATGAAGTCGTCTTGCTTAATAAGGATCTTAAGTTGGAGCCTAAGCAAGTGAAAGAATATTGCTGGGATATGGCTTCTGCAAGCGTTATTTAATGGCAACTTTATGTCACAACCTTGGAGCTCAAAAAAAAAAAAAAAACATTTAAAAAAGATTTAAAAAATTAGCTAAAGAGTTAATTTTAAGTTCCACAGCCTTGTCAAGCTTAGCACATCATTTGTAGCAATACAATATCTTACCTCAAAATTTTAAAAGAAGTTAACTAGAAAGTTATTATTTGAGCGCTTTGATTCTGTGTAAGTGCTTGATGAGGGACTAAACACTGGCCAGCAACTCTTTATCTCTATGATCATATGGTGGGTTTTCTGTGCTACTTATACCAGTGGGGTCTCTCAAAATTTATATATTCAGATAGTCTTCTTGTATATATCTTTAATGTTTCTAACAAATTGTCGATTAGTAAACTAGCTAAAGTCTAAGAGTTCAGACTACTCTTGTGTTTCTAATGCTATGTAGGATAGTTATTTAGCGTCTCAGAGGTTTTGCTTCTTCTCGAAAAATAGATGTATATTAAGCAAATCACTATTGGATGGCAATGGCAGGGAAGGTTGTGGTGCCGCGTAGAGATTCGGATTCCTTCATTAGTGCCATTGGATACTTGGACAGGCGGATGGAGCTCTATAACTTTGATTCTTCTTTGCTTTTAAGGGAGTTCAATAGAGGGACTGGTGGGTCTCACCAAAATGGAAGTAGGGGTCTGATGGACCTCTGCATGATGGCCTCCAAGCTGGCCTATGAGAATGCCGACGTTGTAAGGAATATCATTGTCCACAATTGGAAGGCAATCTCTCTCTCTCTCTCTCTCTCTCTCTCTCTCAATCAATCAATCAACACACACTCCTAACAAAACAGAGGGGACCGGTTTCTATGCTGTTAGGAAAGTGCTGTTGTGTGTTACTTGTCTGATGAGCCAACATGAAGTAAGGAAACATACACTAGAAATAAATAATTTAGTACCAAACGGATCATGAGGTTAATTCTCCTTGATGGCATTCTTTAAATTTAAAAAAAAAAAGACACGAACATGATCGAATCGAATTAGTTTGTCAACAAGATTAAAATTAATATATCAACTGAATTCCTTGAACCTAGTTAATCATGTAAGATTAGTTGAGATGATGTCTTAAATTAAGTGCATGAAGGGACCTGGATACAAGATATTATCTCACAACACTAACCACTATAGTAATCCTAGAAAACATTGTGTTCTCAATCGAATTAGGCATGGTTGACCAGTTGATTAGCTGGTCATGTAGAGTTCAACTTGACCAAGACGGAAATACTCTGATTTCCTCTGTATCATGGACCAAAAACAGCTAAAAACTAAGAATTCTTACTTTGTTATGTACTGACATAAGATTGAGCAAGCCCTCCACTTGAATCTCCAATTTATTTTGTAGTGCGGTCCTAAACAACCAAAAGAACCAAGCATTTTTATGTGATTATATTTAGTCCAATTTGGTTAGACTTACTTGTAACCTTTTTATCTTCTCCTTTTTTTTTTTTTGGTTGTGTGCATGTGTGGGCCAATAACAGATGCATTTTGTGGAGTTCTACAACTGCTGGAATGGTAAGAAACTGAATCTTATGTGAAAATTATGACTACAATTATTACTGGAAACCAATGCTAGAGAAATGGTTGCATGTGCTTTTACTCTGCAATATTATTCTTTGTAGTTCTGAAGATGATCCCTGAATGGGAACTGGATTTTCTATTTCCAATTCAATTTTCTGCTTACATTTTTTTCTAGTTTTTGAACACCTCAGTTTCTAATTTATAAGATCTAATGCAGAAAACTAGTTGTTGGCTCATTTGAAGTAGGTTATGAGCATTGCATTTATACATTGTGGAGGTCAAACAAATAATAATTACTATTCTGTCAGTTAACCATATTTGCATGTGAATTTTTATTGTATTTGTCTGGGTGCATCAATTACTAAATTTAAGCTATTAGTGCCAAAGATATTCAAATATTTTAGAATAGCTTGGTGATCATGTTTAGATTATGATGATATCATTTAATTCAACTATTCTATTGATCCCTCACAAACTCTACATCGTTTCTTACCATTGTTTCTGCAACCATAGATTACCAAAAAGAGAGATCTACCCAAGTCTTCATATTATGCGACAAACCCAAAGATGCTAGTCTGGTATTGGTCAGCTTCCGTGGCACTGAGCCATTTGATGCAGATGACTGGAGCACAGACTTCGACTATTCATGGTATGAGATCCCAAGATTGGGGAGGGTTCACATGGGATTCCTTGAGGCTCTTGGACTGGGTACTAGAACTCAAGTCTCCACCTTCCAGCTCCATTTCCAAGTCAGAGGCCATACTGTTGATAACGAATCAGGCACTAGTGCTTCTTCCTTGGTTGAGAAGAGTAAATTAGTGGAATCAGATGAGCTAATTGCATACCATGCTGTCAAGAATAAGCTAAAGAGCTTGCTTGGTGAGCACAAGAGGGCTAAATTCGTTGTAACAGGACATAGCCTGGGAGGCGCACTAGCTGTACTCTTTCCAGCTGTGCTGTTGTTTCATAAGGAAGATGGGTTGATGAAGAGGTTATTGGGAGTATATACTTTTGGACAACCAAGGGTAGGGGACAGGCAGTTGAAGAGGTTCATGGAAGCTCACCTGTGTCATCCTGAACCAAGGTATTTCAGGACTGTCTACTGCAATGATCTTGTTCCTAGATTACCTTTTGATGACAAGACTTTCTTGTACAAGCACTTTGGCATGTGCATGTACTATGACAGCTTCTACATCGAGCAGGTACATTGTTGCTAGCTAACAATACTAGATGCATCAACTTTAATTTAGGATGGTTAATTCAGAGTTTGTAATGCTGATCTCCATCTCATGATGAAATAGTAATAGAAATATTGAAACTCATGCAATGTTAGTTTGCTTTTGATTTTTAAGAACATTTTTTATTTTTATTTTCTGAAAATGATTTTTATTTTCTGCTTGATGATCTCTAAAAAAAATGTATATGATAAGTGAAAATAAGAGTATATTTATTTTTTATTTCATTGTAAACAATGCCTTTTAAAAGAGTAGGGGGAAAAAGTTAAAAGAGGTTTACTCTATTGTTTTCAAGTTCTCTATTTTTTTTTCTTTTTTTTCTTTTACTTTGATACAAAACAATGAAAGTATCAACTGTTTTTGTTTTCAATCACCAAATACGTTTTTAGAAGTGTTTTCTATGACAATAAATATGAAAAATAAGATTGTTGTCAAAAACCAAATGCATCCCTAATTTTGGTGCTCACATCTGGTTTCTAAATTTCATATCTATGGACCCTCCTAAAACAGATCATACTTTTAGCTCTCTTGATTTAATGATTTTTCATGTCACAAAACCAAATGACTTCATTGGTTTCCATATTCATAAAAGAAGAATGTCTTTCAGGGGGGGGTTCTAGTCTAATAACAGTCTTTACTCTGTCCTCCATGCAGTTTTGCTGATATGAGGATTTAACCTCCATTATTAGCGCTATGTAATGCCTGCAGCCTTACTTGACCAAAACATCTGTAATTAATTATTTAAAAGAAAAGGTTGTATATGGAAACCAACAAGACACACGAGTACGTAGCCAAGGCATTCTCAGACCAACCTAAATCAGTCTAAATTCTTGGATGCACATCCATAATTATAATATCATTTCAATTGTTAAACATGTTCAGTTCTTTCATCGTTCCTTTTCATTTGCTATTCTTTTCTTCCCCTGCTAATAAAATAAAAGATTTTTGTTTCCTTCCTTAAGTTCCATTTGCTGCATGAGGCTTTTATGATTTGAGAAATAGCCCTTTAAAGCTACTTTTAAGAGAAAAATGGCACCTGACACAGCACATATATATATTTCTTCCTTCCACAGCCATATTTATTTTCCTATATAGATCTGTTGTTTTGATTCATTTCTTTTCTGTTTCTTTTCTCCAACTTACTTTTATTCTCTCTTGAAGATTATGGATGAAGAGCCTAATAGGAACTACTTCAGACTAAGATACCTGCTTCCAGAGTACTTCAATGCAGTTTGGGAGCTTATCAGGGGCCTGACCATGGGCTCCATCTACGGGCCATATTACAAGGAGACATGGTGCTCAATCTTGCTCAGGCTTCTTGGACTGGTGATGCCTGGTGTCTCAGCACACAGCCCTACAAACTACATCAATAGCATCATCCTGGGAAAGCAAATGGTACGAATGAGCCCAATCTGAGGTGTTTGTGCGACACTACAGTGAAATACACAGGTAATCTTCAGTGTGGGATGATTGTTTAGCCCCAAAGAGCTGTATTATCTAATAATAACCAACGTATAAGCGTTTTTAGACATCACCCTTTTTTTCCCCTTGAATTTGATTATACATGGATTTGTTGTTCATGATAATTATTTTGTATCATAGAAGCATTTTCGCAAATGTTTTTAGAGTTGTGTATTCAATACAATATGTGGGTAGTATGTAATCATTGAGTAGTATAGTTGTTATGGAATTTGGCGTACCGTCTGACTCTCTACATCTTTTATTCTCTTGGCCTCCTTATTTTTTTTCCCTTTTCCTCAAGAATAAAAAAGGCTTTTTATTATATAATAATAATTTTTTTATTTCATAGTGTTTGATGCGGGAAAATTTGTCACTGCATCAATAAACATGCCTGACAACAAAGGTCGAGTTATCTTCGATTTAGCTGATTAAGCTACGTTTGAATTAACTGACTAGGCAACGGTTCAACAAACAGCAAGAGTTGTTCTTAGTGCTGACCTCAGAGTCAGTCTCCTTACCGACTCTAGAGTTAAAACCGATGCCATCGTCGGTCTCAACACCGATACCAGAGTTGGTTTTCGAACTTCTGTAGGGCCGAGCTGTCTCCATACCTCGGCAGAGCCGAGCTGTCTCAGTACCTCGGAAGGGTCGAGCTGTCTTCGAACTTCGGCAGAGCCGAGCTATTTCAGTACCTCGAAAGGGTCGAGCTATCTTTAAACCTCGACAGGGCTGAGCAATCTTCATTTCTCGTCAGGATCGATACTCATCCCTTCAACGTAAGTGTCATTGCTGCTTCAAACCATGCCCGATATCTCGAAGGATGAACCATCCCGATCGCAAGATTGCGGAGTGAGCTTTCCAAAACAAAAACGAAAGCCAAATATAGCACTCCATTCATGATCAACGGAATTTTAAATTCCTGATAAAGCGTTCGTCAACTTCATCAACTGCCAAATCCTGTAGCCAATAGGATTCCGGCCTTATTGGATACCAACTCCCTAAAACGCGCCCGAAAAATCAGATAACGGCTCACCTTCTTGGCAGCGCACAAATACCAAGTCCCAATACCCTTTAGGTACGCTCTCGAAAGCAATCTAAGCCCAAAAAAACTCTAGCAAAGGCCATTGCTTCTGAGAAATTATCTCAAGGAGGAAGATCCTTCTGCTGGAGCCTTCTTCTCTCATTTGATTGCTGGAGATTTTCACTGACTTAGACATCAGAGGATCTTTCACAGGGATCACCTCCTGTGCTTCCTGTGTAAAGGCTGCCTTGCAGGTCCATCTGGATGGGAGAGCGCTACCCGGATCCTGACATGCATCACTCCCAAGCATGAGAACGGATTTCAACCTCATCAGATTGGCGCTAGAAGTAGGGCCTCAAGTCCCATTAAAACTTGTAATTAAGGAGACAAGGTTCCAAACAAGAATGATGTCTTCCTTAATGGCCAATAGAAAGAAAGCAACAACAAATGCTCCTGATCAGGCCACATTTCGAAGGTCTGATACCACAAACAACACGACGCCCTTACGCCGTCACCGATTGAGGTTCATCCACCGCTAGTAGCTCCGATCACCCAGGACCAGTTTGCCATGCTGGTCCAACAAGTAGTGTTCCTCTTTCAGCTGGTGCAGGGGCTTCATGGGGGTCCTCTTCCAGCTGCATCCACTCAGCAGCTTCCTGATGGAACAATCATTCCAATCCTACCATTGGTCCCTCTGCCCAATCCATTGGAAGTCACCAGCCTTCCACGACAGCCCGGCCATAAAGAAGTTAAACCGGCACCACAGAGGAAAGGAGATAGGAGCCTGCCCAGATCCCATCGGGCTCGCTCCTTATCTTCAGTATTCTCTCATCACGACTCAATACCGCGGCCGCAATCCCCCCATCTCATCTCTCCTACTGTTTGGGATGATGGGGTACAATGACAATGACCCCCGCATAACCTACCGGTGGCTGGTGTTATTACTATGGTTACCATAGTCAGCTCCTCCTAGGGACAACCAAACAAAGAGAATCGGCTTAAAAGGGCCCGGTGCGAGGGGCTCGCCTTTTCAAATAAGGACCTCAAAGGCATACAGTACCTTCAGAATATGGAACTTTGATCATCTTCGAGCAATGAAGACCTCAAAGGGATACAGTACCCTCAGGATATAGAACTCGAATTACCTCCGAACAATAAAGATCTTCAAGGGATACAGTACCCCCAAAACATGGAACTAGATTAAATTCCAAATATATTACTAGTAAAGTATACCTGAACCGAGCCATTTTGCTCATTATAATAAAACTTTACTCTTCGATTCAAATATTTCTTATTGAATAATAATCTTCCTTGAGTTGTGGATGAAAGGCATGTCTCGCCCAATCTTTGACCTACGGGTCCCATTCTCTGAACCTTGGCTAGACCAAGTAAAATTTTCTTCGTACCTTAGCACGACCGAGCAACTTTCTTCAAACCTTGGTTGGGCCAAGTAAATTTTTCTTCATACCTCGGCATGGCCGAACAACTTTCTCTGAACCTTGGCTGGGCCAAGTAAAATTTTCTCTTTATCTTGACATGGCCGAGCAACTTTCTCCGAACCTTGGCTGGGTCAAATAAAATTTTCTCCGTATCTCGATACGGCCGAGCAACTTTCTTCGAACCTTGACTAGGCCAAGTAAAATTTTCTCTTACCTCGGCACGACTAAGCAACTTTCTTTGAACCTTGGCTGGGCCAAGTAAAATTTTCTTCGAATCTCGGCAGGGCCGAGCAACTTTCTTCGTACCTCGACAGGGCCAAGTAAAGCATTCTCCATACCTTGGCTGGGCCAAGTAAAGCTTTCTCCGAATCTTGGCAGGGTTGAGCAACATTCTTCATACCTCGGCAGGGCCGAGCAACATTCTTCGTACCTTGGTAGGGACAAGTAAAAAATCCTTCGGGCCTCGGCACAGCCAATCAAAGCTTTCTCTGAAGCCCAACAAGATCAGTCAGAGTTATCCAAAACTTAGCATAGCTAAGCATTTATTCTTCTGAACTTCAGCACAGCCAATTGGATTATTTTATAACTCGGCAAGTTTGAGTATTCACTATGCCTCGATCAGCCCGAGAAAACTAACTTCGGCATGCCCGAACCTAGCTTGTACCTTGGCAAGCCCGAGAGAATCTATTTGTCGCGATACCTAATTAGCTAAAGCGACAAACATTCAGCAAAAAAAAATGTACAATTGAAAATGAAAACTTCATTCATTTAGAATATCATTTTATAAGATATTACAAGTACACGACAGCATCAGAAATGTAAGAAAAATTTATATAATGAAAGTTTCCTAAAGTCTACTTGTTGTTACTGTAGCGGCAATGCTTCAACTTCAGAGGAACGTGAAGAGCGCCTTCAAACTCTGTTGAATGGCAAACTTTGAAACTTGGGGCAAGGATATGTAAAGAAGATCAAGCCAAATATACATACGTTGAGCTTCCATCCTTTAAGATGACATCTGATAGATCTTCAAACATTTCTTCTAGTGAATCAGCAGCAATCACTGTCGACTATCGAAAAGCTTGAGGAAGACATACAAGAGGAGGTCCAGCGAGAATGCTTCTTTCTTGTGTTTCCAGTGTGACCTTTATGACTTCCTTCCTTCCTTTCCTTCACGCTTATATGTTGAAAAAAAACTTCGGAAATGTCTTTGGTGGTACCTCATTTTTTTCTTCATGAGATCCAGTAGAGCCACTCTTTGGCACCCCTTAGGCAGTTTGCTTTTCAGCAACTTCTTCATTTGAATCCTCAGGCTCAAGCTGAATCTTAAAGAGGAAGACCAACTCTTCTGCCTCTGATGACGACATGGGTAAACTCTCTCAGATTCACTGTCAATGGAAGGGAACTCGTCGGGCTATAAGAGTATTCTCCCTTTCCCTTTTTTATAGCCATCAAATGGAGAGCATAAGCCATTAATTGGAAGAAAACTCAGGAATTAAAGCTCATCGACCTCCATACTTCGACCCCTGATTGGGCCACATGTCACCCATCTAGTTTCCTTTGGGTGAAAAACTGAAGAGTTTCACCTCGCCCAAGAAGATGGATGCTTTTCGATCCTTAGATCGGCCATGTGTCGCCCTCACAGCCGCCCTCGCTGGGTATACGAGGAGTCTTTCCTTGTACCACGAAGCTAAGTAAAGGTACCTTCCCCGATCTTAGCCTTTGCGATTTAAATGCAAGAAGTCGTCTTCAGTTTCCAAAGCACGAATAAGAGCGGAAGGCTGACTATAGAGGGGCACTTGGCATTTGACATGGGCACTTGACATGAGGAATGAAACTCTCTAATAGGCCAATCGATATAATCGGACGGCAAAGCCACATTGGGAACAGAGCTCATTGATTGATCAACCGAAGCCATATGAAGACTCTACTCCCTATGCCCGAACCTACGCTTCGAACTAGGGAGTGGGAGGCATGTGATGTGGAAAAAAATTATCATCGCATCAATAAACATGCCCGACAATAAAGGTCGAGTTATCTTCGATTTGGCTGATCAAGCCATGTTTGAACTGACTGACTGGGCTACGATCTAATAGACAGCAAGAGTCGGTCTCAGCACCGATGCCAGAGTCGGTCTCCTCACCGACTCCAAAGGTAGTACCGATGCCATCGTCGATCTCAATGCCGACACCAGAGTCGATCTTCAAACCTCGGCAGGGCCGAGCTATCTCTGAATCTCGGCAGGGCCAAGCTGTCTCCGTACCTTGGCAGGAACGAGCTATCTCTGAACCCCGACAGGGCCGATCTTCGAACCCCGACAGGGTCGAGCTATCTTCAAACCTCGGCAAGGTCAAGCTATCTCCATACCTCATCATGATCGATCCTCATCCCTGCAACGTAAGCGCCATTACTGCTTCAAACCACGCCGATATCTCGAAGGATGACCCACCCCAATCGCAAGGATTGCGGAGTGAGCTTCCCAAAACAGAAATGAAAACCAAATACAGTACTCCATCCATGATCAATATAATTTTAAATTTTTGATAAAGCGCTCGTCAGCTTCATCAACTGTCAATCCCCATAACCGATGGGATTCTAGCCTTATAGGATGCCAACTCTCTAAAATGCACCCAGAAAGTCAAGTAATGGCTCACCTCATCAGCAGCACATAAATACCAAGTCCCAAGATCCCTCAGGTATGCTAGGCAATCTAAGCCCAAAAAAAACTCTAGCAAAGGCCATTGCTCCTAAGAAATCATCTCAAGGAGGGAGATCCTTCTGCTGAGCCTTCTCCTCTCATTTGATTGCTAGAAATTTTTACTGACTTGGACGTCGAAGGATCTTTAGCAAGGACTACCCCCCATGTTTCCTGCATAAAGATTGCCTTGCAAGTCCACCCAAATGAAAGAGCGCTATTCGAATCCCAATATGCACTACCCCAAAGCCGGAGAATGAATTTCAACCACACCAATGTCCTCATTTCTTGAAATCAAACCCTTAAAGGAAAAAAAACTACCATGTTTTCAATACAACAATACATAAACAATTAAAGGGTAACAATGGGAGCTTCTAAATACACCACAAAAATTACTTTCCCCACCCGTAAAAATTTAAAATATTTTGAATTACTCCCCATGCCCCTAAAATTTCTTTCTACGCCCCCTAAATTTAAAAAAAAACCTAAACTACCCCTCTTCCCCCTCACACCCCACTCGATAGCCTCCTTTTCCCTTCCCCTTCGGCAACTGATGGCGATCGATGGCAGTGGCGGCGAGCAATGGTGACGGCAATGCTTTGAGGACATCGAGCTAAGCACGGGTGAGCTTGAAGAGATTGATGACAATGACAACTTTGTGTCATTGAGGGGGGCCGGTGAGGTCACCGGCTTTATGGTGGGTGAGGACTGGTACTCGATGTGGGGGAATGAAGAGGTTGGTGGCTCATGGGCACGAAGGACTTGGGGCAGAAACAGAGGAGAGAAGAGAGAGAGAAGCGGTGGCGAGAAACTTTGGGAGCTCGCAAGAGACGTTGGCGGGGTTGGCGAAGAAATTGACGAGGGTGGCGGCATCCTTGAGGTGGGCCGGGATGGACCAAGTGTCAAAGGGGTTGTCGTCAACATAGACAGATGGGAGGAAGGAGAGGCGGCGAAGAAGTTCGGCGCGGGGGGGGGGGGCGCCGAAAAAGCGATTGTGGTGGAGGATGAAGGCTTGGAGCGACGAGAGCTCGGCGAGGAAGGAGAGGGAACCGGAGAATTGGTTCTCCTGGAACTCTAGCCGAAGGAAGGCAAAGAAGTCCTCTTCCTCGTAAGAAATTTAGATAATCACTAAGTCACCTCCCTGTTCGGCCCTATTCTGCCCTGTGGAGCCAAATAAAGAAGCTCTATTCGGCCGTGCTCTGTTCAGCCCTACAGAACCGAACAAAGCCTTTCTATTTGGCTTTGTCCGGCCCAACAAAGCTGAACGGAGCATTGGGGAGGGGTGTGGAGGGAAATCAATGAGGGTATAAAGGTCATTACATGATGGGGTAAATTAGGTTTTTTTTTTAAGTGTGGGCGTAAAAAGTAATTTTTGTGATGTATTTAGAAGCTCCCGGTAACCGCTTATCATGCTGGTAAAACATTTGGCATTTCACCCTCTTTGTATAGATTATTACCGGCAGACCATTCTATCAAAATACAAAAATGATAACCACATTTTCACCACAGAACCCAGAGACAGAAATTAGAAGAACGGATCCTCAACATTAAAAGATCACTAAAAATACCCCAAAAAAGGGGCATATAAATAGGATTTGGATTATCGACGTAATCCCCACATCACCTAGTAGGATGAACACAATTCAAACTAACAACCATTGTCAATTGATATCCACAAGCTAAAATTCTCTAAATAATTATATCCATAAGTATTCTATATACTGTGTACTAAATAAGAAAAAATTGATTGATTGCAATGGTTTGGACATATACAATGTATACCTTTAAATACTTCAATTAGAAAGAATGATCTTTTAACAATTCATGATAAGAATAAAGATAGAAATAGACCTAAACTAATATGAATAAAAATAATTAAAAAAATATAACTATTTATAATTTGAATGTCGATTTGATCCTGAATAGAGCAAAGTAAATGAAGCATATTCATGTAGCCGACCCAGTTGAGAAAAGACTTAGATGAGTTGAATTGAAAAGTATTATGTGTACTCCTTAGCATATGGTGCACAAAAACCTGACCTCACACTCACTTTGAGACACGCTTAGGGGTACATTAAGCAGCAGTCTTAAATCCTACAGCCAATACCCAATTTGCATTAATGAGCTCTAATTTGACAAATCTTGTTCGCATAGTGTAATGCCTTGCAGCATGTTGCATTCCACCAGGAATAATCAGTACAACGTTATAATGTACACCCAGCTCCTTAAGACCGCTGTAAAATGAAGACGCGCTGACAAAATTCATAATAGAAACAGCCCCAAGTTCTGACACAATGGAGGCTATTTCCCATGGCAGGGGACCCCAACAAGAAAAAAAAAAAAAAATTTAGAATAGGCGTTGGGCTGCAAGAACTTCCACCTCTCTACTAGAATTGCTATGACACAGCTAAAAGAGAGGCCTTTCTTAACAACCAGAACATATAGAAAACACAATTACTACAGCTGTAGCATTAGAGCCATCAACAATCTTCCACAATGCCATCATGTCTTCAACTCATCATGGAAAACATGTTGCACCACATGCTAGAAGGAACGTATCTCATACTGTTAATTGGCTTTTTCAGCCATTAACTCTATGAAAAACAGACCAGTTCAGCTGATCAAGAATTAAGACTCATCATATTTATTGGATTGCTTAGACTGGTTTCCAAACTTCATACCACCACCGTCTACAAAAATACTAATGAATCATAGTGAACAGAATAGGGAAAGAGCTTGGAAAACCCACAGCATTGTCCAATCTTCCTTTCAAATATTATCGTCCGTATTACTTACATGTGTCAGGAAATTCAGTTACTTTCGCAACATTCAGCACCAAGTACCCTGTAACCCTATCCTCATATTCTGAATCTTGTAAAGGAATATGAGGTAGAAACTTACAGACTAGTGCCTTTAGATCTTCTAAATATGTTGTGCAAATTATTCTAAATATACTTCACAAATTGTGCTTCCCAGGCTGCTAGATGATTAAGGTTCTTTTAGGACCATAGCGCATATCTACAGGATATCTCGATGTCCAAATAAGTAATTGTGTCATTTCCTTTACGTTCTGTCTGCAGGATCAACATGCACAAAGAATCCGGCAGCAACAATTAAATAACATAGAATAAGCATTAGCCCCTTGAAATAGTTTGCGGTGCCTTCCTGAAAAGGAGAAAAACAGCTATCAGACAAAATGATAGATATATCAATTTTTTCCCTACAAAAGCTAGCTCAACTACTTCACAAATTTTAAAGTGCAAATATCAAAACTGGAAGTTCAAGACATTAATTAACTTGAAGCTCGCTATTTTAAGAGGCGGACAATTTGGACCAGCATTACATATGCAAAAAAGGGAGGAAATACAGAAAGTTCAGTTTCTGAAACTTTAAGACAAGTACTTAAAGAATTGTTGAAGGATTCTACTAACACCACCATCAAATTGGTGGAATAGGGCTTGTTAGCAATAGTCACAAATGGACTCAAGGATATGTTCTTTGTTTTCTTTTTTTCTTCCCCTTCTTATTCTTTGTCATTTTTCCAATTCTCTTCTCTTTCATTCCAACTCTCTCTCTCTCTCCATGTTATCTACTTTCTTTGCTCCTTCCTCTTCCTTTTGCTTCTCTGCTCTTTTATTAATATCCTTCCTTTTCCTTTCTATTTTTCTCTCTTCACTTTCTACTCTCCAATAGCCCTCTCTACCTCATTGCAAGTCACAGGTCTTCCCCTACCTTAATCCCCAGTTTTATGTCTTCCTCTCTCTAGCGGTCCCTTCTAACTCACTACTAGAGGTGGCAAAAACTTAACTCGACCCACAAACCCAACTCAAACCCATCCTAAAAAAAGGGGGTTGTTCTTTTTTGTAGAATCAGGTTGGGTCATGGATAACCCAAAATAACCAAAAAAATGGTATGTGCTAAAAAAATACATAAGCTTTAATCACCACTCGCTTATTTAGATATGAGGATAAGATATATTTTCAATTTCATTTGTTTTAAATTTTAAATTTTTATCCAATTGGCATTATATAATTTATGAATTATCAATAGGATTGTTTACATGATTAACTTTTTAATATTTTATATTTTTTGATATACAATATAACTGATGCTAATGTGATTCAATAAATGATAGGATTAAAGTGTACTTTTTTAAGTAAAATATTATTAAAGAACTGACATTAATAACTTTAAACACCTTTGAGGAGGAGATAAAAAATAGAATTAGGCATGACTTTACTCTTTTTTATTTAACGAATTAAGTATATTTTTTATAAATTATTGCCTAATTATATTATTTAAACTCCACCAAGGCGGATCCCAAGCTTGGGTAAAGGATGGTTGCGTTATGTAGCTAACAGCCAACATAAAACTCCATCAGATCCCTAAAACATGAATCTACTAGAGCAAAGTGGAGGAAGCAGATTCATATGGTCAACCCCATGTAGTTGGAAAAAGGCTTAAATGAGTTAAGTTGAGTTGAGTTGCCTAATTATATTATTTTAATATTTTATAAATTTATAATTATTATTTTTAATAGTGAATAATCATGCTATAATTTTATGTCTATCTACTTTTAGAATAACAAATGAGTAAAAGAAAAAAAACGAAAGGATTGAATTGATCATTAATATTACTTTAAAAGAATAAGGAAAAAAGTGTGTATTGAATTCTTTTTTTTAAAAAAAAACTAAACCAATCCAAAATGACCCATGGGTTGACACTAACCCGATCATTTAGGGTTAGAGTTTAGCTTTAATGATCCAAACCCGAAATGACCCAACCCAATCCGATTCCCACCTCTGCTCACTGCCATGTTGTCAGCGTTCCTCTCACCCGTTTCTGTCCACCACACCACCACCATTATCACCTCCCTCACTTGAATGATCATGGAGGGTAGAAATCGAGAGCTTCTTTCTTTTCTAGGGTTTCTTCTTTCCCAAGTTCTAGCAACAACCAAAGCCCTCTCTTCAAGTATCCCAGGTGATGTTCTATTCTCTCTTTAAACTCACCATAATTGCCTCAACTCTAGCCTATTTCAGGCTTGATCTCTAATTTAGTGAACTGAGCTTGATCTGGTTTTTCCTAGATCGACTTGGGCTCAAGAAAAGCTCAAGCTTGGCATAACTGGTATTCGAGCTGAGCTGAGTCCAGATTGCTCATGTTTGCTCATTCACAGCCCTACCCCTAACCATACCTCTCTTGATCTTTTTCCAAAACTTTGACATAAACCAATCTACTTAAACAAAATAACCTACAATGTAGAGTCTGTTAAACTACAGAACAACTTGTCTTTCATATTTCTCAGAGGTAAATAAGTTTCATTCACTAAATGGCAAGTTACAAGCCCCAGAAAGCCTACTATGCCCAGTGCCTGGGCTATCATCCTAAGGAAATAGATTGCTGGTAAAATCCAACAGGCTTGGGTAGCAGAAGACCATTGCCCCTTTGGGTAAGAAAAGCATCACTGGTCAAGCAAAAGATTTTAGGAAAGATAATTCCAACAAATGAGAAGATTAAAAAAAAAAAAATTTCAATCCCAGTACAGATGCATGATATCTAAAGCAGATGTTGTCTTCTCAAAAGAAACAAGTTATCATGTTTCAGGTTTCAACTATGATAATCAATAAATTTAAAGCTTAAGCAAAAAAATGAATGTAAATATCTGTTTGAAAACGGACCTGTAACATAAATGCCACAACCAGTACTGTAATAAATAGTGTAGCCGTCTCAAATAATTGAAAATTCAAGTCCATGTGTTTTCCCATGATCCAACCAACAACCACACAGAAAGGAATCTGCAAGATATTAGCAAGATGTGATATTTAATGACTATGAGACAATAAATTATCATATATAAACAGCTTATACACACGTCAGTTTCTTCTATTCTTGTGATAAATAAAGATGCAGCAAGGTTCTATTTCATAGTGGCTAAGAGTAAGAGAGCATCTACGAAAGTTGTTGCAGCATGGAAATGATAAAGGAGCTTCATTCAAGCTACTGGTTTCCATATCTTACAAGCAAATTAGTTATCAACTTAGGTTTGTTCCAGCAGGAGCAAGCATTTTGGTTCCTTTGGGATTTTATGCACTTTCCATCATAATTTGAGTTCTTAACAGCTTTTAAGATGTAGATGTACTTACCTTTAAAAAGACATGGATGGAACTATGACTGAGATTTTTACCATGTCTAATTGTAGCCCAGTGAAATGGCTCTATAAGAGATTTGGCCTTAACATGTCTACACATCGAAGAAGTTATACAGCTGTAAACATTTGTGCCAAGATAAGTAACAAGAAGGTGCTTTTATAGTTAGTTAGCTCCAGACGTCCTAAGATCCAATCCATGTGACTTAATAGTCTTGGTTGCTATAAGGATAAGTGATCTATAAAACTAAATAAGGCCAAAAAAACTGCATCATCAAGCAATTTATTGATTACATGATGAAGATTATTTACTTAAAAGGTCGGCTATTTTTTTAAACATGCAGCACCAATTATCTTGGTCAACTGCTTCATCAATACAGAATAAGAGAATGGCCAAAGTCATACAGTCCCCTTCTTAACCAACAAATATTATTGCTATTGATAGTAATATTACTTTCAGTCCTTTCCCAACTACCACAAGATATTTGTCAAATTTATCAATAAGAAGTAGCCCGAGTACAAGTATCCTCTGTTTCCTACCCACCTTTGTAAGATCATCAAAATAATGATCATCTGATCAACAACTAAGTTAAACCGATACCTAAATTATCCCTACCTCTCATTTCATTTAAGCAAATTTAACTTCGTTTAGGTATAGATAAAAAGATTCACACACACACACACACACACACACACGCACACACGCAGAGAGAGAGAGAGAGAGAGAGAGAGAGAGATCAATAGTGAAGCCCCCTCATTTAGCAGGATGATTTCATTAGTCATTTCATGACGATTTCATTAATCATTTCAAGCATATAGGAAAAAGTCAGCTGCCTGTACCTCTTTCCTGGTTGATCAAAAATTGATTACTTGCTCAATGTCTTGGATATAAGAATGCCTAAATTATCCCTACCTCTCAGCCATATAAGCAAATTTAGCTTCTTCCTAGGTCGAGATAAAAAGATTGAAGAAGCGAGCAGGATGAAGTCCAATAATGAAGCACTCCACTAAGTAGTGCCACTTCATTAGTCATTTTAAGTAAGGTTTTAAATCATATAGGATGATGCCGTCTTGATTTTTTTCATAATTTTTTCATAAAACAGACGTATCATTGTCCCATCCCCTCCTAACACCTAGGACAGGGAGTGCCTCAAGACATGCCAATTGAGATACTGAGATGATGAGAAGACGTTCACATCTCAATGCATGGGATGGCAATCCATCCCAATAACCCATGGGGCATCCTATCGAGACCCAAAAGCATGATTTTAAGCATATCAGACAAAAGTCACCCACCCGTATTTATTTCCTGGTAGATCAGAAAAGGATAATTCATGATAGGAAGATGTAATTGAATGATACAACCATTTCCTCTAGGGAAAGTTTCTGGGCCCTTCATTGCTGATATAATAAGAACTTATTCTAATACCAGCAGCATAATATAAACCAGTAAAAATTTTCAGAACATTACCACAAACATTGATATCTGTGTAGATGATCCAATTGCAACCCCCAATGTTATGTCCTACAGTGAAAAAAAAGAATGAGGAAGAGAAAAAAAAAGACTAACATGCAAAGGCATCAGTTGGACAAATATACTTCAAAGCACTTACAAGTTTATCCTTCATGGCAAACATAATTGCACTTGCATGCTCGGCAGCATTGCCAACAATAGGAAGCAAAATGACACTAATAAAAGCCACTGGCAGGTTCCATGCATCAGAAGCTCCCTGAAACAGAACCAGACAAGGCATTATGCTATTCATATAGCTATCATCATCCTGTACAAACAATATTTAATCAAAAGGAACATTCAAGAACTCTTTAATATCTTGGTGTGACTAATCTGTTGTAGCTAGAAACAAGTTAAAAAATAATCTTTCATAAAAATCACTAATGGGTGGCAAAAGCATATTGGAGTCCACTATCTGCCATACAGAAATAGCGGTTGACAATTTGACATTTCACCCCCAAAAATAAACAGTTTTTGGACAATGTTGGACTTTTGATGGATTAACGGCAGCAATGTAGAGTAGTGTAATGTCGGCACTAAATCCTGAAAAAGGACATGCATACAAACTAGAAAACACTACAAGCAACAGTTGAATTGATAATTGGTACAGTAAACTATAATAAAAATCTCAGTTGTGACAAGATTATTGGATAAGGAAATTAAGCAACCTCAACTCAGCCGCATCCAGCATATTTTCCAAATATTCAGATAAAAATTGATGGGGATATTCAAATTCAGAGACAAAAGGTAACTGACAAGACTCAGCCGTGAAAATCTAAACCCCTACATACAAACACCTAAGACCTCCAGTTTTAAAGACAAGGAAGCTCAGAGGAGGTGTTAACAGAAACAGCTCAGAGCAGGTGTTAACAGAAACTAAGTTTCAGAAACAGGCACCATGTTAACACCTCTATTGCCAGTCCTGAGCATGATCGAATGTTGACAAAAGTTGATAACCAGTCATAAATATGTCAAACTACGATGGAAATAGGTCAAAATTTGATATGTGTGAATGTTTGTGCATCAAAGGTGACCCAAAATAGGAGTTAATGGAAATGAGGATTCAAAAAGTCATCACCAAATATTTGAAATATGGCTTGATGGTTATACTTATGGTATACATGCAGCAATGTTAGCATCCAGCATGACTCTAAAGTCTCTTAACATGCAATAAAAAACCTTGACAAAATAGTGAAAAAATTAGAAGCAATGTCCTTATCTTGATGCCAGTACCATACCGATAGAGTATCATATGCCCAACACATGGATAAGTCCGGCATGTCGAGACTCAGTACGAGAATATATCGAGTCTCGATCCAATATTGGTACAGTACAATATGCCTGATATAAAGCGATAGGTATCAATACAGCATAACATGATTACAATACTCTAACTATGATCAAAGACATTTGTTGGTAGGAATAAGTGGTAAAACAAGATTTTTAGATCCATTGATAAAAGGTTTGTTACTTAAATTTGTAGCTAATAGCAGAATAGAGGAAAAGGTTTCGCATAACTAGCCCCAACTAGTTTGAGATTAAGGCTTAGTTGAGTTGAGCTCATAGTTGAAAGTATGATAAAGGAAACAAAGATGTTAATCATAAGCCTGCAACCATGTGGCTCAATAAGCTAGTCTTTTTATGGAGAATTGAAATTTGACAATAAAGAGATCGCAAGCAAAGATCAAAGCATTGTAAGTCATGCCACCGGCTCTAGGTTGGGAAGGTAGAACATTGTGCAAACAATTACATCGGTTAATATGGAACAATACGAGCCAAATTCAAAAGATACACTAACCAAAAGTAATATACATTAGCAGAAACCCTTTTTTCTCTGCGCATATTAGATACATTAGCATAATCATTTTTTCTTTCCTTGTAAAGTAGGCTTCTGTAATTGTTAATAATGGAAAAGAGACATGTTTTGGATAAATTAAACGACAAGTTGAACTCCTATCAGTAGCTCTTTTAGTCAAATTAAGCATGCATGTTTTTAAGGACAACCTAAATGCACAAAGTGCATCATCTCAAAAATACTGGACCTTAGACAACACATGTTTCCTACATATATGATCCCAGCGATCCAAGAGAAACCAAAAATAAAATTTGAATAATCCATATTTTACCTGCAAGTATGCCATATTTAAGGGATGTCTAAACTACTTATCAAATGACAATACCAAAACTTGAATCCAATTAGGCTATTTTGTATTTATTAGATTTGAATGGGAAAAAATTGAAAAAATGCCTGTTTTCACCAAATTTCTTCTATTTATTTTTATTCAAGCACAAATCCATGAGTTTATTCCTGAGCTAGAATATCAAGGAAAAACCTAGTGCTAGCATGTTAAAATATAAAAAATTGAAATTAAAAAAAAAACTCTTCTTTGAATATCGGATTGGCCCTTGACAACAATATTTTTCAACTTTGATCTCACAAATGAAATTCCCCCTTTAGCTTCCAAAGTTCTAAAGGAGCTCTAGCAAAGGATTGGAAGCATGGTATGCTATACTATCCCGTACCAGCGTATATAAGGCATACCACCATTGTACTAAGATGGTATGAATACAGGGTCGGATGCTGAGATTGTGAACCTTAATTGGAAGGCTAAATGTATACAATGGGCAATACTAATGCAGACCTAGGGTTGAGGATTGCTCATTATCGGTTTAGGAGCTTTGTAGGTTTGGATTAGCTTAAAGGAGAGAGAAGGCTGCTGTTCAACAAACTGTGCGCAGAAAATCAGGAATTTGCAGTGGAATCAATAGACCTGTGGCTTTAATAGCTTTATATTAGATTTGTACATTAGAAAGGGATAGATTAAGTTCATATTTTAGAATGGGGTTATAGCAACAAAAAAAAAAAAAAGCACTTCAAAATTCCAGCATATAAAATATAAAGATTTTCAATCATAAATGATGTTCAAATCAGATATGGTCACTAGTAAGTGTGAACTGTTTCATTATTTATCATGCAAACCAGTCACAAACAGCAAAACATCAGCTTCCAGCAGGTCATAAACTATGCCTGAAGAAAAGGGACAAGAAGAGGAAAAGCAGCATGTGCATGCATGCATGCACACGTGAGTGTGTGTGTGTGTGTGTGTGTGTGTGTGTGAGAGAGAGAGAGAGAGAGAGAGAGGGATCTTCCAAAAAGGTGAAAATACAAGGCAGATGGCTTCCCCTTTTTAGACCCCAAGCACCTCTTCAAGAAAATCTCCAAACAATTCTTGATACGCGCAGATTTATTTCAATAGACAAATCAACTGTTAGATTAAGATATAGAAAAATCTTCTCTCTACAATTTATTTTTCAACAGACATTTATAAAACCTAAGAAAATAGATATGAACAGTCCAGATAAGGACACAAACAGGTTAAAAATAAGAAGCAAACCATTTATTACCTCGATGGTATTTACAAGGTATTCAGAAAGAATAGAGATCCAGATGGTCAAAACAGCAAGCCACGAAATTGCTTCCCATTGGCCTAACTCTGCAACTTCCTCTTCTTCAGAATCACCCCCATTCTGCCCCTCTTCCTATCATAGCCACTAATTATTGATGTGTACAAGAACTATATATACATTTATGAATAAACAAAAATATCAAGATTAACAAACTCTATATCCATGGATAAGCATGAATTTAGCTATGTCACATGTCATCTACACTGAAAATTAAAATTACAAAATACTGCTCTGGAGTTCCTGATTCTCAGGCCTTCTACAAAAATGTCTTAACAAGAAAACAAGAAGTGCCTAAAAGGAAAGAGGCTTCTAAAGAAGATTGAAGCCAACTCTAGTCCTTAAATGGGATTAAACTATAGCAATCAGAAACAGAACAAGTTCTGAAATGGTGTGAGAGAGGGAAGCAAGAAAGGGTCCTATTTTCTGAATGTCAAACATTGATTCATGCATGAAGAAGGAAATGAAATTACTACATTATCATGGAAATGATTTACTCAGTGACTGAAAGGAAAATTAGTAAAGAATTAGTTTTAAGCTAGAAAAGTGTTCTTCTAGAAACATGAAATATAGCAGTTCTGAAAACAGGTGTCCTGATACACTGGAAGTCCATAATGAACACCATAATAACAATTAAATCTGATACTCAAAAGAAACAACTTCAGATCTCCCCTGAAGTGACTGTTAACAATAATCAATATTACTAAAGAGCCCTATCTCTGTCATTGGGGTTCAGCATCTTGACATTCTCAATAACCATTTAAAGCCAAAAAAAAAACAATATAACAAAGAAACGCAAGAAGCTCTCCACAAAATTTAGAATTGCTTCTGAAAATGATAGAACCAAAGTCAATGACATATGTGAACATACTCAGTCTGTCCGAATCTTTTTTCCTTGTTTCTCTTCTCTCTCGCTCCTAAAATAACGATGATGATGATTGATGGATTATTGGTGATTAATGATTAACAACCAAAAAGAATGATGTGTCTAGAGAAGGGTGTGCACAGAATCCTATAAGAAGCACCTATTGGTTTTGTCAGTTATTTAGAAAAACATCTTAATATTATCCATGGTAAACAGGAAAATGTTGGTCAGCTAACTAAGGTTGTGCAAATAGTTCTTGGGTCATCATTTTAATAATAGTTATCTAGTTAGAGTGATAAATCTGTTAACACAGTGTATTTTCAGTAAGAAAAATAGCATTGCATGCATTGTGTAAATAATAATCAAAAAATGATCATCATCAATAACTTGTCCAGTCAAACAGGAGGAAATTATGGTGAATCACAGTAGGCAGAGAAGGTTCCAACAAAAGAGAATGGAAATTTTTCTATGAGCAGCTGTGAATCTGCTGTCAATTTGTAACTCCACCTAAGCAAGTTTGTGGAGGACAAGTAAGGAAACCTAAAAGAAAAGTTCACATGTATGAGGATATAGTTTATCAATTAAACATTTTGAACAAATGCACCAAGGTAGCAACCCTCCAATACTCCCAGCTTGGAGAAAGAATATAAACAAAGAGATGACAAGGCAAGAACCGACTTGCTGTCCAACAGTCAAGCCCAAGAAAAGGCTACAGAAGTGCAGATGCATGTCAGCGAGTGCATGCCTCCTACCACCGCTTTTGTTACCTTTTTATTTTATTGAATCAATTTTGGTATAGAACCAGGTTCGGTATGTAAATTCCAGCAGCCCAAGATTGGCTAAAGCATTCTAGCTTCACCTCAAAAACATGATGTATTAAGGGAAAAAAAGATTATATCGGTTCACAAGTAGAGCCAAAGAAATCTTTCTAGAAACCATAGCCTAAACACATATCAGGCCAAAACACAAGTAATGATGTCATAATAATGAATTGTCAATCAAATTGATCCAAAATCTGGAATCATTAAGGTAGGCTGAATTTTTATTGGATGAAAGAAAATCATTCTACCATTATATGCATTTTCTAATAATTGCATAATTAAATAGAATATTTATACATGTTAATAATTGATGGTCGATACTTTCACATGTTCCTTTCATGTACTATATATATATATATATATATATATATATATATCATTCCTAAGTACTGATACTTAAACCAGATCAGCTCCACATGGGTCAAACCGAAATAGGGACCAAATAGAAACTTTAAATCTGACCCAGGAAACAAAGTTGCCACCTGGCACCAGCGGATCTGCACAGTTATTCTGATAAAATAAATAATTTAACTCAATGTTTCCAAGCTTAGTCAGATAGCTTACTTCATCAATTGGATTGTAAAGATTGTGGCGGCTCTTCAGTTGAAAAACAAGGTAGCTTGCATAAGCTACAAGCATCACACAGCTGCTAAACCTTGAAAGAGAAACTTCTGACTCTCCATATTGCACCTCTGAGTGTGTAGAGTGAAGAACAGCTGGAAACATTAGGCCCATTACAGCCATCAGCAGCAATCCTGAATTTACAACTGCTGCTGCCTGTTGTAGATGAATGCTGTCTTTTAATTGTAGTTATATCAGACATCAAACAAGAAAGATCTGCTATATGAATCAAACTAAAACTGCATTCACTGTTTAAAATCATTACCTTGTTGAAGACCTGATCTTTCTTAGAATGAATGATTCCACCGGAGAAGAAAGCACAACCTAGAACCAAAAGCATATTTGATAATATGGAGCCTAGTAATGACTGCTGGACTACACGGATCATTCCATTTTTCAAGGCATAAGTCGCTATTATCATCTCTGTTGCATTTCCAAAGGTAGCATTTAAAAGGCCCCCAACTGCAATTGCCATAATGTAAAAACATCATTGACATGCAACTGAAATCTTCACTCAACAAAAGACATCCAATCAAAATCTGGCTGCAGGTGAGCACGCTAAAAAGATGTAGTGTCTACTACTTAAAAGTGTATGAGCCATTTAAGAAAGAGGAAACACTTCCACATAAGGTGTACCTATGGGTCCAAAGTAAAATGTAAGCTGTCTGCACCACAAGAATGATGGATGTCAATAGGCAAATTGATAAGATAATAATAGACAAGTCTCCCATAATAGAAAGAAGAAACAATTCCATACAAACAGCAAGACTTACTCAGTTGCATAACCCAAGCGCTCAGCTAGTGGAGTTATGCCTAACAAGCTGAAGAAAAAAACCAATCCCTGCAAACATATAATAATAATAATAATAATAATGAGAAAAAGAAAATATTAGAGTGTAAGCTTTCCAATGTTTTTCCCCAGGGGGAGGAAGGTACATCATGAATAGTTTGTATGTGTCGTTATGAATCCACTATATAAGCTGAAGTGAATGTCCAAGAACGTAAAATGTATATTTTGCATTCTGCAAAAGTGACTATGCAATCTGGACCAACCAATAAACAGATCAACTAATCACGGAACCTAGAAGAGAAATTAGGCCCTGATTGAGTACATCAATTGATCTGTATGGCAAGGTGAATATAGAAGCAAGTTAACTAGTTCATTTCTCAGATATAGATCTGTATATTTTGCATTCTGCAAAAGTGACTATGCAATCTGGACCAACCAATAAACAGATCAACTAATCACGGAACCTAGAAGAGAAATTAGGCCTTGATTGAGTACATCAATTGATCTGTATGGCAAGGTGAATATAGAAGCAAGTTAACTAGTTCATTTCTCAGATATAGATCTCCATTCCATATTGCTAATAAAGATTTGAAAGGTGAAAGATTGGTAGGAAGACTAATCCAGAACAACCATAACACTTAAACTAATGAGTTATAGTAGTATCCTTACATGATTTTTGGTAAGGTAATGGAGAATGATTGTCACGGGTCCAAATGGTAGCAACATGTTGATCTTTGCTGTGAATATAACAACTTTTACACTTTTACACAGTCGTATAAGTATTTTTAGAAAAGTCCATGATTTAGCAACATCTGAAAGTGAAACATCATGAGGTATATCTACAGTGGGTGTCTTCTTCGCAGATTCTGACGAACTGACAAGAGTCTCCATCTCAATTTCCAAGTCTTCCCTTTCAGATCCCATCTGAATATCAAGCCAGCATAAATTAATTAGTAAAAGAAAAGAAAAGGTGTGCAAGAAACTGAAATTATCTTGGTAATTTTGAATGTAGTTTCTTTTTCTTTCAGAAAATAATAGTGGCAGTGGCACTTTTCTGGGTTCAAACCCCGTAACCTCTCCCCAACACATTTTGAGTGAGGTGCCGGTCAACAGACCACAAATCCTGTTGGCAATTTTAGATACAATATCACTGTATGCTTAAAAGACAGACTCGGAAGAGGGAAGCGCTTATTAACCAATTGACACACCATATTATACTCGAACAAAGTTGATCCTTAACAATGATGAATAATCAAAGAGATGAAACCTTAAAAATAAATAAATAAATTTTTACTTGATTAGATGCATTATATTTGAAGCAATTAAGTATAGAATTGTACATTGTGGCACAGAAGTGTACACCATGGCAATTATATGCTTCATAAGACATTTTTATATGTCAAACAACCCTATGGCATCATACTAAATTAGGTAGGAATCATGCCTTTTATCTCAGCAGAAATGGTTGTCATATGGGACACCAATTGACATGACTAGTACAGAATATCAGCTCCTTGAAAATAATTCATCTACCACTAGATATCATCCAAAACAGTATTAATACATTGGATGATAACCTAAATAGGTTTTCCGCTATCAATTTTCAACACTTAATATTAAATTGATATATAAAATGTTAATCATTTTTTTACTAATTTGGCTGACATTTTAATGCATCAGTCACTATATATCAGCTGAAGATATATCCACACATCTTGATCATTAAAATACCTAAAAAAAAAGGAAAAATATTAAACCTTCCATTGTGACCAAGGTAAAACAAATCTTAGTTCATATCAGTATCCGGCAGTCACTGAAATCGTCAAGATCCAGGAGTTAAAATGTCGGTGTGAATTCTTGAATTTGTAAATCTGGCTTTATGCCCTACTAATTATAAAGAATACTCGCTCACTTCGGCATTTGCATCTCAAGTCTAATGGTACTTAATCGCAGAATTGCCATCACAAAACCATCCCAACAAAGTAAGCTGAAAGTTCATTTCCATGAAACTCATCAGCCTCATCCTTTGAGATTATAGCTGATGAGGCCAGTTATTCTATTCAGGGTTTTAGGTCCCAGCTGAACGTCCTATAGGGCACCACCAGAACAAATTGCTATCCCAAGTATTAGGATGAGACCATCCTATCATCAACCCAGCATTCCAATCAGGGTGCTTGGGACAACCCCCTATTCTAACTGGTGGAATGGGACGAGACAACGGCGCATCCCGTTCCACGAAAAAAGGCTGAACTACTATTCCCACGAGATCTAAAATCTTGATCCTATTTCTATCATAGATTGCTACACAATTAAGGTCATGCATCTTTTTGGTTCTAACCCTCACTTTATGGAGGCCTAGGAAGTAAGTGACAGTTCATAGTAGTGTTGAAGATCAATTTCATATCTCATTCAGAGCCAAGCTAGTCACTGCCCAGGATGAAGGGGTGCTATCAGTGGTGATTGGAATTCTATACTTTTGTCTGAGCAATAGATGCCAGGACAGAGGTTATTATGACATGATTCCTATTGCCACATTAGGCAAGTAGAGTCCATGAATGACTCTGGTCCAAATGTAACAGGAGAGATGCAATGTCTCTTTGCCTCATAAAAACAAGGCATGAATTGATGTGGTGGCATGGTTGTGCCCACAGTACCAGAGAGCTCATGTTTCATGGGAGTGTGGTTCATGTTTATGAGTGGATGGAAATAAAGGAAGAAAATGAGAGAAGTAAGACGTAGAAAAGAAAAAGGATGCTTATATTGTCTTGGTTCTAATGCTTGTTGTGTTAGATGCTAGGTGTTTTTTTTTTGCATGTCTAGGAGTGCTCAGCTTGTGTTGGTATGTCAATTCAACTCATCTAAGCCTTTTCCCAACTACATGGGGTTGGCTACATGAATCTGCTTCCTCCACTCTACTCTATTCAGGACCAAATCGATATTTAAATTATAAATAGTTATATCTTTTTTAATTATTTTTGCTCATGTTAGTTTAGGTCTATCTTACCTCTATCCTTACCATGAATTGTTAAAATATCATTCTTTCTAACTGGAGCATCTAAAAGTCTACATTGTATATGTCCAAACCACCGTAATCGATTTTCTTTCATTTTATCTTCAATTGAGGCTACTCCTATCATTTCTCTTATATGTTTATTTCTAATTCTATCTTTTAAAATTTTACCATATATCCATCTTAATATACGCATTTCTGTTACACTTAATTTATTCACATGTTGTTTCAATATTGCCCAACACTCTGTTCCATATAGCATAGCTGGCCTAATAGCAGTTTTATAGAATTTTTCTTTCAATTTTAATGGGATGTATTGATCATACAATACTCTCGAAGCACTCCTCCACTTAATCCATCCTACTTTAACTCTATGATTCACATCTTCACCTATTTCACCTTCTTGCTGGATAATTGATCCCAAATACCTAAATTTTTCACTCCTTAATATCTCTTGGCTTGCAATCTTTACTGTTTGTTCAATTATATTTCTACTCCCACTAAAATTGCATTTCTTGTATTCAGTTTTAGTTCTACTAATCTTAAAACCTTTAGATTCTAAATCCTCTCTCCAAATCTCTAGTTTAGCATTTACTCCAGATTTAGTTTCATCAATCAACACTATATCATCCGCAAATAACATACACCATTGGATATCATTTTGAATATGTTTGGTTAATTCATCCATAACTAATATAAAAAGATACGGACTTAAGGTAGATCCTTGATGTAAACCTACAGTAATTAAAAACTTACTAGTTTCTCCTATTGTTGTTTTAACAATAGTTATTGCTCTATCATACATATCTTTTATCAATTTTATGTACCTTTTGATAACTCCTTTTTTTCTCTAAAACCCACCATATTATTTTTCTAGGTATTCTATCATATGCTTTCTCTAAATCAATAAAAAACATATGAAGGTCTTTTTTTCTTTTCTCTATATCTCTCCATCGATCTTCTTAATAAATAAATAGCTTCCATAGTCAATCTTTCGGGCATAAATCCAAATTAATTATTTGACACCAAAGTTTCAGCTCTTAATCGATTTTCTATTGCTCTCTCCCATAATTTCATTGTATGACTCATTAGCTTAATTCCTCTATAATTTGCACATTTTTAAATATCTCCTTTATTTTTGTATATGGGTATTGATATGCTTTTTCTTCAATCATCCGGCATTCTTTTAATTGCTATAATCATGTTAAATAAATTGGTTAACCACATAACTCCAATTTCTCGTAAGCCTTTCTAAACCTCAATAGGGATCGCATCTGGTCCTAATACCTTTGCATTTTTCATTTTACTCAAAGCCTTTTTAACCTTAAGCATGCTAAATCTGCGAAAAAATTTATGTTCATTTGTTACTCCTAGGTTATCACATCCTTCTATCCTTAAATTTATCTCATTATTTTTATTTAATAATTTTTTAAAATAACTTTTTCATCATTCTTTTATCTCTTCTTCTTTTATTAAGACTCTTTTATCTTCATTCTTAATACATTTAATATAGTCAAGATCTTTTATTTTCTTTTCTCTTAATTTTGCTAATTTATATATAGTCTTTTCATCTTCTTTCGTATTTAGTCTATTACATAAATCATCATAGGCTTTAAGTTTGGTATTACTTACCATTTTTTTTAGCTTCTTTCTTTGCATCCCTATATGTTGGTCCAGATAGCAACCCAAGAGGGAGGGTGAATTGGGTTTTTCAAAAATTAAACTCTTTTGAAAGATAACCCCCAGCGGAAATAAAAACTTAGATTCACAGATTTAAAACTAAGCAACTAAATGAGAGTTGAAGATAAAGAGACAATCACGGCAAACACAATAGATTTTATAGTGGTTCGGTGTACCTACACCTACGTCCACTCCCAAGTACCTCTTGGGTCCACACTATAATCAAACTGATTACAGCAGAGTTGTTTTGCAAGCTCACAACTCAAACTTGTTGTTTTCCCGGGTGCACAACGAACCCAGCTGGTTTTCAAGGCTCACCAGCACAAAACCTAAAACCACAAGCAAATGCTTGCACAAGGCTAACAGCCTCAACTGAATCAATCACCAGATTGACCCAGCAAACAGTATAATGATTTTACAAAAGCAAACTGCTCCTTCAATGAGCAAATATACAATAATGAAACAATAAATAAAGATTAGGAACCAAAGCCTGATTCGCAGATCTTGGTGGCTTCTTCCTTCTCTTCCTTTGAATGGATCTTCCTTTGGATATGCTCTTGAGGCTCAGAAGATTGAAAAACTAGGGCTTCTTCCTTCTTTTGAGATTTCTTCTAAATAGAACAGCAAAGGCTTGGAATCTCTTTCTCTTCTTTTGGGGAATGAGTATGATCTTTCCTTACAGGTTTTCCCTCTTTTCTTTTCTGATGATCTCAAGGATTTTCTCTATTCTTTTCTTTTTGCCTCTTTCTTTTTTTCTTCTTTTTTGGGATGCAATCAACCCTCTTCTTATAGATCGATTAATCCATAAATAGTTTAAAACTATCCGTTAGAAGCAAGTGAAAAAGGATTAGATCCATAAATAACAATAGCCGTTGGGATTAAAAAGATAAAGTTAAAGTTTAGAGTCGTTCTGACAGTTCTGGAGCCGTGTCTGACATTCTGGAGTCGGCTCTAACTTTTCTGGAGTCGGCTCTAACTCGAAATAATTTAATCCGCTCGATCTGGAGTCGTCTCTGACTTTTCTGGGGTCGACACAAAATTCTTCTGGAGTCGACTCTAACAGTCCGGGAGTCGACTCTAAGTCGTGGCCTGAAAATCCATCGTTCTGTTTTTCTGATAGAGTCGGCTCTCACAGTCCCGGAGTCGACTCTAAGTCTGTGCCGTTTTTCGGAGTCGGCTCTGCGATTCCATGTGTCGACTCTAATGTCTGCAATCTTACCTTGACATTAGATTCGAACCAGAACTTGATTTTCCTTCTTGATTTTGATTATTAAATAGACTTATAAACTGAAAAACTTAATCAAAATCATTAGTAACTTCAAATGTTATACTCAAATAGTTTTGTTAATCATCAAAATCCTCAATTGGGTCAACAATCTCCCCCTTTTTGATGATGACAAAAACTTTGAGTATATGCATTAAAAAATTCATTTGAATTGAGAATTGTAAAGCTTAGAGACTTCCTAATAGAGAATTTGATGCCAATATTTAAAATGAATAAAAAAATAAAACATGACATCAATCAAAATGATTTAACTTTTATATGGAGAAATTTATTAAGCTCCCCCTGCATTGAATAACTCCCCCTATGTAGATAAACTGAATTGAATTCTCAATTAAGCATGCATATACAATCTCTCCCCTTTTTTGTTATCAACAATAAGGTGAGTTTTAAAAGCAATAAGGAATGTTATCAGAGCGAGGATGTTGGTTCAATAATCATAAGATAGGTCATTCATTGACATTCAATCAAAGACAAATTTGTAATAAAAGTGTAATATTCATTCAACCATTTGTACTTCAAAGCAAGATCTATTACATGTATTCAAAAAGTAAATCCTAGATACATGCTAAGAAAGAAAGCAAGAAATCCTAAGATACAACCTAGGATCAAAATCAAATGCTTGTACACAATTTTCTTTAAATGTCCAATCATTTCCATAACATCATCTTTTTGGGTTTCTTAAAGCTTTCAAGACAAGCTTCAATTTGAGAAACGGCAAGGTCAATATCTTTCTTTAGTTGACTGTAGCATGAAGATACTTTCCAGAACCGTCTGCAATCCCTTCCATCCTTTCAAAAATCTTATGAAGATCAGACTAAAGGATTCGACGAATTGCTAATGAAAAAGAAATCATGTCAAGTCTTGAATTAATCTCATCCTTTAATTGATTGAACTCCTCTCTTAATTTACACATATCATTTGTTCTCACTGTCATACTCAGCAAGTAAAGCTCTGAGCTGACCAATTTGCTCCTCAGAAAATCTTTCTGATGCCAATGCTGACTGATGTGGAAGTTGAGAGCTTGGTCCAGCTTCTGAGGGTCCCAGCCAGCAGAAGGTCCAGCAGAAGATGGTCCAGCAGATGGTTCAGGAATGTCTTCTCCTCTGACTTCCTCAACTCTAACCTCCTCAGCTCTGGCCTCATGTCCTCTTTTAATCCAGTTTCATTCTCTTTTCTAAAGCCCATTCGGTGAATTGTAGAGACACTATAGTAATCTGTATGCCTTAACTTTCTTAGTGGCTCATTGTCCATTATAAGTACACCTTGGCTTCTGAAAACTAAGTTAAAATCATACCATATGGCAATGTTGATCTCTTCTTAGTAGCTGCCTCTGCCATATAGCCTATCATCATCCAGCAAGATTTAAGGGTCTACCAGTGAGATGCAGTCCATCAATAAAACGTCTCGCTCCGAGACATATCAAACCTTCCGATTTTAGGAAAAAGAATCCTTCCACAGATATTGTGAAGTAATCTGAGTTCCAAATTAAGTTGATTTGCCAAGATTTCCTCAAACTCAGAACTTCTCTCCCTAACATCCTTGATAGGCACCTCCTCTATCTTCATGTGATATTCAACTAAGTCCAACAGTAGGCATTTCCAATAAATTTCCAAGAATTCGGCTGTGATGATACTTTTGTTCCTCTTACAACACTCACTAAGCCTCCCTCTCCTCTACTTAAATCATTATAAAACTCTCTTACTAGGGCAGGGTAGGTAGGAATATCCAAAGAGCAGACCTTCTCCCATCCCATTTCTTCAACAATCGCCCAATAGCAAAGCCCTCCGAAATAAAGAAGTTGAAATCTACTTTTCTTCCGGTTGTAATGGCCTTACCCGCTAATTGGTCGACTCTGGAGAAGATGGTGAGGGTGGAGAGTCATCTTGGGTGGCAGATGAAGAAGATGACGAAGGTTGCCTCCGATTTGAACGGCGCTTCGTCGGAACAGTCGAACCACCAATGATAGCACGCCTTTTGGGAGCCATTGGATTCGATTGGAATGAGTAATCAAGGTTTTGAGGGATTTGGAGGGTTTGGAATCAGTTTGGAACGGCTTGAGAAAGGTTTAGGAGACGATAGAAATCGTTTGGGGTCGACTCCGCCCTTTTTATTTTGACCTAGTTCCACTTAGAGTCGACTCCCGAAAAGAGGTGTCGGCTCCGAACCAGAGAATCTGTCAGCGCCCGAATTAGAGTCGGCTCTACAGAAGCCAGAGTCGGCTCTAATTGCCCAGACAGAACATCAAAATAAGAAGGTGTCGACTCCACAAACTGCAGGTGTCGACTCCACAATAGTTTCAGTGAAAAATTCAAATTTCAAGGATCTGAAACTGATCAAATTAATCATCAAACTCTAGATAAGTGTTCCTTAACAATTGGGGAAACAATAAATCAAATTTCTAGATAAATTTCCTTATTGGACATAGAGGATTTTCAAGAAATTATGAAGTCTAGATAGTTGTTGTCCTTAAGAGTTTCAGAAAATTATTCTAAAGGATCACAAACTCCTAATTCTCCTCTAAGATAGCAAAATCTTCCTCACTCAAAGGTTTGGTAAAAATATCAGCTAATTGATCATTAGTATTAACATATTCAAGACAAACATCTTTGTTAGTTACATGTTCTCTAATAAAGTGATGTCTAATTTCAATGTGTTTAGTTCTTGAATGTTGAATTGGATTTTTAGTTAGATTGATAGCACTAGTATTATCACATTTAATAGGATTTTATCAAGTGTGATACCATAATCTTCAAGTTGTCGCTTAATCCAAAGGATTTGAGCACAGCAACTTCCAGCTGCAACATACTCTGCCTCAGCAGTGGATAATGCAACCGAATTTTGCTTCTTGCTAAACCAAGAGATTAAGTTACTTCCTAAAAGTTGGCATGCCCCACTTGTACTCTTTCTATCTAATTTACAACCAGCATAGTCAGAATCAGAATAAGCAATCAATTTTAAGGTTGAGTCTCTAGAATACCATAATCCTACATTTTTAGTTCCATTTAAGTATCTAAAGATTCTTTTAACAGCAAGTAAATGTGATTCCTTAGGATTAGATTGATATCTTGCACATAAGCAGACAGAAAACATGATATCTGGCCTACTTGCAGTTAGGTAAAGAAGTGATCCAATCATACCTCTGTAATGCTTCTGATCTACTTTCTTACCTTCTTCATCCTTGTCCAGCTTGCATGAGGGACTCATTGGCGTACCAAGAGGTTTAGCAGATTCCATACCAAATTTCTTGAGTATTTCCTTTGTGTACTTTGTTTGGTTAATGAAAATTCCCGCTTTCTCTTGTTTGATTTGAAGTCCAAGGAAGAAGTTTAGTTCTCCCATCATGCTCATCTCGAATTCTCCCTGCATTAGCTTAGCAAATTCTTGACAAAGGAGATTGTTAGTAGCACCAAATATAATGTCATCAACATAAATTTGAACGATTAATAAATCCTTTCTTTTCTTTTTAAAAACAAGTTTTATCAACATTTCCTCTAGAAAAGTCATTTTCAATTAAAAATTTACTTAATCTATCATACCAAGCTCTAGGTGCTTGCTTTAAACCATAAAGTGCTTTGTGTAGTTTGAAGACGTGGTTTGGAAATTCATGATCTTCAAAACCAGGAGGTTGTTCAACATAAACTTCCTCATTTATAAAACCATTTAGAAATGCACTTTTAACATCCATTTGAAATAAGTTGAAATTCATATGACATGCAAATGCAAGTAGTAGCCTAATGGCTTCTAATCTAGCAACAGGTGCAAAAGTTTCATCAAAATCTATACCTTCTTCTTGATTATATCCTTTTGCAACTAATCTAGCCTTATTTCTAATTACCATGCCATTTTCATCCAATTTATTTCTAAAACCCATTTAGATCCTATTATAGGGTGGTTTTTAGGTCTTTCAACTAGGGTCCAAACTTGATTCCTAGTGAATTGGTTTAACTCTTCCTGCATTGCTAACATCCAATAACTATCTTTCTCAGCTTCCTCTATAGTTTAGGTTCTATATGAGATACAAATGCAAGATGATTATTGATATCTCTCATTGATGATCTAGTCCTTACACCTTGAGATGGATCACCTATGATTAGGTCCTTAGGATGACCATAAGCATATCTCCAATCTCTAGGTAGATCTTTATCATTTTGAGCAGTATCAATACCATCATCCTTAGGTGAGTCATCATCCTTAACTTCAGGTTCTTGATCTGAAGATACATTTAATTTTTCAATATCTCTTTCAATCAAAGATGTATCTTCCTCATCATCAATTTTATCTGAACTTGATGCTAAAGACTCATCAAACACTATATGAATGGATTCTTCTACAACTAAGCTTTTCTTATTAAATACTCTATATGCTTTGCTAGATGTAGAATATCCTAGGAAATACCTTCATCAGACTTTGCATCAAACTTCCCAAGATTATCCTTACCATTGTTATGAATAAAACATTTACAACCAAATGCATGAAAATAACTTAAATTTGGTTTCCTATTGATCCAAAGTTCATAGGGAGTTTTCTTAAGGATAGGTCTAATTAGGGCTCTATTTAGAATGTAACATGCTGTGTTTATAGCTTCCGCCCAAAAATATTTTGGAAGTTGGCTTTCACATAGCATGGTACGGGCCATGTCTTCTAAAGTCCTATTCTTCCTTTCTACAACTCCATTTTGTTGTGGTGTTCTAGGTGCAGAAAGTTATGATGTATGCCTTTTTCAAAACAGAATTTTTCAAATAAGTGATTTTCAAATTCAGTTCCATGATCACTTCTAATAGACACTATGGTAGTGTTTTTCTCATTAGTGACTTTCTTAACAAATTTCATGAATATTGAGAAAGTCTCATCTTTGTGAGCCAAAAACATTACCCAAGTGAATCTAGAGTAATCATCTACTATCACTAGACCATATTTCTTTCCTCCTAGACTTGTGGTTCTAGTAGGTCCAAAAAGGTCCATGTGTAGTAGCTCTAGTGGCCTAGTAGTTGAAACAACATTCTTAGATTTGAAAGAAGTTCTTGTTTGTTTTCCAAATTGACATGCATCACATATTCGATTATTTTCAAAATTTAGACTAGGAATACCTTTAACTAAATCCATTTTCAATAATTTGAAATTAGGTGTGTGCTTGCATGACCTAATCTACGATGCCATAGCCAACCAATCTCATTCATTTAGCATTATTAGCAACTAAGCAATGATTACTTGGAGATAAATTACTCAAATCAATTAAGTACACATTGCCATAGCGTTTACCAACAAGAATAATGCTATTATCAATGGGATTAGTAACAGTGCAAACAGAAGCTTCAAAGGAAACTTTGAAACCTTTGTCACACAGTTGGCTAATACTTATTAGATTATGTTTAAGTCCATCAACATATAAAACATTATCAATATGAGTAGATGGAGTAATTTGAATCTTACCAATACCCATGATATGGCCTTGACCATTATCACCAAAAGTAACTACTCCACCTCTTTTTGATTCAAGGGTGATGAATTGATCTTTGTCACCCGTCATGTGTCTTGAGCAACCACTATCCAGGTACCATTTTCTTTTCAGTCTGATGGCTGCAAGACACTCCTGCAAAACATTTATGTCTTAATTTTAGGTACCCAAGCCTTCTTGGGTCCTTCATGGTTAGATGCATTAAATATTGTTCCTTTGGGAACCCAAATCATCTTTTTCTTTTATGTGAAGATTTACACATATATTTATGTCCTTTGTTTCCACATTTAAAACAAGTAATGTTTAATGATTTTTCAGCATGTACAAAAATGTTTTTCAAAGATTTTTGCTTTTTAAGTGGATTATATCCTAATCCAGCTTTATCAAAAAGCCTTTTGATTTTCCAAAATCATATTAAGTTTGATAGAGCTTAGAGTAAATTTATCAACTATAGGCTTAAGTCTATCAACTTCATTTTTCAAACTTTCTTTTTCTTTTATCAAAAGTTCTTTATCAACAACATGCTTTTCATTTTCTAAGATAGTTTTTGCATTTGAGTTTTCAAATCTTTGTTCTTTGAACTTAGGTTTGCAAAATCATCCATTAATTCATAAAAAGCACTATGCAATTCATCAAAAGTGAAGTCATCAAGAAAACTCGACTTACCTCATCATTGTCCGCCATGAAGCATAGATTGGCCATTTCACTCTTTTCTTCTTCTTCGGAACTTGAGCTTTCCGAATCGCTCCATGTGGCCATCATTGCCTTCTTTTTGAATTCCGGGTGCCTTTCTTTAGTTGAGGGCATTCAGATTTAAAGTGACCCGGCTTCTTGCATTCAAAACAAATAACTTCCTTTTCTTTGCCCTTGTCCTCATCTTTTCTTGCAAAGGGCTTTTTCTTTTCAAACTTCTTCTTCTTCATGAATCTTTTAAATTTTCTTGTGATGAGTGCCATGTCCTCATCATCACTTTCATCTTCGATTCATGAGGCTCTTCCATATATTCAGAAATCTTAAGAGCCATAGTTCTCTTCTTCTTTGACTCATCATCATCAACATGTTGCTTGATTTGAAGCTCATGAGTCATCAAGGATCCCAACAGTTCTTCTAGGGGTAGTGTACTTAGATCCTTTGCCTCTTGTATTGCCGTCACCTTAGCTTCCCAAGTCCTAGGCAAGGAACGCAAGACCTTTCTCACAAGATCAGAATTATCATAAGATTTACCAAGACTTTTTAAACCATTAACTATGTCAGTAAATCTTGTAAACATATCAGCAATAGATTCACATGCATCCATTTTAAACAATTCATATTTATGAACTAGCATGTTAATCTTGGATTCCTTGACTTGATTTGTTCCCTCATGGGTAACTTCAAGTCTATCCCAGATTTCCTTAGCAGAAATGCAAATAGATATGCGATTGAATTCATTTGCATCTAATGAGCAGTATAAGACATTCATTGCTTTGGCATTGAGTTGTGCCAATTTTCTATCATGTTCATCCCATTCCGTTTCCGGTTTAGGAATCTCCATGCCATTAACTCTAGCAGTGGGTGTGTGTGGTCCATTGACTATAATACTCCATAGATCATAGTCAAGTGCTTGAATGAAATTTTCATTCTAGCCTTCCAATAACCATAGTTAGAACCATTAAATAAGGGTGGTCTATTAGTAGATTGACCTTCGAAAAAGATGAACCAGCTTGAGTTGCCATGTGGATCTTTGACTCTTGATCGTTAGATCAAATCAAATGAGCACTAGCTCTGATACCAATTGTTGGTCCAGATAGCAACCCAAGAGGGGGGGTGAATTGGGTTTTTCAAAAATTAAACTCTTTTGAAAGATAACCCCCAGCGGAAATAAAAACTTAGATTCACAGATTTAAAACTAAGCAACTATAAATGAAGAGTTGAAGATAAAGAGACAATCACGGCAAACACAATAGATTTTATAGTGGTTCGGTGTACCTACACCTACGTCCACTCCCAAGTACCTCTTGGGTCCACACTATAATCAAACTGATTACAGCAGAGTTGTTTTGCAAGCTCACAACTCAAACTTGTTGTTTTTCCGGGCACAACGAACCCAGCTGGTTTTCAAGGCTCACCAGCACAAAACCTAAAACCACAAGCAAATGCTTGCACAAGGCTAACAGCCTCAACTGAATCAATCACCAGATTGACCCAGCAAACAGTATAATGATTTTACAAAAGCAAACTGCTCCTTCAATGAGCAAATATACAATAATGAAACAATAAATAAAGATTAGGAACCAAAGCCTGATTCGAAGATCTTGGTGGCTTCTTCCTTCTCTTCCTTTGAATGGATCTTCCTTTGGATATGCTCTTGAGGTTCAGAAGATTGAAAAACTAGGGCTTCTCCCTTCTTTGAGATTTCTTCTAAGTAGAACAGCAAAGGCTTGGAATCTCTTTCTCTTCTTTTGGGGAATGAGTATGATCTTTCCTTACAGGTTTTCCCTCTTTTCTTTTCTGATGATCTCAAGGATTTTCTCTATTCTTTTCTTTTTGCCTCTTTCTTGATTTTTCTCTTCTTTTGGGATGCAATCACCCCTCTTCTTATAGATTCGATTAATCCACAAATAGTGCAAAACTATCCGTTAGAAGCAAGTGAAAAAGGATTAGATCCATAAATAACAATAGCCGTTGGGATTAAAATTGATAAAGTTAAAGTTTAGAGTCGTTCTGACAGTTCTGGAGCCGTGTCTGACATTCTGGAGTCGGCTCTGGCTTTTCTGGAGTCGGCTCTAACTCGAAATAATTTAATCCGCTCGATCTGGAGTCGTCTCTGACTTTTCTGGGGTCGACACAAAATTCTTCTGGAGTCGACTCTAACAGTCCGGGAGTCGACTCTAAGTCGTGGCCTGAAAATCCAACGTTCTGTTGTTTCTGATAGAGTCGGCTCTCACAGTCCCGGAGTCGACTCTAAGTCCGTGCCGTTTTTCGGAGTCGGCTCTGCGATTCCATGTGTCGACTCTAATGTCTGCAGTCTTACCTTGACATTAGATTCAAACCAGAACTTGATTTTCCTTCATGATTTTGATCATTAAATAGACTTATAAACTGAAAGACTTAATCAAAATCATTAGTAACATCAAATGTTATACTCAAATAGTTTTGTTAATCATCAAAATCCTCAATTGGGTCAACACTATACTTTTTAAAACTTTTTTCATCCCTAGACTCTTGCCAAATTTTATAGTTTATCCTTTTAAGCTTGATGGCAGCTTGAACTTCCTCATTCCACCATTAAGTTTTTTTCCTACTAGTCCTACTCCTTTTGATTCTCCTAAAACTTCTTTTGTTATATTTTTTATACATTTAGTTGCTTTTTTTTATATTAAGTTGGGATGACTATCTATATTCATAGTCATTACTGTTACTAACTTTTTTTAAATAATTCTAGTTTTTCTTCTTTTTAAATTCCATCATTTAATTTTTAAATTAATATTTTACATTTTACTTTACATTTCATTTTTATCCATATGCCTGCTACCATTATCCTATGTTGTGAAGTTAAACTTTCTTCTAAAATAATATTATTTTATTTCTTCCTTGTTAAGAAAAAAATCTGCTCGTTTTGATGTGTTCTTACTCATTCCTTATGATAAATATCTCCTGTGTGATTCTCCTAGGCTGAATGAGATTGTAAAAGAGTTGTCTGATGCTAAAACTAACCCCTATATGCCATACAATTTATTTTGTCACATCACTCACTCCTGAAGACATAGCCAAGTACCAAAGATGCAAATTCCCATGCCTCTTATTATGTGTCATTTTCTTTTATTCTTTTGTGGTGTCGAACATGTTTGTCATCCAATCTACAACTTGAGAAGTCTTATGGCCGGGCTTAGAGCTTTCGAATCCCTATAATTCCCTAGTCGGCGTGTCACAATCTTAATTGTACAAAGATGACTGCCTGTTCAACTATTAAGTTATCCAATACAAAAAGGAGCAGGGGGGGGGTTGGTTTTTGACAACATGTTTTTTGGGTCAGCTTTTAAACTAGTGAAGATAAGGGGATTCTTGTCCGCTCCTGGCCAAATGGCTTTCATTCAAAGCGACTGTCAGTTTGAACTGAGAACGAACAGAAGGCAATACACAATAGTTTTGTCAGGGTGCAACAGAACTTTAAGACTGATGTTCTAATAGAAGATTCAGCTACAAAACACATGCGACAAAATAAATTTGAAGAACATTGCATCCAAAACCGTTTATGAGAAATTGAATCAAATTTAACGTAATAAAACTCATCAATTGCAGATGTAGTACCTAGACAGCCGGAATCGAAGGGACATAATAAAATAAAATAAATAAATAAATAAAAACACGACACAGATTCAAAGTCTAGAATCTTAGAAACCATAAGAAGATATATAAATATAAAGCAGCGAATCTTACCCAAAAAAATATCCCCTTCCCTCCTTTACTGTCTACTAAAAACGCAAAACCGGCAGGAAGGGACTCGGGATCCCTCCACTCCAACAAGGATATTCACCAGATCCGACATAAAGATTGGGGATCGAAGGGACTACAAAAAAATCCACAGGGAAAGCTCCAACCGGCCGGACTGCTTGAGATTGGAAGAGTCGATAGCAAGCGAAAAAGTCTCGCGTGGCAACCAAATTCTCGCTGCAGAAAGACGATGCGGAGAGGAAAAGGTTCAAGTTTGACGAAGGTGGTAAGAGTGGAGGGGATGGCAAACCGTCTCCACCGAAGGAAGCTTCCTGGAAGGTGGCCGGAGCCGAAAAAAGAAATATTTTTTTTTCTATTTTTTTTATCGGCAACGCCGGTCCAAGCGAACCGGTGATCGGGGCGGGTTGTGCGAGTACAATCCGGAACCGTACGCTCGCATTATTGGTTGCTGATGATGTAAACCCGGAAGGGAACACAACGATGTCTGGAAGGCCGGCTCAGCCCGGATGTCGACGGTTGCTTTGGCCGAGTCAAGACATCTTGGGCGGTCGGCGTCAACCCCGGAGAAATATTGAAGCCAGCGACGAAGTTTTATTTGGTACGTTGGATTTTAACGAGGAAAACCGTGACCGCAAGGGCACGCTAAAGCGAATGCCGGTTGAAAGAGACGGCGAACGCCCCCCACGCTGTTTGTTCCCCTTGGAAAATTCGACGGACTTAAATGCACGGTTCTTCGTACCTCTGAATCTTTTGGAGTTTTTTTTTTTTTTCATTTATAATTTTTCATTTTTATTTCCTCAGCGCAGGCATTTAGAGGTTCGCAGTTTATATGGTCCAGCTTCCAATGGAAAATGAATGGCTAATGGTGTGACTTTTTTTTTTTTTCTGGATTTTTTCTTTTCTTCCCATGAGAGTCGCTTGAGAGGAAAAATGTATGAAGAAAAACGAGCCATCCACTCTGCATCATATTAGGCCCTAGTTTGGGGATTTTTTCCCCCCATTTGACCTCAGCTCTTACTCTTACTAATCCACTTGAATCAGGCTAAAAAAGTATATAATTATCTGTGCTATCTCAAGCTAACGTATCTAGAAATATTAATTCCTTTTTCATCTGAAAGTATCTTTTCATTATTTTACCAAATTAAATATATAATCCTGATGATATCCAAACAAGAAAAAAAAAAAAGGCTCAATTTTAATAAAGAGATTTCATCTAATTATAATTATAACAAAAATCATAAAGGAAATCAAAAATGGTATCTTCCAAAAAAATATTTAAAAAGACCAAAAAAGTGTGAAAAAATAATAAATGTAAAACACTAAAACCATATAGGATATAAATAAAGAAATTATCATAACCCATAAACTATGAGAATAGGTAGATTCATAAATAGAAATATCAGTTGTAGATCAAGAAAGAGATATCTAATTAAGATTTTTATGAGACTGAATGAAAAAAAAATTATACCAAAAATAATATTATTTCATATGATTTATAAATTTTATAATTTTAATTTTTACATTTTTTTTAACTTGCGTCTTATATGCTATGGTGCTTGTTTTTTTAAAAAATAAATTATATATTTACTTAAAAACTTATGTATATAATAAATCTATTTTATCTCAGCCTAAGTGTAGAGCGAAGGTGAAAGAAGCATCCTGATAATTAAAAGTTTATTATCAAATCGCATGAATTATAAATATCTAATTAAATTTAAAAAATTTCAGCAATTTATAAGATGTTCAACGTATCTCCCGAATGTTAAATATTGTTCTTACATGAAATTTAAAAAAAAAAATCCAAGCTTCAGCCGAAGCTCTGTAAAGTGTGTTTATTAACTTCTAGTATGATCATTATAGACAATAATAGATATATTAATTATTTTTAATAAAAGATAAAAAAATAAAAGTGTAAGTCTCAATATTTTGACTATGTTAATCAAACTAAATAAACATCAGAAAACTTTTAATTTGATTGGTTATCATGGTCATCTATTGGAGCTCCTGTGTGATAGTCATCATGGTACATTTTTTTTCACATTAGAATAATTAATTCTATGTTTATCAATCCATTTCCAACTTTCACCTGTGACGTACCTATAATTTATAAACGAGATATCAGCTCCCATTTGGCAATGCTAAGACTAGCATCTTTATAAAATATATCTCCTTTGGATCTTTTTTTTTTTTTTTTTTTTTTTGAGGAGATACAGGAGAAATGCCCCATAAAAGGAGAATATTTTTTCACCAATTCACCAAAATGGTAGAAACAATTTTAAATTAAATAAAAGAACGTTAGCTAAATATTATAATGTATGATTGCTAAGTTCACACTTGGGTTAATTATGCATTATGGGTAGTGAATAAATAATAGCAAATTAGTCTAATTTCTAATCAGGTACTCGTGTGTTTATAACTTATCCATGTAGCTTATTATATTCTTTTATATTTTAATTTTTTTTTGATCGCTTTCTACTCGCATCCTTCTCTATCAACCAAACCTTCAGGTCAAAGATCTCAAGCCACATCCTCTTCCGTGGAGTCAAGCCGCATATCTTTGTTGCCCAGCGGTCCCACGCATATCACGAAATTTCTTTTGATCGATGGCCTTTAGCATTCTCACTGATCGCTTTACATATCATTTATAAATATAATTTTTTTAAACATCATCATTTATAGATATTATTTTTTAAAATCAAATATATAATAATATATAATTTTTTAATAAATTTAATTTAGGAATATTTTAAAAATTTGATGTTATATAACTGGTAATCTATTTGTCATACCAAATACAATAATCAATATTACTGTTGCATTACTTGTGTATACCAAACACAGTAATCAACATTACTGGTAATCTATCAAATGGTAATCAAATAGTAATTTATCTTGTAGGTAATCTATATTACCGTTCAGAATTGCTGGCGACGTAACCTCAAGGGATTATGGTTAGCCACTCTTGGTCAACTCCGAAAAGTTACAGTAGCTTTATTAAAGCTCATCAATTCAACGAAGGATTTATTTATACCACTCTCCACCTTGGATCAATAGAATACCTAGCTCATTGATTGGTGGTCTTGTGGACCAGTGCATTAAAGGAGAAAAAAGTCTTTGCGTATTGTGTATAGTAACGTAGAAAAAAGCCTATGCGTGATTATTTTAGAAAAAGCCTTTGCGCATCGGATGAAGTATAGCTCGCACGTATTGCATCCGATGATTGGCATACGATGCATGCGCATATATCAAAAATAAAAATAATTTTTCTCTCTTTCGCATATGTGCATATCGTGCATTTATCATCGGGCATGGTGCAGCTACTGTGTGACACCCGGTGCAGCAATACTTTTCCTCCATTTTATTTTCAGGCCCGGTAGCACTTCACTCAGATTCGGCCCAGCCCAGGATCCTTACAGGGCTATGCTCGCAGCGCTCCTCTTTTTTCCCCTCCGAGGTGATGTAGGAATACAAACTTCTCCCAAATTTATTAAAAGAAATACCTGCAAAATGGACTGTATGATATGAAAGAGAGTAAAGGGATGACATTAGAGGGGATTGAGAATTCAGAATTTATATCTCTTTATCAAGTACTCTGGTTGGACGAAGATTTTTCCATGTATTGAAAGTTTGAAGAACTCTCCAAAGGATAGACAAGGTTGGAAAGTTCTTCTACTAAGTAGAAGGGTCTTTTGATAAGGCTTGAGAGCAAACCAAATGCTCTTTGCAAAAGGGTATTTGATGAATAGGCAATTCTTAGTTTCGATGACTGGCACCCAGAACTAATTTCCTAATCATTTCTCTGCCAAAACTTCCCTTGCGTGGAGCTTATTCTTCAAAGCCAACCAACCAAAGAAATACTTTTTATCTTTTTAGGAATATAAGCCTTCCAAATGGTTTTATAAAGCAGCCACAGCAAACCACCGTTGTTAATGAATTTACGGAAGAAGCTCAAGAGTAATGACCATAGCTGATCCAACCGTCTAGATTTGGATTGCAAGAGACGACCTTGAATCTTGATGTTTTATTTCGAGGTTCCACAATTCCCACCGTATACCGTTGCTCGGCAGTTTCTCCAGGCTGTTAAAATCTAGTTCCGCTGCAATTTTGCTGAGGCAATCAGCCAGGCTTAGCAATCTCATGTGTTCTTCCAATTTTTCTTGGTCTGGATTTTCTTAAGCCCTCATGATCCAGACTAGCATCCAAGGCTGGAAGTTGGCCTAGTCTTGCTCTAGGAATGGCAATGGGCCGGGTTAAAGCAGAATTTGCTTTACCCAACCTAGGCCCCAACCTTCCATACCCTACCCATGTCCTGATGGTTACTATCCTTCTCTGGCCCTCTCTATTTCTTTTTCTTTTTCTTTTTTTTTTCTTTGAAATTATCTTTCAAAATACACTCTAACAAATTTAATGCAAGCAGAAATAAATCAAAGGTATATATATATACATACATATAGTGGATTTCGGATCCGGTTTTAAGACAGAGAATGCATATATCGACCCCATCTTAACTTCTACTATTAGTCTTTTAGATTTTTTCAAAACCCATTTCGAACCTAGTTAAAGATTGAAGACTCTACCTTGATCATAGTAGATCAAGGCGAGTTCCTATCGGATCGGAGTAAAATTATCATTTTTAGCCGATCCGAAAGCATCAAGCCTTAGGCTTGATTTATTTATATTTGATTGTGCTTGGGTTCAAAGTTAAGGTTGCATCAATTTTGGACCGGGCTTAACTAAAGCATTGGCTTGACTAGGAGCCAGCCCAAACCCAAGCCCAATTACCAAGCTCGAATTAGACCTAATTTTTAACTCCAAGGCTCAAGTTCTCTGGTTTCATATCTAGGGCCAACCTTTTTCTTTAAAGGCTTTTTGGATTCTTCTCTCTGGCTTCCTTAGAGCTTTCTTAGAGTTTCGATCACTAATGTGGAGGAGCAAAAGTCTTTGTGCACCATCTTCGGTGCATAAAGAGGTGCAACGAGTGCACGCATTGGCTGTGCACTTGTGCAAGCGCTCGTGTGATGCTCGCCACGATCCAATAGGACATAGCACATACGCTCGCATGGCGCGCGGCCAATGCGCATGCTTGTTGCGTCTCTTTGTACACTGAAGGCGGTGCACAAAGAGTTTTTCATGTGGAGAAAGTTGACGATGGTAACAAGAAGGCCAATGAGTGGGTTCCATTTTCTCTTTAGCGAGCCAATATCATTACTACAATTAAGCATTGAACCCACACCATTAGACAAATGAGCCGAGCATGGGCCCGTTGTCATTACATGTCCTTCCTTCTTTTTCATTTTATTTCATTGTTAAGTTGCAGCTAAGGCTATCATGGCCTCACCACTATTGGACTTGTTCTATTAATTTTCCTTGTCATAACTCTTCATAGTAGTGAGATGGTAAAGCTGATCGATATCACAAGCAGTTATTATGGGCTGCCCAGTAGCCATTGATAAAGCTACACCCCCATCTCAATCTGCTTCCTTGCTCAAGTTAGAGAGAGATAGGTGATAGAGTGGCTTCATTCCTCTTTTGGATAGAGTAGATCTTGCTGATGGAATTATCGAGCTGGATTTCGGTGATGGAGCGGATCTCTCCTTCGAGCCTAGCTCCATGGTTGTAGAAATTAGAGGGGCAGATCAACCATCCCCAACCGCTTTGAAGATGAGAGTAAAGAGGAGCACAAAAGATCAAGAAAGAAGACGGAAGAAGAAACAAAATCGGGCCACAATCAAGTCATGCCATTGTTTTGGTTTAAATGGATTATGTAGAGCCTGGTGTGATACTCCAAAGCCTGGATTGGGCAAGAGAATGCCCACAGCACTTCATCCATGAGGTGACGGCATATGGTTGATGTGGTCTCATGGGTCTATGGCTGGTTTTAGTCCTACAGTGAAGGTTTATGGACTCCATGAGTTCAAGGCCCAGGTTATTGGGTCTTGAGGGGGCTAGTCTATTATTGGGCTAGGTTTGGACCCAAGGTGTAGATTGGTCCAAGAAAGTTTTTTAGGGTTTATTATGCATGTAATTAGGCATCTTATTTTTTGAGGTCTTGGTAGCGATCATGGGTCGTGGGTTCATGTAATCGTCCAAGAAGAGAGAAGAAAAAGCATGCATAATCCTTTTCTTCCTATTAATCAATCTGTCTCTCTCCTTTTCTCTATCGCTCATGATTCCCTCTTTCTTGCATTTCATCCCTCTTACACATTGATGCCCTAGATCTCTAGGGCTTTTGCTGCTACCATCTAATCCCTAGACGTCTTTCTTGCAATCGGTTTCCCAAGAGTAAAGAAAGCTATGTTCTTGGAGAAGAAAGAAACCCTAACCGCCCTTCATCCAAGAAGCCATTCCTTTCTTGATTGTGAATCAGATCTGAAGGTTTACATGTGAAGAAAGAGAGATCACGACCCTCTCTTGTAATCTTGGGGCACAAGAAATCAAGAAAAACCTAGTTTCCATCTATTGGGGGAAATTATCAAGATCAAGATTCAAAATCCTACTGCAGAATTTCAGCAGGGGTATAATCTTGCTCTACATCTCCACACAACTTGGGGGTGGTCAAATTTGTGCCATTCTCTAAGGGTTAAAAGAGGACGAATTTTCCTTCATTTGGTATCAGAGCCTCGTTGATTTGGTGAAAAAAGATTGGATCTTGGATGTTTCTTGGTAAGGTATCAAACCAGAAAATTTCTGCAGCAAGTTAAATTTTTGTTTTGCTGTGTTTGCTTTATTTTCTTGGTTGTATGGCATCTAGTAGTCTCAAATTGGATTTTGAGAAGTTTAATGGAAAGGGGAACTTCACCCTATGGTAGCAAAGGGTGAACGATTTATTGGTGCAGCAAAGGAATTATAAGGTCTTGATGAAACAAAGACCGGATAATGTAAGTTATGAGGATTGGGAGGAGTTAGAGGAGATTGCATTTAGCACAATCAGGATATGCTTGGCATATCAAGTCTTGCCAAAGATTTGCATGCAAACCACAGCAAGGAGGCTCTGAGAAACTTTAGAGAATACTTATATGGGAAAGAGCATGACAAACAAGCTGTGGTTGAAGAAATAGTTGTACAGCTTGAGAATGCTTGAGGAAGGTGATCTTGTGGCCCATATTTAGAAATTCAATCAGGTGTGCTCAAAGGTGATGAGCCTTGATGTAAAGATTGATGAAGAAGATAAGACTCTCATCTTGTCATGTTTGCTACCCAGTTCCTATGATGGTCTGATTACAACCTTGGTGTTTGGAAAGGAGACCCTAAATTATGAAGAGGTTGTGGGGGTGTTGAGATCAAACCAGCAAAGAGAAAAAATCTGCATGGGGAACTTAACACAGAGGTGCTTGCTACAAATAAGAGGCAAGGGAGACCTTGGGAAAAGGTTAGAGGCAAGTCCAAAGGCATATCTAAGTCTTGGGGCAAGAGGGAAGCATGGAAGTGTTACAAGTGTCATCAGATTGGTCATCTGAAGAGAAATTGCCCACTTCTAAAGAATGAGAAGGGGAAGGGCATTTCCAAGGAATATTCAGCCAGCAATGGTGGTGCAAATTTATCTGAAGATAGTGAAGATGATGTACTGGTAGTTTCAGATGGGATCAAGAAGTGTGATAGTTGTTGGATACTTGACTCAGCCTGTTCTCACCATTATACTTTGCATAGAGAGTAGTGGTTTGCAACTTATGAAGAATCTGATGGAGGGAGTGTATGCCTTGGTGATAATCATCCTTGTAAGGTTGCTGGAGTTGGAAACATAAGGGTGAGGATGCATGATGGGGTTATAAGGACTTTGACCAATGTCAAACATATCCCGGAGTTGAAGAAGAATATGATTTCTTTGGGCTATCTGGAGAAGCATGGGTATGCTTTTGGAAGCCAGTCGGAGAGTAGATGTTTGAGGATAACCAAGGGTGCATTAGTGGTGATGAAAGAAAAATGTTGAAAAATAATCTCTATCAGATAAAAGGCTCAGTGGTCACGGATGGTGCAAAGGTACTAACAGCAGCAAAGGAGGAATAGTTGATTTACAGACTGTGGTACTATCAGATGGGACATATGAGTGATAAAGGGCTTACAGAACTCAGTAAAAGAGGTCTGATTCTAGCACTTAAGAAGGAGGACAATGACATCTGTGAGCCCTGTATTTATGTCAAACAACATAGGGTGAGGTTTGCCAGCAGTTTCAAGCATAGTGAAGGTATTCTTAAACTAGTTCACTCAAATGTATGGGGATCGGCCCTTGTGTCAGCCAGAGGTGGGGCTAAGTATTTTTTGACCTTCATTGATGACTACTCCAGGAAGGTATAGGTATATCTGATAAGAAAAAATCAGAGTATTTGTCCGATTTAAGCCTTGAACAGTTTGTGTTGAAAAGGAGACAGAAAAACCAGTGAAGTGTTTGAGATCTGACAATGGAAGGAGTACACAAGCAATGAATTTGGAAGCTACTATAAGAAAAATGGGATCCAATGCCATTACACAGTGAGGATGACTCCCCAGCAGAATGGTATGGCAAAGAGGATGAATCGTACATTGACAGAGAAGGCTAGGAGTTTGAGGCTACAAGCATCATTGCTCAAAGTATTTTGGGGTGATGCGATTATATATGCTAGTTTTCTAGTTAACAGATCCCCGAATCACAAACTTGATGGAGGCATTTTAGAGAAGATCTGGAGTGGAAAGAAAGTGGAGCTTGGACACCTGAGAATTTTTGGTTGCCCAGCCTATGCACATGTGGAGGCAATTGAAAAGAGTAAGCTGGACCCAAATCACAAAGGCTGATCTTCATCAGGTATCCACAGGGAGTTAAAGCTATTTGCTATGGAGTTCAGATTCACAGAAGTGTATCATTTTTTATGATAAGAACATCTTGAAGAGGTCAGAGATTGCAGATGAAACTGAAAAGGCTGGATAGGACAGTAGTGATAGCATTGGTTGACAAGTGATGTACCTTCTATTTCTACTTTAAAATATGCTTCTTTTAAGGTGGAGTTTGGTATGCATGTTCCTATACATATAAAGGATCAGCCAGGAGAGCCATCAATCTAGAAGGAGGTGCAGGTGGAGTCATGCACTTTAGCTTTGAGAGATGATCAAAGGGGTATGGCACTGTATAAGGCAAAGCGTACCATCATCAAACTTGCTCGGTATCGCATTGATGAAATCATTTCCTATGCTCTCATCACTGCAAATGAAGATCCAGAGACCTTCCAAGAAGCCATGAAAAGTTCAGAAAGAGAGTCATGGATGCTGGCCATGATGAAGAAGATGGAGTCCCTGAAAAAGAATAAGACATGGCAGCTAGTGGATCTATCTAGAGATACTCGGGCCATTGGTTCAAAATGGGTGTTCACAAAGAAGGAGGCACCTTCAGAGCAAGGTGGAGTCAGATATAAAGCAAGGCTTGTTGCTAAGGGGTTCTCACAGAAAGGGAGTGGACTACATAGAGTATTCTCTTCAGTGGTACATTATGCTTCAATTCGTGCGTTGTTGTCTCTTGTAGCATAATCTGGAGTTACAACAAATGGACATGAAGACGGCTTTCTTACATGGGAGTCTAGAGGAGAGGATATACATGAAGCAACCAGAGGGTTTCAAGGAATCTGGATTGGAAGAAAAAGTGTCTACTAAAGAAATCGTTCTATGGTTTGAAGCAGTCACCCCGTCAGTGGTGCAAAAGGTTTGACACTTTTATTTTGGGCCTTGGATTTTCTAGATGTGAACATGATACTTGTGTCTATATGAAAGATGTGGATGATGATGATGTATTGTATCTCCTTCTGTATGTGGATGATATGCTCATTGCCAGCAGGAGTACTGAAGCAGTGAATGGACTGAAATCTGCATTATCAATAGAATTTGAATGAAGGATTTGGGGTCAGGTAGGAAGATACTTGGGATGAAATTTATAGAGATAGAACCAAGGAAATTATACACTTGTCATTGGGTGAATATATTCAGAAGGTGTTGAAAAGGTTTGGAATGGATAGGGCCAAACCAGTTGGAACACCTTTGGCTAGTCATATGTCTCTTTCAAAGTTACAGAATCCAAACAGATGAAGAGAAAGAGTACATGGAGAGAGTTCCATATGCCAGTACCGTGGCAGCATTATGTATGCTATGATATATTGTAGGCCTGACATAGCATATGCAGTGAGCCAGGTGAGCGGATTCATGGCGAACCCAGGGAAGGAGCATTGGAAGGCACTCAAGTGGATTTTGAGGTACCTTTAGGGAACTCGTAAACTTGGTTTATTTTTTGGGCAACAAGAAGGACCTAAGGAGAAATCTAATATCCCAAGTAAGTCATTAGGTCCATTGGAAGGGTTTGTGGATGCAAATTTTGTAGATGATTTGGATATAAAAAGGTCTACCATAAGATATGTGTTTAGCATGTATGGTGGACCAATTTCTTGGAGATCAACCCTTCAACCTATAACAGCTTTGTCTACAACAGAAGCTGAGTATATAGGGATTACAGAGGCTGCCAAGGAGGCTCTTTGGTTGAAGAGACTCATCATGAAAATGAAGGTGAAATAAGGTACAATATTGCTGCACATATAGTCAGAGTGCTCTACAGTTGACTCAAAACCCAATCTATCATGCACGCACAAAGCATATAGATGTGAGGTATCACAAGATCAAAAAATTGGTGGAAGAAGGTGAAGTGGAGTTGGTCAAAGTTCATACAAAGAAGAACCAAGCGGATGCACTCACGAAGACACTTCCACGGGATGAATTTCTCTCATGTGTGACACTGATGGGTCTAAGGAAGTATGCAGATTTTGCAGAGGCTTTAAAGCTCTAAGGTGGAGATTGTAGAGCCTGGTGTGGTACTCCAAAGCCTGGATTGGGCAAGAGGATGCCCACGGCACTTCATCCATGAGGTGACGGCGTATGGTTGATGTGGTCTCATGGGTGTAAGGCTGGTTTAGTCCTAGGGTGGAGGTTTATGGGCTCCACGGGTTCAAGGCCCAGGTTGTTGGGTCTTGAGGGGGCTAGTCTATCATTGGGCCAAGTTTGGACCCAAGGTATGGATTGGTCCAAGGAAGTTTTTTAGGTTTATTATGCATGTAATTAGGCATCTTATTTTTTGGGGTCTTGGCAGCGATCATGGGTCATAGTTCATGTAATCGTCCAAGAAGAGAGAAAAGAAGCATGCAGAATCCTTTTCTTCATGTTAATCAATCTGTCTCTCTCCTTTTCTTAACACGCACGATTCCCTCTTTCTTGCATTTCATCCCTCTTACACATTGATGCCCTAGATCTCTAGGGCTTTTTGCTGCTACATCTAATCCCTAGACGTCTTTCTTGCAATCGGTTTCCCAAGGGTGAAGAAAGCTGCACGTTCTGGAGAAGAAAGAAACCCCCCTAGCCGTCCTTCATCCAAAAAGCTATTTCTTTCTTGATTGTGGATCAGATCTGAAGGTTCATGTGTGAAGAAAGAGAGATTGCGACCCTCTCTTGTAATCTTGGGCATAAAAATCAAAAAAATCCTAGTTGCCATCTATTAGAGGAAATTATCAAGATCAAGATTCAAAATCCTGCTGCAAATTTCAGCAGGGGTATAATCTTGCTTCTGCATCTCCACACAACTTGGGATGGTCAAATTCGTGCCATTCTCAAGGGTTGAAAGAGGACGAATTCCCCTTCAGATTAATTCGGACTGGCTTGATGGGTTTCGGATTATGCTCGATCTGAGCTCAGATCTAAGTTCCACAATAATTTTTGAGCCTTGATCTAATCTAAAATTTTTAATATATATATACGGAGCTTGAACAGGACAACATTTAGTCCGGCTCATTTCCTCCTTCAACATTCTAGGCCAACAACACCTAAAGAAAACATCTCCGAAGGAATTTCTAAGACCAGCCTAGAGGACTATTATATAAGAAGGGTCCATTTTTCCTTGGAATCTTCTTGGGGAAATAAAAAAAAGAGAGAAAAATCTACATGTAATACCTACCTTTTGATTGGCTTCGTGACACATACATATTAGATCTTATACCGTATCAAAGGTTTGGTTGGGTGAGGCTATGTACTTGGCTTCACTTATTGTTTCCAGCCCAAGGCCTCGCATCCTTCCATTTGTCAATTTGTTGCATTAGCTGAACTTTGTGATCTCCGGTAAGCTCAATTGTGATAGTTGGAGCATAAATTGCCGGAGCTAATAAGCTATACCTTAGCTATGCAAGCTTATGGTCGGAGCTTGAGCTTTGATTGGAGCCTGGTTCATGACATGACGTTAGTCTTACCCACATGGAATAGTCAAAAAAATATTGAGCTGACTTACTGTCTGTTTCTGATCTTTTAAGTTACAGCTACGCTGGCTTTGCTAGGTCCCTTCTTTTATAGAAGAAAAAGGATAGAAATATTAGTTGTAACTTTCTTTCTTTTTTTTTTAGGGGAATAATAGGGGTTAAGTTTTTCTTGACTAAATTTATTAGATATAGAGCTATTTATATAGGAGAGATTACGGTAGAAGAAAAAATATTACAAAACCTTTTGTAAACATCCGTTCATTTCTCGGGGCAAAGCTTTTTCACACAGTAAAACTATTGATAATTTTGTATGTGATCCAAGTGCAAAGAAATCTTATTATGAAAGATTTTTGAGCTTCGAACTCTCTTTCGCATCTGTCACATTATGGACATCACCAATTCGTCCCATCATTTTCTTATGTTGACAGGTACGTTTCTTTTTCACTGATTGGATCGAAGGCTATTCATACTTAACAAAAGAGAGATTAGCCCAAGATAACGAGTTAAAAACTCATGTATCGCACAAGTGAAAGGGCATTAAATAAACAAATAAACAATAAATTTCTTATCAGCATCACATAGCACACATGTAGAACTCATAGTCCACCCTTTTTTAACTAGGACTTCTCCCATGTGTAGTAGTTTGTTAAATATAGTGAGCTAAATGAATATTTTGTTTTCTTCGAGGCGAAAGCCTTCCAAACTTGATTGCAGAGAAGGTATTTGATGCCTTTGAAGTAAATAAAATTATAGAAAGAAACAGAACTATAACTACCAATTCTATTAGGCTTCTAAATAGACACATCATTGAAGTGGAAAGTTGAATCGACGCTAAGATGCTTTCTAGCTGCTGTAATTATGCGGATTCAGCTAAGGTGAAGGAACCATAAGCATTAATTTTCCACTGCTGCTCCAAACAGAAGCCACTAATAAATGCTTTTTGGTTGCTCGGCTATATTGATCTTTGAAAACATAGCCTAGAGGGGTTGGGCAAATATTAGCTATAACTTTGGAACATAATCAACATATGGTCTGTAAGTAATGGCTCATCCTCCAATACACCAATAGTCTCAGTGTTCGTTTTATTGCCAACGTTTGTTAGATGATGAAGGGTTACCTAGTTGGAAGAGGAGCATCATAATTCAAGACAAAAACAATTACAACATTTTAAGATGAGATGTAGAATTAAATATAATTGTTTGGCTAATTACAGAAGCAATAATTAATAGACCATGAACAGAGATGGCCCGTCTCGTCCCGTCCAATTGGATGGGTCATTTGACTGCAGCAGATCATGCACCTTTTCGATCTGTTCAAACTTTGATCTTGATTTCATAACGTTAGGAGGGGGAGAGGCAGAGATAACAACCAATTGCCATGCTGTACCAGAGACGAGAGAGAGCGAGAGAGCTTTTAAAACTATTAATCGTGCACCTTTAGCGGTGGCTTTCTTGGTTGTTATCTAATGCAAGCTATGATCACAAGTTTAATTAGCTGGCCGCTTGTTGCAGACTTGCGGCAGAGCTGGTAGAGAGAGTGAGGTGGAAGGAAGACCCATGAGTAGAAGAATTGATATGATAGTAGTGGATAAGGAAGGTGATCATTGAGATAATGAATTAAATCAAGCCCTCGATCGGTTGCTTCCCTCTTTCTTCCTCGCATGTGAATTCACACCAAGCTTTCTTAGAGGAGCAGGAGCAGGAGCTTCTAGCTTGCACAAGAATGGTTCATGGCTTCACTTCAGGATTTCTATGGTTGCACACATATCGATGTAGGAAACCCTCAGGATAGTCCTCTCTCTAAGTCTCTATACAATAACATAAATGAGCTTGCTTTAGGCTTGCAAACCCTTTAAAAAAAAAAAAAAAATCTTATCTGACGAGCCTATGTCGTTGACTGATTAAATCGGCCACTTTAATTCAACATCTGACACTGATTAATTAACCCAATCACAAGCCAATGCACGCCACGTGAGCCACGGAGTACATATCCAACAGCCCTGCAAGAACCAGTGGGCCTTAGCTGTTGCATGCTAGGTTGCTTCCTTCTCGAGTTGCGTTGAAGCACAGGGCTTCGGTGTACTGCACCAATTAATAAAATGCACCTCCTGGACTACGTACACCTTGCAAATTAAAGCATAATGAAACGCGTTTTAGGCTTCGTACCCTTCTAACCATCTTAATTTAATGAAACAAGAACGCTGATAATTAATTATCATGAGGAACATCGTTGTACACGATCGCGAAGACCCATCCCTTTCGTATCAGGGAATATGTCCTCACCAAAAGACAGCTAGCTCTACGTGCCCCCCATGCTTCATCAATGCACAACCATTGAACGAACATATCCGTTGCAGGATAATTCTCTACGTCAGTGATAAAAATATTGGAGGCTCTGTTTGACAAATGACGAGAATGAAAAGAAGAGACCACCTTGCGATCCGCAGCAGCCACTTCACATGCAAGAACTTCCTCATTAATTTACTTGTTGAATTCGAGAAGGTACAGCTATCAGCACAGATAAGGGGAATAACTAGGTATGGATCAGAGGCCTCCATGTTAAGGAACATATCAATCTTAGTATGACTGTGACTCTCTATCTATCCTCAGAGATGGTTCTCAGATGGAGCTGTCCTCAATTGACCACCCCTCTGAACTACTACTTAGTGTCCAAAGCGTGGATGAGCTGTAGAGATTCGGAGATCAGGATTTCAATCTATCGCTGGCGTATATCAGATCCAATCTTATTGCATTTGTCCAAATTCTCCAGCCTCAAGATCATCTTCCCCCATTCAAGGCGATCTCAACTTATATTTTATCCAAATTAAAGGGTCAGTCCCTTGGGCTGAATGAAAGGGTGGGAGAGAGTAGATTTTGTTTGCTCCCTTCCAAGATCTCAAATGACAGCTGCAAGCTGCCTCGCAGTAGATGGCATTGTTTACAAGCTCTGCACGGGGGGTAAGTGAGCAGATTAGAATAAAATAGAGCACTAACGTGGATTAGAGTGCAAAGCCCCAGAACTTGGCCTGGGAGGACCACAGGATGGTCGAGTCGCCACGGTGCCCAACAAGGTGGTTAGCAGCCACACACTAATTCCAGGAGCTGGTTTCTGGTTTTGATGACCCTTTGTAAACATAGTTAATATTTGCTCAGCTCGATCAACTTGGCTTTGTCTCAGTCTTTGCAGCGTGCTTGATGATTTGCCAGCGAAATATTACTGATTACAAAAACACTATCCTTTCAGCAAATGCATTCGTGTTGCCATGGTATCCTTTCACCACTCACGTAACTCTTTGAATTTCTTCTTGAATGTGGGTTTATGTGTGACCTGAAATTGGACAAGGGGATGGCAATACACTACCAACCTGTTTCCTGTGCTGGCTCTTGCTGCCAATTAGTAATCTCTCTTGAATTACAGGGGACATATGTTTGACAATAGAGACTGATAGCTAGATATATTGACGATTGGCTGTAGCTGTGAATGATGAATATATGCTACATTAATTGCTCATAATAACTGACTTCTTGCAGTGCAGCTAAAAGTCGCTGGTTTGAGTTCTCTCCATTTATGTGTAGCTCTTCATTCTCAGTTATCCACATAGGTGCATTAATCCAGCAATCACAGATGAGTGATACATAGAAATAGGTCATAACCTAAACCTATAAAACATATGTGGTCCCAATCAGTTATCCAATCACCAGTCGCTGTTGGGGAGACCCATGCATATGTTGATGGTGAGGGTACATAGGTCCTCACTGCAAGGATTGCATAAGAGGACATGAGAGCTAACATATATAGGAATATAACTATGAATTGAGCCTGAGCTGAATGCAGCTTGGCTTAAGAATTAATGGTCAAAGGGCAGGACCACGGACCACGCCTATTTAAAGGAATACCACCAGCCTCTGCCACCCCACACTGGATCAACCACCGGCACGCTGTCCCCCATCCACACCAAGTTGCCTTGTCTTGCATGAGCAACCTTCCACTTCTCAAGCTACCTCCCCCACTTAAACAAGTGCTCGATCCCTCAAACGCTCACTTTAAGAAACCCCAACTCTCCTTTTAATCCTTTGTCTAATCCCTTGCCCACGTTCACAGCGCTGAGAAATACGAGCCTGGCTCCACCTTTCCATGCAACCCAACCCTCCCCTTCTCTCGGCTCTCGTGTCTCCAATTAAGCTGACCACATTCGGCCCCTCTCTCTCCCTCGTCCCAAATTCTAGTCAACCAGTCCCAGCTCAGTGCCCTTCTATATAAACCATCCTCACGGTTGCAGACCACTGCGTAGGTGCCTAGCTATCGGGTCATCGTTAGATCGTGCCTGATCTCTAGCTAGGATCGCCACCACCACCACCACCACCACCATCAAATTATATCATGGCCCAGAGCCGGGTGTACTCCATGCCCCGGCCGAAGAAGGCCGGCAAGGGGTTCACCAGGCGCTGCGCATCGCTCGTCAAGGAGCAGCGCGCCAGGATCTACATTCTGCGCCGCTGTGCCACAATGTTGCTATGCTGGTACATCCATGGGGATGACTAGATGAGCTGGCGCATATATGGCATGGCATGCATTATCTCCAACTGCAACATGTTATCCATTTGCATGCTTCTCCTTTCTTTAATTTCCTTGATGTAAGGCAGCTCATGTGAACCTTATACTATGGCCATGACTCCATATCCCTCGGTCTCTCTTTTTACCAGTTCCACGCCTGGTGGCCTGGGTTTAAGGGTTTTTGAGGAGGAGGAGGAGGAGGATTGTCGCAGGGAAGGTTTCTTTTTGCTGAATCACGTCGGTGGTGGCAGCAATGGCGATGGGAAGATTACTTGCAGCTAGTTAGCATAGAGGGTTTTGCAAAGGAGAGCTGGTCTCCAGTCCTGAAGGGCTCTGATTAAAGTATCTTTTGGTTGGTTCCTATGTTTTCCTTCCACTTTTCAGCACTTGCGTTTTTGACAATGGACTGAAAGGCTTCCATGTTATAACAACGCAAAGATGCATGTGACTTCTATAGTTGAAACGTAATGTAAAAATTGACTCTCAACTACTCTCGGTATATTGTCCTTGCTAGATCGATATCAATGAAATCTTTTCTTAATTTCTTGAATCTCTCTCTGTGTATTCCTTCCATCAGATTTTTATTGCGGATTCTCGATTATTCTATAGTACTAGGATAAGCTAATCGATTATGGTTATGATGAGTGGATGCAAATTAAGAATATTGCCACAAGAGAAGTTGGTAACCACTCTTGAGAACAATCATTTGGTGACCACTCCAATCATCAATCACTTAATTTGAGAATTAACCATGATTCTGGAACTCGAACCACAAGAAAAGAGCACCAAGGATACTTATTCCAGGCGCATTCAAGCGTTGCCACGAGCAATGGGGGTGAAACTATGAGTGCTACTTCATTAAACCAAAGTTGTCTTATGTTATGGTGTGAGACAAATTAAAATGGGGACCAAAAAAAAAAAAAAAAAAAAAAAAA
>UESW01004739.1:631380-669686 GCA_900491605.1 Calamus simplicifolius | reverse complement strand
ATTACAACCAATTAAATCATTTATAAGTACCCAAATTTTTTTTAGGTAACTAAGGACCCTACCATGCAAGGGCGAGCCACGGCTACGATCCTTGGGGTGCTAGCAAGGACCGATGCATAGGTTCATGGCTAAAGGGAGGGCTTGAGTTTGTGTCGGGCCGCAAGGCGGTGCGTTTAGTCATTAGACTTCACAAGAATTCAAGTGTCTTAAATAATTCTACCTTCACTCCATGTCTATAAGGTAAGGCCCTATCCCATTCAAGAATATTTTTTGTGATATGTTATTCTGCTATTAATTATCATCGATCGGTAACATTGAAATTTCGGCAGCATTTCCCCATATGTTCTCCTACATGTGTGGTATATAAGCCACACTAGGAGAACGTATGAGCAAATGCAATCCGAAATCTCACCCCACGATGATTACTAGCAGACTAACATGTCACAAGAAATATTCCCAAACTGTCCACCAGGACAATTTGAGAATTTGCAAGACTAAGGCTTACAAATTCTCAAACGGGTCTAAAGGTTAAAGTGCTGTGATTATGGAAGTCCGAAGACAATCGAACTTATGCTTGTTATTCTTAACTTCTTGTGAATTATACATGTAATCACTAACTTTTTTAAGATTATTACGTCAAATACAAATGTTTTCGAATACTAAAATGTAAATCATTGAAACTACTAATTTGTTGCTGGAAATTAAATAATATTACAACAAAACATTTTATTTAATATTTCAAACTGTAATGCATCATTCAGTTTGCAGCAGAATATAAATAATCAAGACATAACAATTGTAAATGAGTATAAATGCACAAATACTATTATCATAAACATTCTGCTTAAATTAATTATTACATAAATATTATGTAAATTAAATAATAATACAACAAGACTTCCTATCTAGCATTACAAATATTATTGAATAATCAAGACATAACAAACAGTCTATCCCCCCTCCCCCCTGTTTAGGAAATTTTTTTTTTGTCACAGACAAGAAAAGGGGGGGGGGGTTTCCCCCCTCCCCCCCTGTTAAGGAATTTTTTTTTTTTTGTCACAGTGGCCTGGCCACCGTGGCCAGGCCACAAGAAAAGAAAGGGGGGGGGGGGGGGGGGGTTTCCCCCCTCCCCCCTGTTAAGGAAAATTTTTTTTTTTTGTCACAGTGGCCTGGCCACCGTGGCCAGGCCACTGCCGGCCACGGCAGCGGCCGTGGCCGGACAAGAAAAGAAAGGGGGGGGGGTTTCCCCCCTCCCCCCAGTTAAGGGAAATTTTTTTTTTTTTTTTGTCACAGTGGCCTGGCCACCGTGGCCAGGCCACTGCCGGCCACGGCAGCGGCCGTGGCCGGAGAAGACGGCCACGGCAGCGGCCGTGGCCGCCTTGTCCGGCCGCGGCCACGGCCGTGGCCGGACAAGAAAAAACAAGGGGGGGGGTTTCCTCCCCTCCCCCCTGTTAAAAAAAAAATTTTTTTTTGTGATTACAGTGGCCTGGCCACCGTGGCCAGGCCACTGCCGGCCACGGCAGCGGCCGTGGCCGGAGAAGACGGCCACGGCAGCGGCCGTGGCCGCCTTGTCCGGCCGCGGCCACGGCCGTGGCCGGACAAGAAAAAACAAGGGGGGGGGGGTTTTCCTCCCCTCCCCCTGTTAAAAAAAAAATTTTTTTTTTTTTGTGATTACAGTGGCCTGGCCACCGTGGCCAGGCCACTGCGGCCACGGCAGCGGCCGTGGCCGGAGAAGACGGCCACGGCAGCGGCCGTGGCCGCCTTGTCCGGCCGCGGCCACGGCCGTGGCCGGACAAGAAAAAACAAGGGGGGGGGGTTTCCTCCCCTCCCCCCTGTTAAAAAAAAAATTTTTTTTTTGTGATTACAGTGGCCTGGCCACCGTGGCCAGGCCACTGCCGGCCACGGCAGCGGCCGTGGCCGGAGAAGACGGCCACGGCAGCGGCCGTGGCCGTAGGGAAATCAATAAAAAAAAATAATTTTTTTTAAAGATTATTGGGGCTAACCTTGGTTGAGATGAGATCGCCGGTAGCCGGAGTCGGATGAGATCGCCGGGTAGCCGGAGGACGGGGATGCGCCGGAGTATCGAGCGAGGATCACGGCGGCGGCTAGGTCAAGACGGGAAGGAGGAAAGGAGAAAGGGCCCGGCTTAAATATAGGTAATTAGCGACGCCAAAATTGCGTCGCAATTTTCGTCGCAATTTTTTTTTTTTTTTTTGTCTTAGCGACGCACTAGGGCGTCGCTAATCCATCGTTAATACATGTTTATAATAATTTTCTGAAAATATAGCGACGCCAATAAATGCGTCGCTAACGAGTCGCTAAATTGGCGCCATCATCTGGCGGGAAAAATATTTTTATTTTCTAATAATTACGTCGCTAAGGCGTCGCAATATTTTTTTAATATTTAAATTGATTAAAATAAAAACTTATTACATATATTGCGACGCAAGCAGTGCGTCGCAATTATTTTTTAAATATTTTTAAATGAAAATATTTAAATTTATTATAATAATTGCGATGAAAAATTGCATCGTAATTATTTTTTAATATTTTTAATCAGCTATATGTATTCTAATAATATTGCGACGCATATATTTTGTCGCAATATTTGTTTTATTTTTTTTAAACTGTGTCGCTAAGGCGTCGCAATAATTTATTAATATTTATAAATGATAATATTTATAATTAATGTTAATAATTGCGACGATAAATGGTGTCGCAATTTATTTTATAAAATTTTTAATTACATAAATTTATTTAAAAAACATTGCGACGATCGGTGACGATCCGACGGTTGCGATCGATCCAAGCCCTGATCCCGATTGGCCATGACCGATCTCGGACCGTGGCAATCCATCCGATCGGCGATGATCCGAGGGTTGCGATCGATCCAAGCCCTGATTCCGATCGGTGACGACCGATCGCGGACCGCGGCAATCGGTCCGATCGACAAAGATCCGACGGTTGCGATCGATCCAAGCCCTGATCCCGATCGGCCATGACCTATCTCGGACAGTTGCAATCCGTCCGAGATCGCGACGATCCGACGGTTGCGATCGATCCAAGCCCTGATCCCGATCGGCCACGACCGATCTCGGACCGTGGCGATCCGTCCGATCGGCGACGATCCGAGGGTTGCGATCGATCGAAGCCCTGATTCCGATCGGCGACGACCGATCGCGGACTGCGGCAATCGGTCCGATCGGCAAAGATCCGACGGTTGCGATCGATCCAAGCCTTGATCCTGATCGGCCACGACCGATCTCGGACCGTGGCGATCCGTCCGAGATCGGCGACGATCCAACGGTTGCGATCGATCCAAGCCCTGATCCCGATCGGCCACGACCGATCTTGGACCGTGGCGATCCGTCCGATCGGCGACGATCCGAGGGTTGCGATCGATCCAAGCCCTGATTCCGATCGACGATGACCAATCGCGGACCGCAGCAATCCATCCGAGATCGGAGACGATCCGACGGTTGCGATTGATCCAAGCCCTGATCCCGATCGGCCACGACCGATCTCGGACCGTGGCGATCCGTTCGAGATTGGCGACGATCCAACGATTGCGATCGATCCAAGCCCTGATCCTGATCGGCCACGACCGATCTTGGACCATGGCGAACCGTCCGATCGGCGACGATTCGAGGGTTGCGATCGATCCAAGCCCTGATTCCGATCGGCGATGACCGATCGCGGACCGCGGCAATCAGTCCGATCGGCAAAGATCCAATGGGTGCGATCGATCCAAGCCCTGATCCCGATCGGCCACGACCTATCTCGGACAGTTGCAATCCGTCCGAGATCGGCAACGATCCAACGGTTGCGATCGATCCAAGCCCTGATCCCGATCGGCCACGACCGATCTTGGACCGTGGCGATCCGTCCGAGATCGACGATGATCCAACGGTTGTGATCGATCCAAACCCTGATCCTGATCAGCAACGACCGATCGCGGACCGTGGCAATCGGTCCGATCGGCAAAGATCCGATGGTTGCGATCGATCCAAGCCGTGATCCCGATCGGCCATGACCTATCTCGGACAGTTGCAATCCGTCCGAGATCAGCGACGATCCGACGGTTGCAATTGATCCAAGCCCTGATCCCAATCGGCCACGACCGATCTCGAACCGCGGCAATCGGTCCGATCGGCAAAGATCCGACGGTTGCAATCGATCCAAGCCGTGATCCCGATCGGCCACGACCTATCTCGGACAGTTGCAATCCGTCCGAGATCGGCGACGATCCAACAGTTGCGATCGATCCAAGCCCTGATCCCGATCGGCCACGATCGATCTCGAACCGTGGCGATCCGTCCGAGATCGGCGACGATCCAACGGTTGCGATCGATCCAAGCCCTGATCCCGATCGGCCACGATCGATCTCGGACCGTGGCGATCCGTCCGATCGGCGACGATCCGAGGGTTGCGATCGATCCAAGCCCTGATTCCGATCGGCGACGATCGATCACGGACCGCGGCAATCGGTCCGATCGGCAAAGATCCGACGGTTGCGATCGATCCAAGCCCTGATCCCGATCGGCCAGACCTATCTTGGACAGTTGCAATCCGTCCGAGATCGGCGACGATCCGACGGTTGCGATCGATCCAAGCCCTGATCCCGATCGGCCACGACCGATCTCGGACCGTGGCGATCCGTCCGAGATCGGCGACGATCCAATGGTTGCGATCGATCCAAACCCTGATCCCGATCGGCGACGACCGAAATCGGACCGCGGCAATCGGTCCGATCGGCAAAGATCCGACGGTTGCGATCGATCCGAGCCCTGATCCCGATCGGCCACGATCAATCCTGGACCGTGGCGATCCATCCAAGATCAGCGACGATCCAACGTTGCGATCGATCCAAGCCCTGATCCCGATCGGCAATGACCGATCTCGAAACGTGGTAATCGGTCCGATCGGCAAAGATCCGACGGTTGCGATCGATCCAAGCCCTGATCCCGATCGGCCACGACCGATCTCGGACCGTGGCGATCCATCCAAGATCGGCGACGATCCAACGGTTGCGATCGATCCAAGCCCTGATCCTGATCGGCCACGATCGATCTCGAAACATGGCGATCGGTCAGATCGGCGATGATCCGAGGGTTGCGATCGATCCAAGCCCTTATTCTGATCGGTCACGATCGATTTTGGACCGATCGCTATTTAATATAATTAATTTTTTTAAATATATAACGACGCAAAGGGTTGCATCGTATTTTTTTAATATGATAATTATAATATATAAAAAATTAACTTTAATTCTAATAATTACGATGCAACAAGTATGTCGCTATATTAAAACATAATTTTTCTAATTAATATTTTAGCTTATTACATCGCTAATGCGTCGCTATTTAACATAATTAATTTTTTAAAAACATTGCAACTCACTGTGTTACGTCGTAATTATTTTTCTCATATTTATAATTTATAAAATTTAATTTTATTTAAAATAATTGTGACACAGTTATTGCATCACTAAATTAAAAATAATTTTAATTTATTTTCTGGTTATTACGTCGCTATTTAAAATATTTAATTTTTTCCAAAATATTGCGACGCATTGGGTGGCGTCGGAATCTTTTTTAAAATATTAATACTGTAAAAAATATAATTCTATTTAAATTATTTGCGATGCAATTATTTCGTCGCTAAATTAAAAATAATTTTTCTATTTTTCTAGTTTATTGCGTCGCTAAGGCGTCGCTATTTAAAATATTTAATTCTTTTCAAAATATTGCGACGCACTGGTTGGCGTCGCAATATTTTTTAAAATATTAATACTGTAAAAATATAATTCTATTTAAATTATTTACGATGCAATTGTTGCATCACTAAATTAAAAATAATTTTTCTATTTTCCAATTTTATTGCGTCGCTAAGGCGTCGCTATTTAAAATATTTAATTCTTTTCAAAACATTGCGACGCACTGTTATGCATCGCAATATTTTGTAAACTATTTGTACTTTAAATAATATAATTTCATTTAAATTATTTGCGATGCATTTGTTGCGTCGCTAAATTAAAAATAATTTTTTTATTTTTTAGTTTATTGCATCTCTAATGCGTCGCTATTTAATATATTTAATTCTTTTAAAAACATTGCAACGCACTGTGATGCGTCGCAATATTTTTTTCCGATAATTAGATTTTATAAAATTTAATTTTATTTCAATTATTTGTGACGCAATTGGTGCGTCGCTAAATTAAAAATAATTTTTCTAATTATCTATTTTATTACATCGCTAATGCGTCGCTATTTAAAATATTTAATTCTGTTAAAAACATTGCGACGCAAGTATTGCGTCGCAATATTTTTATTGATATTTATATTTTATAAAAAATTAATTTAAAAATATTGCGATGCAATATTTGCGTCGCAATATTAAAAATTTAATTTTTTTTAGATTTTTTGGTTAATTGGGTCGCTAATGAGTCGCTAATGCGTCGCAATATTTTGTTGTCACAAAGGCGTCGCAAAGTGGTCGCAATTTAGCGATGCAATTATGTGTCGCTAAATTTGCGTCGCTATTTCAGTATTTCTTGTAGTGATAGTTCATGACACTGACTTTAGTTCGATTCCTGCATACACTCATCCAGAACCTATTGCAACTCAGGTACATGATCATCAAGCCTTTGCATATGAACAAGTTCCAGAATTTTATAATGAGTTAAATTTGCATGATGATGGATGTGTCAGTACTCCAAGAGAGTTGCCCTTCAAATCTCAATTTTGGGATCCATCAATGATTGAGTTTGCTAAAGGATTATTGTTTAATACTAAAGATGAACTGAAGAGAGCATGTGAAATGTATCACATCAAGAAGCATCGCACATATAATGTTGTGGAGTCGAAGAAACTATTCTGGTCAGTGAGATGTGCCTCTTCAAGTACTGCCCAACGGTGTCCGTGGAGGTTGCGTGCTACCAAGTTGAAGAAGCATGGATTTTTTGAGATCACAAGGTATGAAGGGCCGCACTCTTATTTATTCAGTAATTTAACTCGGGATAACAAACATATTACATCTCGAGTTATTAGCCATGCTGTTCGACACATTGTGGAGAAAGATCCAAGTGTGAATATTGAAGCTATTATAACAACCATTGCAGAACAATTTCACTATATAGTGTCATATGCCAAAGCATGACATGGAAAGCAGAGGGCATTGATTGATATATTTGGTGAATGGGAACTGTCATATGCAAAGCTCCCTAGATACATGCTTGCACTGCAGAATGCTAACCCTGGAACAGTTGTATGTTGGGATTTCTACAGTGAAGCTAGTTCTTCTGAAGGGTCTTGAATTATGTATTTTGGGCATTTCAACCATCTGTTGAGGGGTTTCGGTATTGTCGCCCGATGATTTCTATTGATGGAACACATCTTTATGGAAAGTACCGAGGAAAGATGCTGATCGCGACAGGCACTGATGCTGGTAATAGGATATTTCCATTGGCCTATGCAATTGTGGATGAAGAGAGTACAGCTAGCTGGAGCTAGTTTTTGCTGAGGCTTAGGAGGCATGTTGTGAAAGATAGAAATGGTATTTGTCTTATATCTGACCGACATCCTGGTATACTAAGTGCCATAGCTGATAATGAAATTGGATGGGCTCCACCAAGAGCTTATCATCGATATTATTTGAGACATGTTTGCAGTAATTTCAACTCGAGATTCTCAAATGTTCAGTTGAAAAGAGCAGTATGGAAAGCAGGGAGCGAACATCAGCTTCGGAAGTTTAACTTTCTGATGGAAAGGATTAAAACAGTCAATGCAGAGGCTTGGACTTGGCTATCGGAGTTAGAGCCGGAGAAGTGGATATTGGTACATGACGAGGGCTTTCGCTACGGTACATTGACAACCAATCTCTCGGAAGTTTTTAATTGTGTGTTGAGGAGAGCTAGAAATGTTCCAATTACTGCGTGTGTGCAGATGACATTTCATCGTCTTGTTAAATACTTCAACACGAGACGCGCAGAAGCCTTAAGGTATGTACAGGAGAACCCTAACAACCTTTCCACTCCTCATATTTCGATTAAGATTGTTGAAGGTTAGGCCAAAGCTAATGAGCACAGAGTAACTAGATACAACATGCAAAGAGCTACTTATGAAGTAGTGACAAGGAGGTTCAGTGAAGCTCTCAGGGGTGGAGGCAACGTTCAGAATGTTTCTCTTAGTGACCGTATTTGTTCATGTGGGAAGTGGACAATATATAAATATCCATGTACACATGTGTTAGCAGTGTGTCAGGAGATTGGCATGGACTCAGCGGCTTTTGTTGATGAAGTATATAGTATTCGCTCCTACATTGCTACCTGGGGTGGGGAGTTCAACCCGGTACCACATGAAGACTACTGGTTGCAAACACCGATCACGTGCATACCTGATCGGGATTGTCTTAGGCCGAAGAAAAGAGGAAAGCCAAAGTCTACTCGGATCCATAACAAGATGGATGAGGTTCAGCCTAGAAGAACAAGTCGATGTTCTATTTGCAAGCAAACAGGTCATTCCAGGCGCCGTTGTCCTAATGTAACCGGTGGACCTTCGAGATCTTAAATTTATGTACTCTTTAAGTTAACTGGCAATTGTGTGCCTATGATGTACTTGTCTTAGGAACAAGACTCTATATTGATGCATTTATGATGTACTTGGGCCTATGACTTTCATAATTTATGGATGCATTTACTTTATGTCATGATTGGCTTTTGATGACGTGAGTTTCGATTGAGTTTTGGTTAAGTTTCGATTGCGTTTCGGTAGATCTTTGATTGAGTTCCGATCAAGCTTTAATTGAGTTTCGGTAAATGATATCTTTCTATTTTCCATTTGTCACTCAGTCAAAAACAAAAAAAAAAATTCGGACTTAAATGAGTTTCTGGATTGGGGGGGGGAGGGGGTTTGGCTCGGGAGCCAATTTCTGACTCTTTAAGCCCCCCGAATTGTAAGTCCCCTGTGCTGAAGGCTCGGGGGTGAGTCTGAGAAAATCGCCACTTGGAGTGACGATTTCAGGGTTGAAATCGCCACTTCAAGTGGCGATTTCATCATAACTGAGCCGGACCCAAAAGGCTAGCTTGAAATCGCCACATGAAGTGGCGATTTCAACCCTGAAATCGCCACTTCATGTGGCGATTTCATCTTCTCCAATGCTATGACCTGAAATCGCCACATGAAGTGGCGATTTCAACCCTGTAATCGCCACTTCATGTGGCGATTTCATCTTCTACAATGGCCTGGACTGAAATCGCCAAATGAAGTGGCAATTTCAGTCCTGAAATCGCCACTTCATTTGGCGATTTCCTCAGGCATCCATAAGAGTGGCAAAACCATCCCAATGATTTGCATGCGGGGTATCAACATTCAAAGAGGATTGATTCAACCTTCATTCAATCTTTTTGCTGAAAACTTTTTAGTCATGCACTTGTAAAGGGTTTTGACAAAACCCTTGAAGAGGATCAGGTATTGTTTTAATTTAATCAATCTAATCTATATTCTTTTTGTGTTTTATGTAACTTTTGAACTTATTGCAGATCCGGAACTCCTTTGAAGAACATTTTGGGTCCTGTGGAGAGATTACTTGGCTTTCCATACCTAAGGTTTATGAAACTGGTGCTTTCAAGTGGTTCTTCATAATGTGTTAAGCGACAGCTTTGGGTTGCTGGATGGAATACATGGATTTTAGATAGCAAGATGCCTTTTCCAAGGCCTTGGAACTAGATGGTTCTGAACTTGGGGGCTGCACCTTAATAGTGGACGAAGCTAAGCCTAGGGGTGACAGCCAAGACTCGAAACTTGACCGAAACTCAGCAGAAACTCAACTGAAACTCAGCCGAGACTCGAAACTTGACCGAAGCTCTACCGAAAATCAGCCGAAACTAAGCCGAAACTCAACCGAAACTCAACCGAAACTCAGCCGAGACTCAACTGAAACTCAGCCGAGACTCAATCGAAACTCAGCCGAGACTCAAACTTGACCGAAACTCAACCGAAACTCAGCCGACACTCAGCCGAAACTCAACCAAAACTCAACCGAAAGTCAATCGAAACTCATCCGTAATTTCCAATCATGATAAAAAGTTAATGCATTAGAAGAACACAATCTCATAGAAATAAGATATTTCGGATACATTAAAAAAAGAAGTTTTACATCATAAGGTTTGAGTACAACAATCTAGAAAACCTAGGTTCCACATCCTCGTCGAGGAGGTCGGCGAATACGTCCTGTCTGTCGCCTATAGGTTGCCAATGGTATAGGAACCTCATCAATCACCTGAGATACCGCCTCCTGCGTGGGGATCGCGCTAGCATTGAAAACATCATGCATAGCAGCGTCCAAATGTGACCGGGAAGCATCAGCATCCTCACATATCTCGGCGATGTCCGCATCGGCAATGTCATCAATGCGATATGCATTGTGATCTTGACTGGCAGATGTACCCTCCCCGGAAGACTCACTCCACCAATGATTCGAAGAAGTTGTCCCCTCACAAACTGCTGCACAACCGCATCATCCACATCTTCGTCCAAGTAAAGGTCATGATAGAATTGATCAAAGAATGCTAAACGAAAACGACCTTTCAGAAATGCTTCGACGGAAGGTTCAACACCAAATAACCTCCTAAATATAGCCTGCCACTCCGGAATTGTATGGCGTGGATCTAACCCAGTAACAGCGGAACCATCAATCCGGAGGCCGCTCAGAATACTTACATCATGTAGTGTAATGGTTGCCTCACCAAAAGGTAGATAAAATGTGTGGGTCTCTTGCCGCCATCTCTCTATCAGTGCAGAAATAAGGCTGACAACCAGTCGAATCTGGCCAATCCAATATATGCCAAACATGCCGACACGATCTAGGTAGTACTGCACTCGTGGGTGTGACATTCCCGGTATCTCTTTCCAGATATGTGCATCATGCCGACGGCATCTAAGAACCAGTAACTCCTAAAATAAAAAAATTTGATACATCCGCATCAACATAAACAATTGTAAATTAATTAAGAACCATCGATCAATAATACATATCTCGCCTTGAAATATGTTCGTTGATCTATGCAACTCTTGCAAAGTGAGAACAGTAAGATCACGAGGCCCTGGATCTAAGACATCATGAGCCATGTCTTGATAATCTGACAAAAGCAACATTTACAAGCAATCAATAAACATAAAAGCAACGGCATATCAGCCGTTATTATTTAGATGTGATGTTATGCCACATCTACGGCATATCAGCCGCTATTATTTAGATCTGAATACAACGGATCTTATTTTTAAATATTATGCTTTTCTCCATGCATATGTTTAAGCTTAGCTTCCGCAAATATATTTTATGCTATGCATATACTAAAATTTAGCAGGTTTTACATACATTTAAGGTTTGCTATAAAATGTACAGTTATAGCATGATATATAAGGGCCGAATTATAGATCAAATGTGGGACGTTCACATCCATACAACGAAGCAAAAATAATTTGTTTATATAGAGCATGGGATATGCTAGATGTCTCTAAACCCACTATTACTCTCAGTGCCATATCGATTAACCGATCTAGTTGTCTAGGATTATCGAATCTAGTTGAGAAAATCACATACAAGGGACTTTGTGTGCCTTGTAAAGTCTACAAAAAGATGGATTTCGGTGGTAGGCGAGCCGCGGCGGAGATCTCCGGTGGTAGGCGAGCCGTGGCAGGGGGGATCTCTTCGGCGAGCCGTGGCAGGGGGATCTCTCCGGTGAGTCGGCGTGGCTTCAAGCGATCTCTCCGGTGAGCGGATGGGAGGAAGAAAAGGGCACCCAGCCCTTTAAAACAATCCCCCCGATCGCAGGCTCTCGGTCGGAGGGATTACTGTTGAAATCGCCACATGGTGTGGCGATTTCAACAATGAAATTGCCACACCATGTGGCGATTTCAATCCAAGTTGGAATCGCCACGCGGTGTAGCGATTCCAACTCTAATTGAAATCGCCACACGGTGTGGCGATTTCATTTCTGAAATTGCCACACCGTGTGGCGATTTCTGCTCGGTCCCTATCAGCAACCCAGCTGACGGGGCCGAGCCTGAGGGGATGACCAAGCAGGGGGGTAACACCATTTTCATGAAATGTTTGGATCCCATACCTTTCGTTTAAAACCGGTGCCTTTTGGCACCGGTTTGAAAAATGACTCATCAATTATGGTTATTCTTGTTCCATCTTACTTACTCACTATCTAATATAGTGTGATTATCTACATGAGCTAATTTGAGCCTTTTGACATTCACATATGTACCTTACTATAATTTATTAAAATAGCAGTATTGATTTACTGGCATATATAAAATATACTGCTAACTTTATTTTTACTCTAGCACTTTTTATAAAAATGACAGAGTTGATGCTGTTAATATCCTAGGCTAAGGAATGGCTTTACCATCACCGACACATAATTGGGCAATGCTGGTGTTGAATACCTTTGAAGTTTTTAGGTTATTTGATGAATACCTGTTTGCTAGACCTAGGGCCTAGCTTCTCACATTGATGAGAGGTTTTATGAAAATATCTTACTAAACCCTATGGGTACAAGTGGTCTAAATTTGGTTTTGTACCAATCCAGAGTTCACATGCAATATTGGACATTCGTTTTTTGTGTGCAATGATAAAGATGTAGACAATATTGAGCAATGCATCCTTTTAAATTCTTGTTGAGAGGTTTGTTGGCACTATCATTGGCCTTTATGATATCTAGTAAGGTTCTGTTTTGTTGTGGCATTCTAAAAATTATAAGTTGCCAATATATCCCCTTTTCTCTCATAGAGCCTCTTGGATTGTTTAGACAAATATTCATGTCTCATATTAGTTTGGAGAGATTTTCAAATTTCTCTCATATTTCTCTACTACTATTATAAAATATTTGACATAGTCCAATGTTTTATACCAATGAGAAATTAGGTACACATACTCGAAACATGAATAGTTGATATGAATGTTAGGAAATAAGAGGTGCTATTACATGCCTTTACATTCATAGGTCCACAAATGTTAGAGTAGACTAGTTCCAAAGGTTAAGAGACCCTTAAAGTCTTGCTGTAAGGCTTTCTTATTGTCATTCTTGCTAACCAAGGCTCATACATAGGGAGACTTATTTTGCTAGGCGGGTATATGTAACGCTGTAGGATCATCTGCTAGTCCAATTAACATGTTACTAGAATGAGTCTACGTAGCCTTAAAAACTCAAGTGCAAGTTAATTGTTAGCAGGTAAACTTAAGTTATAACTCTTCAAACCATTCTTTTTCCATATAATGTGGAACTATTCATGCATGGAGGTATTATAATCTCCTAAATAAAGCTCTTCCAATCAAGTTGGTACTTTGATGGAGAGGATCGCTTTCTCTTGCTCAATAAAAAGAGTTTTTCTAAGTAATCTTTTATATATCCACTCTCTATTTTCTATATATATATTTGTTCTAGGCATATTGGCTCTTTAAGAGTTAGACCCCCTTCTCTTGCTAGGTGAGAATAGTTCTTCTGAGCAGTCCTCTATATATCAGTTTTCCATTTTTTTCAATTAAAATTTTTTCAAGCATATCGACTCTTGCAAAGCAAACCTCCTTTTCTTGATTGGTGAAGAGAGCTTTTCAAACAGTCTTTAGGTAATTCACTTTCATTTTCTTCCAAGCAAAGTCATTAATAGAGCAGACCCCCTTCTTTTACTTAGCAAAGAGAGTTCTTTCAAACAGTCTTCTGCATATTTGCTCTCTCTTTCTCTTGAGTAAAGGTCTTCTAGATAAGTCATCTCTCTGATAGGTGATCCTCTTTCTCTTGCTTGGTAAGGACAATTCTTTCGAGCACTCTTCAATATATATGTTCTTTCTTTCTTCTGAGCATAATTCTTTTAAGCGGGTAAGTTCTTTGATGGAGTGGATCCTATTCTATTGCTCAATAAGGAGAGTTCTTTTAGGTAGCTTTTAAGCCTACAAATTGGGTTACGTAGGTTGTTGTGCATGAGCTTGACTTGAGACTTTGTTTTGGATGCACTAATAATCAGACCAGAGTTTACAAGAGGTTATTTGATGTGTACCTCTTGGGGAATTATTAATTAGCTGTGATGCTTTGGTTTCATCGCTTTGTGATCTAATAAACTGTGATGCTTGAGTTTCATCCTATGAAATTGCTAGTGATATTGTAAGGAAAGGCCACATGGCAATGTTTCACTATTCATACAATAGAAAAGATCTTTAAAATTTCAAGTGTCCAGATTTCATAGGACTCAGATGCTGCTATCATCAATTGCTTTAGGGATGGCCAAGGCATCAATGCTTTTGATAACCTCACAGCGCCAACCCCCCCTCCCCCTCTCCAAAAGGGATGCAAGCACCACGAACCTCACTCCTCTACACCCTTTACTATAGCCATGGGCAAAACTCATTTTGATTTTCATCACCTTCAAGTCATGGTGTGGTAGCGACAAGAGAAGATTTTAGAACTTCATTGAGAGATTGAGAAACTCCAGGAGGAGGTAGCGATTAACTCTATTCGAGTTGTTAAGGAATATTGACGATCTAAAGCCTTCAGTTACGAGTTGGTTTATCAGTACATAGACACCTTCATTGCCAAGTTCCAAATGGGTTGCGATGGCATTCCATAGTCACTTTAGAACCTCATCTAAATGAGGAGAGGTAGGGGGGATGACAATAATAGGCATGGAGGCTAGTGAAGCATTTTCTTTGCTTCATTTTCCTCCTTTAATCTCACCATCTCTTTTTCTTTCATTTCTTTTTCTTTCATTCACCCCCCCCTCCCTTTTTGTTGCTCTATATCTCTTGCGGTAGCCAATAAATGAGGGATAGGCATGTAGGCATGGCTGCTCAGCATTTTTTTAATATATAACTAACTTTGGTTGAATAGAAATATATGATTAAGTAATATTTTTTTGGGCATGTAATGGGTTTGGGCAGCTTGTCTAATTCAATAAAAAAAAGATGTTACTTTGCTTTTCTATTTTTTTCCTTCATATTTTTTCTTTCCTTCCTTTTCTCTTTTTTTAAGATAATAAACACTCAATCACAGTAGATGATGGTCTTTTGGGGTTTGGTGTGCTTCGGTCAAGCTATTTTGACTTGGTTGGCATTTTAGCTAAGGGCCCCTAGAGTGAGGATCTTAGTTACTTTGTCTTTTCTTTTTCATGTGGCAATATGACACTATCTTGCCACCATTTGATCACATCTAAGTTCTCCAAGTCTATTCTTGGTTAGAAACTTCATGGCAAGGTGATAGCTTGACATCATGGTTTTGAGGGCATTAAAGCTAGAATACCTTCAAATAATACTATAAGCCAAAGGAGACTTCACAATAAAGAAGATCAACAATTCTATGACTTGGTAAGATTTTTGGCAATTATTAAAAGGTTAATGGTCCTCTCATTTGAGACTAAGCTCCTATAAAACCAGATCAATGGGTCACCAAAGGGTTTCAAGCGGTCCTTATTGATTTCTATCTTTTTGAAGGCTTTAAGATAGAGGATGTCGCCTAAGTTGCCATTATTGAACAACATTTTCTTTACCTATTAGTTAGTAATGATTATAGAGACTACTGGTGCATCGTCATGAAAGGTTTGTATCCCCTCTAAGTCGACATTAGAGAAGGATATAACTTCCTTTATTTTCTACCTCTCCTAGTAGAGGAACTTTTTTCACTAACTTTAAATCCACTAGAAATTATATTGACTGCCCTACCGGTACATTGTCGATTGCTGGGAGTTAGCACTATGGTCCCTAATTTGCTAAGTACTCTCTTAGAACTTTAGGTACACCTTATGAGATGATATGGGGTGACCTTAGGATGCTTAAATGGTGTGCTCTTTATTTCAGTTCCTAGAGGCAGCATCACTTTGAATGCTAATAGAGATGATGAGATATATGATGAGTTAAGAACTAAAGTAGAATCTAACCTACTTGACTTGAAAAAGAGGAACTCTATGTGCAAGTTGACACTGTTGCATAAGGACTAAAGAAGGGCATGAAGGATATTGGAGGTTGTTTGACTAGATATATGATGAGTTAAGAACTGAAGTAGAATCCGACCTACTTGACTTGAAAAAGAGGAACTCTATGTGCAAGTTGACACTATTACATAAGGACCAAAGAAGGGAATGAGGGATATTGGAGGTTTTTTGACTAAGGCCTTTCAATACTTAATTTAGTGATGAAAAAAAAGTGAGAAGGTTGACTTGAAAAAGAGGACCTCTATGTGCAAGTTGACACTGTTACATAAGGACCGAAGAAGGGTATGAGGGATATTGGAGGTTGTTTGACTAAGGCCCTCCAATGCTTAATTTAGTGATAAAAAAAAAGTGAGAAGGCTAACGGTGGACCTTTTAACAATTGTGTTTAAGGGAATGGAGGATGGTGTGAGAATTTAGGGTTTACAATTAAATAAAGTGACAAGAAGAATAGAAGATGGGGTAGGAAAGAAAAATCTGGAAGATGCACCCACCTTCGAGCGAGGTTTCTTCTTATAGGCATGCTCTAATTGCAGTGTCCGAGGTTATCGAAATGGCGGTAGCGCATTCAGTCCCAATTATGAGGTCAACAATGGGATTGCTTCATCTATGCACTCTTGGCAAAAATAACATATATGAGAGTGGTTATCATCTGGTTTTGTCTATAGATCTAAAGAGTGAAATAGTTAAGGGCGACATTGATTATGCCTTTTTGATATTGTTCGATTATCATAGATAGTGATGATGTGGAACATAGGTTCTTGTGATTAAAAGGTAGCTTGGCTAGCTCAATTTAATCCTATTAACTAATAGCATGATACAGGTGAGCCTTATTGGTTTCAAATGTTGGTAACTATATTTTCTTATGAACGGAGGTCAGCTATCATTTGGACACTGTGAAAATATCAACAACTTTTGTGCCACATAATAAACACATAATTTTGCAAAATATAATTTATTACTATCTCATTTTGACTCATGCAAAGTAAACTCTGGATATAATTATATTTAATATATTTTAATTAAATGAGGACCAATGCTCATGCTAATGTCTTTAAAAAGAGTAAATTGATCATTTTTTTAATTTAATATCAATCATGTAGATTCATTTTACTTTATACATTATCACATACTTCTAATCAAACATGACCACTTGTTGCTGTCGGGATCCGTCCTCCGACTCGGATGCGGTCGATCTCCAAAGAGAGGGGGCGGACATGCACAAAAAGTCCTCACACGAGAGGCATTGGGGGTGGCCCTCCGCGAAAGACCCTCCGACGCTCAAGTCAGTGGAGAAGAAATCAGCGATCAACCAGATAATGGGGAGGTGGATCTCTCCGGAAGACCTCTCCGGGGATGGCCAATCGAGAGCTCTAGAGGGCAAGAGCACCAACGAGCCGTCGGAGAGAGCAGTGAGAGTGAGAGCGCACCTATGAGTGTGCGTCCAAGAGCGCGTGCGTATGCGTACCTGAGGGAATCTGCCAGTGTCGTAGTTATAGGCTGTCACCTGTGTATTGAGCGCCTTCTGGAAGGTTCAGAGGTTGTTGGGATACGGAGGTGGACAGAATCAGGCCGTTGTGGAGCCGTTGGAATCCATATCCCGTTTGTTAGGGATCGACGGCCAGGAGAGCTTCTTGATGTCTCGAGATCTGGTTGAGTAGACCTGGGGCAGTTATGATAGGTTCTAGGCCACGTCTCGATATGATTCCTTGTCTAGGATGTCGTTCTGGCAAGCTTGGGCTCTCCCGCGTCAGGTTCCGTGGAGGTAGATATTAGGTTGTGGATCGCTTGATGAAGCCGGGCTATGAAGACTCGGGGGGAGGAAGCGAGCTAGGGAAGCTCGGAAGGGCCGAGCTATGGAAGCCCGGGGAGAGCCGAGCTAGGGAAGCCCGGAAGGGCCGAGCTAGGAAAGCCCAGAAGGACCGAGCTAGGCAAGCCCGGAAGGAGCCGAGCTATGGAAGCCCGGAGGGGCCGAGCTACGGAAGCCCGGAAGGGCCGAGCTAGGGAAGCCCGGAAGGGCCGAGCTATGGAAGCCCGGGGAGAGCCGAGCTACGGAAGCCCGGGGAGGCCGAGCTACGGAGGCCCGAAAGGACCGAGCTATGAAAGCCCGGGAAGAGCCGAGCTACGGAAGCCCGGGGAGGCCGAGCTACGGAAGCCCGGAAGGGGTCGAGCTATGGAAGCCCGGAGATGGAGCCGAGCTACGGAAGCTTGGAAGGACGAAGGGAGGAGGTTAGCCTTAGCCGCCTCGCACGGATATTAATGCAATATCGATTTTACCCCCAACATCACTTATCATGATGCCAATATAAAAGGGAATTTCCTATATATTTTCACATCTTATTTATTTTCTTCAATGAGATGTCCAAACAAAATTTTGCCTGACAGTTCTAAAAGTATGAGCAAATTTAGTAGCTGACGGATGGTTTGCCAAGGTTATGAGAGAGAAATTATTTAATAAATTTGTTCACTTGACTTCTTCTTTACACTGTAAGATGTAAATATTTTCACTTGCAAATTATAAGTTCTCTAAATAACTTGATAAATCTTCTAGTTATGTATGCCGCCATAAACATCAGAAGATGAAGCTGCTTTCAATATTTCATATGGCTCACTTTCAGAAGAATCAAGTTCATTTCTTAAATTGTTAATGTCTTTTTATTTATTTATGTATTTTCTTTCTGCCTAGAAATTTTGTTCCCGGACCGCACCGTCCAAAACCGATTCCTAGAAGACCAGACAGTTCCGTAATCATGACATCAGTTAATTTTTTTACAGTAACCGTTAAGTAGGCGAAGAACCGTTATCTTCGGCTTCGGGTTTTGTTAGGGTTTTGGGTCCCTATTTTCCCGTCGGCGGAGTTTTTCCTTACCAGCGACCCAAAATTTATCTGGGAACGAATCGAAGAAGAATACAGAGTTCACATTCTTTCAGCCTAAGCGACGCTTCACCCCATGGCGATGACTCAGTTCGCAATGGTAAGCAACGCAATCCCTTTCTTCTCCTCGATTATAAGCCAATCGGAAAGCAAATGATGGAGGAATTTTCTTAATGTCAACATAATTGGGTTGCAGAATTCCATGGAATTATGATTGTGAGGCTTTTTTTTTTTTTTTTTCCCCTTCAGTTCACTACGGTTTGGAAAATACACGGAGATTTTGTTATCAATTGACACGGAAATTGATTGAATTCTTGAAACCATCGGCATCTCAAGCGTAATTTGAGTTCTTGATGTTGGTGGGCACGACGCTCACTTGGAATTGAAACGCTTAAATGGAAATATCTCTTTGGAATTTCGTGTTTTCTTGGTAAATTTTGTGGGTTTTTTATTGAAAAAAGAAAAAAACCTTGTTGTGATTGGGCTTTTGCTTCGGAGAAGATGGATGAATTAAATGCCTCTGCAATTATTTGAGTAGAGAATGGGAATATTTTGAATATAGTGTGTTTAAACGCAAGTGCCTGAGCTGATGCTCATGAGAGATATTGGTCTTAGAAGGCAAGTGCTCCTGGACCTGAATTTGGCTCGAAAGTACCTTAATTCTTGTATGTCTTTTACATTCAGTGGTGTAACAATCAACTTCTATTTAGGTTGTGCTACGTGCTCCAGAAACTCGGTCAGTATTTAGTTCTTCATGCCTGAATCAATTGCAGCCGTGCTGCATTAGGCAACTATGCAGACTTTTGGTCCGAACTACATTGAACCAGTGGCTGATGATTAGAATGTGATATAAGTGTCTGAATGACTTTTTTGCTTAGATCTTGAGTACTTGATTAAGAAACATGATTGAAGCTTTTTTTTTTCTCTGCACATATTTGGCAATGCTCCAAATATTTGTGTGATGGGCATGTTTGTGTAAGGATATTTTATGAAATTAACAGTTCTGTGGGGAGTCAAGCTGGCTAGATGGCTAAATATGTAAGTCCATATCATAGCCTTATTTTGGCTAGATGGCTAAATATGTAAGTCCATATCATAGCCTTATTTTTTATGTAACGAGATTTAATACATTCCATGATTGTTTTTAATGTTTGTATGATGTTTGCAAGTTAAATAACTTTCAGCAATTACAAACCATTTCTGTGGAGGGTTTTGGATTGGTGATCAAAGGGTTGTGTAATGTATAGGCACTTGGTGTCGTATCAAAGGAAAATCATATAGAAGGTAGACAGGTTGAATATGAGATATGCCTAAGGGTTAGTGACTTTGAACATGTAGATGGCTCCTGTTGGTGGTCTCATCATAATTACAACACTTCAGATCAAAACATCAATTATTAAATTCTCTTTCAGTCTGCCTTGAATGGAAAGTATAATAATGATTAAAATGATGTTGTGAGATGGCAGCTGTAGGCAGACGAACTATTATCGTGAACAAGCCTAATAGGTCAACTCAATATGCCAGCAGGAAACATCTATTTTTCATCTTATAAATGCTAGAAGAGCTGAAACATGAGTAACTATTTGAACATCATCCTATCCTTTGACTGCAAATGTATTTAATCTCACATTGAACAAAACACATCATAATTGAGTCCTCCAATCCTCGTTTAATATATTTTTGTCACAGATGTCCTTAACTTTTAATCCTTAACTTTTAAAAAACTCGGAACATGTTATAACCTTTCCTCTGGTTTCTAGAACGTGTCATGATCTATTGCTTTTGGCACAATAATTTTTCAAGTACCTTGAAAATAATTCAGGTTAATATGCTATTTTCCACTGTCCAATGTGTTGTATATTTTCAATTATGTTAATTTATGCATATGTTAGTTTTGTGGTGCATAAACTTGATTTCACTTAGAATTGTCATTCTACATAATGTTTTTATAGGGCAATCTTTGATATTCTCTTACACTTTCCATATTTAATGAACTTCTAGGTGGAGGAGCTGGCTTCTCTTATCAAGGACAATTTATATAGCAAGCACCTTATCCTTTCTACTGAAGAAGCATTAATTAATTTTCTTCAAGATGATAGAAGGTAATTAGGAAAGGGGAGGCCAGTTTATCCGTTTGGTTGCTGCATAGTTAAATTCATACCTGCATATGTCTATAATGTATAGTTTCCTTTTTTCTCCATAATATACTCTTAAGTTTAAGCTATTAGTTTTGTTCCAACTTTACCCTTTTTGTTTCTGGAAGAAGGATATTTCCTTTTATTTGGTTTTGTATCTCAAAGATTTGGCATTTACTTGGTGTTTGGGAAAATATGCTACTAATTATCAAACCTAGTATTTTATGGTACAATGAAGGTCTATCATATCAATTTGTACCGCCCTGTATCAATCACAAATTACCATATTGCTAAGTGTTGAGGTTTAGTTAGGTATATGAACAGGGCTAGTCCTGACTGGTCTAAACTGAGTAAAAGCATTCCATACCACCTAGAATCAGCTTGTACTGCTCGATTTTGGGCAGCCGCATGGCTGAGAGCAAGAAAAAAAAAAGAATGTTGAAAGCCCATATCAGTATGGGGTTCATACTTTACTGCACTGACTGTGTCGTACTAAACTAGCAATATGTCAGTATGGTTTACATTTTTGTTTTTGCAGATCTTAATGAATTAAACCTTGTATATTTTTACTGTAACTTGGAAAACAAAATTTCTTCATATAAAGGGGTCTTTATAGTATAAAACTTTATACTACATGCAAAATAAGAGAATATGAGCATCTAATATGATTCCTGTCTCCATATCCAATATTTTCGACATCCCTGGGATCATATAATATGTTTTACATTGATTTTGTCTAGAAGTATGAAAATTTGCATGCCATTGTACCTATTCACTTCCCCCTTTCTGTCAATAATATATTCTGTTAAAATAAGTCTAATTGCTTATAGTGAGGGTAAGGCACTTCATTAGAATATGGAAAACATGCCATGCTATCATGGAGGCTGTTAAGGTAGTTGTCATCTATATGTCATGTATCGGTCTTTGCTCCCTTGTAGCTAAATGATCAACCTTATCCATGGCTTTCCTCCTATTACAAAGAATTAGCTTCACCTTCAAAAGCCATCTCACCTTCTTTATAGTGATAGTTTCTGGGGTCAGCACTAAACTTTTCTTTCTTTTAAAATTTCCTTCCATTACAGGCTTATTTGTCAAAGAAAAATAGAGTTTGTTATAAGAAATTAATGGGTCAATGGGATATTCGGAGCCAAAAACTCATTGACGAGGATTTTCATAATTTGATTTTTCTTTTGCATCACTAGATTTATAAAACTGTTTAAATGAAATTGAACCTACACGACAGCATCATGATATCTGAGCATGTCTCTAATCTTTAGGGGCACATTATTTTCAGGATACTACTTTGTTTGACTTTTTTACTTGACAATAGTTTCTAGGGTCAGCACTAAACTCTCATTTCTTTTAAAATTTCCTTCCATTTATAATCTTTTTGTGAAATCTATGTATACTCCTTGATGAGAATTTTCATAATTTGATTTTGCTTTGCATTATTAGATTCAGAAAGCTGTTTAAATAAAATTGAACCTAGACCACAGCATAATGATCTCTAAGCATGATCGAATCTTTAGATGCACCTTATTTTCAGGATATCCTTTTGAGTTTATTTGACTACCAAGATATTGAAAGAAAGGAAACGTAAATGACACAAGAAAAGAAAAGGATAGAAGAGAAATTTGGGAACTCTTATTTTTTGGTTGAGTTGGGAAGACAGTGAAAGGTTGTGGAAAAGGTAGTTAAGAAATTCTTATCTTAATTTGCTTGCCTTTTGTGATCCTTTCTTAAATTTACTATTTTTAGGAGCAGAAAAATTTTAGCCTTTGCGTAGAAAATTATAGCTCTTCATTTTCTCCTAATTTTTGGATTTTCCTTCCATTTCTAGGATCTAGAAGCAGGTTCCCTTCTACTTAACTTTGTTTTCAGTTGGTTTCTTGGCCATCAAATCGAGAGAAAATTTTATTACTAGAAAAATGAAAATTCTTTTTAATAATTCTTCCCAAGCTTTGCATCTTGGTTAACAACTTGGTTTGTCTCAGTATTCAGCACCTTCCTATATGAGATATAAACAATATAAGCCCCAAAAATGTTGGCTGATATAAAAGGATAAAATTTAATATTTTGGATAATATGATATGAATATATTGGGTGAGGTATTTTGCCATGTAAGAAAAAATATTGAGATGATATGGATGCATGACCAAGATGATATTTTACTATTTTTAGGAGATGAAAAATTTTAAGCTTTCACGGAGAAAATTATGGATCTTTATTTTCTCCTACTTTTCTCTTTTTGGATCTAGAAAGGAAGATTCCCTATACTTAACTTTGTTTTCAATTGGTTTCTTGGCAATTAACCTGAGCCTTAAGTTTTTTTATTGCAAGAATGAAAATTCTTTATAGTGATTCTTCTCAAGGTTTTCATCTCGGTCATGATCTCGATTGAGAGCTTGGTTGTTTTGGTATTAAGCATCTTCTAATATGAGATATCAAAAATATTGGCCCCAAATTCTCAGCCAATATAAACTATTAAATCTAATATATTGATCAAGATGATTTGAACATATAGGCAAGATATTTTGCTATGTAAGCAAACATATCAACCGAGTTTAGACCAAGATAGTGATATCGTTGGCTTGTATTTTTCTTCATATCAACTTATATTGTAAATCATTATTTATTTTATATTGATATCTTAATTGAGATAGAATTGCTAAAAGATATGTATGATAGGGCAATAACTATTGTTAAAACAACAATAGGAGAAACTAGTGAGTTTTCAATTACTGTAGGTTTACATCAAAGATCTGCCTTAAGTCCGTATCTTTTGTATTTATGGATGAATTAACCAAACATATTTAAGACGATATTCCATGGTGTATTTTATTTATAGACGATATAGTGTTGATTGATGAAACTAAATCTGGAGTACATGTTAAGTTAGAGATTTGGAAAGAGGCTTTAGAATCTAAGGGTTTTAAGATTAGTAGAACTAAAACTAAATACATGAAATGTAATTTTAATGGAAGTAGAAATACAAATGAAGAGACAATGAAGATTGCAAGCTAAGAGATATCAAGGAGTAAAAATTTTAGGTATTTGAGATTAATTATCTAGCAAGAAGGTGAAATAGGTAAAGATGTGAATCATAGAGTTAAAGTAGGATAGATTAAGCGGAGTGCTTCGAGAGTATTGTATGATCGATGCATTCCATTAAAATTGAAAGAAAAATTTTATAAATCGCTATTAGAGCAGCTCTGCTATATGGAACTAAGTATTGGGCAATACTGAAACAACATGTTAATAAATTAAGTGTAACAGAAATATACATGTTAAGATGGATATCTAGTAAAACTATAGAATTAGAAATAAACATATATGAAAAATGATAACAGTGGCCCTAATTGAAGATAAAATGAGAGAAAATCGATTACGGTGGTTTGGACATATACAACGAAGACCTTTAGATACTCTAGTTAAAAAGAGTAATCTTTTAACAATCATGGTAATGATAGAGGTAGAGATAGACCTAACTAACATGGACAAAATAATTAAAAAGATATAATTATTTATTTTGAGTGTTGACTTAATCCTGAATAGAGGAGTGGAGGAAGTAGATTCATGTAGTCGACCCATGTAGTTGGGAAAAGGCTTAGATGAGTTGAGATGTATCTTGATTGAGATAGCTGACATAAACTAATACCTTTACCATAATGACTCTCGAAAAGGCTAGCTAGAATGTGTTATTAGGTTTCTTGACCTTAACAAGTACCCATTTCAGTATCTCAATCTCAACTTTAGCAACCCACTCCAAAAGTTTAGCTAGAAGGTGTTATGCACTATTTGGCTTTATATAAGTATCCAAGATCTTTCATAATATTGGACTAAACACATGTCTGCATAGGTCCTCATATGCTCCCACTTTGCAAGCCAGAATCTTCATTAAGCAATCGGGACAATCACAAATCCAATTACAAACACTAATATTGGCTTGTAGTTTACCCTAAGGGCCTGCATTGTGGTGTCACTAGTCCACATGGTTTATAGTTTGAGTGCACTTCGATCCTATTTGTGAGGGCCTAGGATCTGACCTGCAAGGGCTAGCTAGAGTTTATTATTTTGATTCTTTGTTGTTGTATAATAATTCAAGACCTGTCCAGCACAAACTCTATGTGTGACTAAATAAACACTTGCACGGATCCTTACATAGCTTTCTGGTAATCTATTTGGTTGAGATCCTAGATTGATGCATTAACTAAGATGAAAAAATAGCTCATATAATTATTTACATTATAAATTAGTTTTTCTAACATATATACATGAAAAAGACAATTCATATCTAATATAATAATAAGTACATGACAAGTCAATTCATGATTATTTATATTTTATTCTTTATTAACTATTTGTATGCCTTTGTATTATGCTTTAGTGAATGAAAATGCAACTTTTTTCTAAAGATTTCATGATGTAAACTAGTAATTCTGATCGAATATTATTTATTTGGTACATAATATTCATGCTACTTATTTAAAGTATTTTTAAAGTTACAGTAAGTTTGAATATTTAAATTATTATATAAATTAAATAATATTATATATATCTCAATGTATCATGCATTGCACATCTTTATTTGACATTAAATTTTACAACGATTGTTACCCTCCATTTAGCTATCTAAATAACATATTCATAGTTAATATTTTGGTGAAGTTGGATTAATCATATTATTATAATTATCGATATTATGTTATTCTATCATGTTCATAACAATAATGTGATTTTATTTTTAAACTATAATATATTATCTTGTAATATTTTAATTTATTATATGATTAAGTAAATAATATTATTTTTGCTAAAATAACATATGAAGTAAAAATATTTTTGAAATTTCTTATTATTTGTTATTTACTATCTCATGATCTATATATTATGATATATAATTGTACTTAAGAAATAATTTGTAGCTCAAATTCCAATCTTAGCCTTTTGAGATATTGCAATACAGTCATTTTAAAAAGAGTTGTTGAATCAATTTTCACAAGTCAATAGATTATCTTGGGTGCAAGGGTTGTTGTACCGAACTGAACCAGTTGGTTCGGCCGAAACCAAACCAAATCAACTGGAATTTGGTTTAAATTGCCCTTTTGATTTGGTACAACAATCGATTCACCATTTTTTTCAACTTTGTATTTGCAGTTTTTCATTTTTTTATATGATATACAAGGTTGAAAGCCTTCCATGAGCTTACTTCCTCTCTCCTCTCTCTCATTTCATTCAAAACCATTTAAGTAAATGTTATAACATTTACTTAAAATTTCTTATGAAAATAAGAGGATGCCCTTCACAAAAATTTAATAAAAATATTAAAAAAATCAAATTTTTTATGAATAAAAACTCGCTTTCCTTCTTAAGAACAAATTTAGATAATTTTAAAAAATAATAGTTACTTCCTCTCCAGATAAAAATTTTAGAAAGTCAATTTAACTTCGAAATGATAAGAAAACAAGATATTGAAAAAAATATCTTAAAATATAATTTGTAAGGCTTTGGTTAATACTTGGTCAAACTTACAATATTTCCCGATTTAGATAGAATCATAGTAACAATGAACCTTATATTGACCTATGCCAGCTTAATTTACAGCTATTAAAATAATAAATTAAACTTAGTATAAAATTCCAAGGTTAAAATATATTTTTTAGGATCCAAACAATAACATTGCTAGACCGGAGGTTGGGATTTTTCTTAATGGGTGACGTCTGAGAGAGGAGAGAGGAAATGAGCTTACAGTGGGTTCCTAGTCTCTTATACCACATAAAAATAAAAAGAACCATCAAATAATAAAAAAAAACTGAATCAAACCAAACAGGTCCAATGTTGGTTTGGCACTGATTCATAGCTCCACAAACCTTGCTTGGTGAAATAAACCAAGATCTTGGTTTACCTTCGTGTCAGCCCTCGGCCGGGATGAGAGAGATCTCATTCTTTAGAAACCTTGGTCTTACTGGAGAATTTGGTGTCATCAGAAGAGAAAAGACTCCATAATGTAAGATGATCACTCTTTATATTAATTAATTTGCTTATCAGAAAAAAGAAATTATCTAGTTGAAATTGTAGATTTTAAGGAATAAAAAGAAAAGGAGTCAGAGGATAAACATGATAAAATAACTATGATCTTATATTGTCCATAGTTTACACTTGTTTATATTAACAAAGCCTCGCCATGCCTTAATCTTATGGTCTTAACATATGTGTGAGTCTAGACTAATATAATGATCATAAAAAACATACCAACTGAATTTGCTCCAGAATGATAGCACTGTTTTGAAGAAATCCACTGTTTTTCCTAAGTGGTAGTTTCTGATTTTGCTATGAACCCACAACTAACAACGTGACTATAAATTGTTTTTGGTAGGTCAAGGTTTTAGCTTGGTAACATGGTTTTCACTTCTGCTGGGTCAAACATGTGGAAGTGGCAATTTCTGCTGAAACCCCATTATGGGGCAACCTCAGTGGCTAATTTTCCATCTTGGATCTTTTGCTGGTTTGCTGCTTATGGTCTCATGTTCATGTGATCACAGTGTTCATTATCACTTGTTAAACTTGTAGTCCAACCTTGTGTTCCTTTTGGTCTAATATTGTGATTCATGTCAGTGACTCAGTGTCATGCTTCTTGATGATTTCATAAGGGAATTTCTATTTGCACCGCCCAAATTGCTCTCCACACTCCCCATTTTTTATAAATTTTTTTTTCTAAACTACCCTCCCTCCTTTTCTTTCCATACCCCCCGCCCCGTCTCCTCCCCTCCCGTCTCCTCTCCGACACCGCCTCCTTCCCCCCCCCGACACCCCCATCTCCCGTGTCCTCCCCTCCGTCTCCTTCCTTTCCCTAACACACTCCTACTCCCGGCACCGATCCTCTCCCAGCCCCCTGGCCTCATCTCCTTCCCATTCTCCGGCACCGATGCCCTCCGGCACCATTCGGCCAAACAGGGCCGAACAAGGGGCCTCTGATCGGTCATATTTGGCCAACAAAGGCCATTCTGTTCAGCCTGATAGGCCAGGCCGAACAGAGGCCCTTCATTCGGCCAAACAGGACCGAAGGCCGAACAGAGGCCCTTCCGGCCAAACAGGACCGAACGAGGGCCTCCGTTCGGCCAAACAAGGCCGAAAGGAGGCCCTTCGTTCGGCCCTGTTTGGCTGAACGGTGCCGAGGGATCGCTGGTGCCGTGGAATGGGAAGGAGACGGGGCTGGGAGAGGGCCGACACGGAGTGGGGGGTGTTGGGGAAGGAGGAGATAGGGAGGGAGGAGATGGGAGATGGGGGGCGTCTCGGGGAGGGGGAAGGGGGTGGTGCCGGAGAGGAGACGAGAGGAGGAGGGAGGGAGAAGGGAGCGGTGCCGGAAAAAGACGGGAGGGAGGGAGAGGGAAGGGGGCGGTGCCGGAGAGGAGACGAGTGGGGAGGGGAGGGGGAAGGGGGCGTTTCGGAGAGGAGACATTGGGGTTGGGGTGTGGAGAGAAAAAGGGGGGTAGTTTAGGAATTTTTTTTAAATAAGGGGAGGGTGTACTGAGTAATTCGGGCGGTGCAAATAGAAATTCCCTTTCATGAGCTATACTATTATTAACTTTTTTTTGTTTGGGTTTTGAGTTTTCTGTATAAATTGATTTTGTTAGTTGAAACTGAACTACTTCAGCCAGGAGGCCTACAACCAACTTGACATTATCCTAGTGGCCTTATTGGCATGTCCTAGGCATCGAGATGGGACCATCTTAACATTATCCTAGTGGCCTTATTGGCATGTCTTAGGATAATTCCTATAGAAAGGATGAGATGGCAGCGTGTCTCATTCTAAGGAAAAACTAGGATGTCTTGTCCCACAAGATTAAAAATTATGTTTAAAACCTTGCTTCATAGTGTTATTTTGGGATTGTTTCCTCATTTCTAGAGTATATTTAGATAACTATTCAGGTAACTAGCAGTGTTTTCGGGTCATTTTATTTATAATTTTTATTTTTTACTTACTAGAAGCAAACTAATTCAAATAATAGTATTTTTGACTATGCGAATAACTCATTTAAGCAATTTTCTTAGACTTTCCAGGTTTTAACAAATATTCATTATGTGTTGATATCAATAGATATATTCCATGAAGTCAAAAAATTCTGAGAAAATGAAGAAAAGTCTACTTCAAATCTTCAACAACTTTATATTTCAATATTTGCTTTTTATTCATTATGTAGGCTATTAATTGCTGGAGTGCTGTAATGGCTACTCATAAGCGATAGGCATAACCTTTTAAACACATCTTCTTCTTGAGATCAAAGATACATTTCTACAATTTTTTTAAGAATGTTGGGGTCTTGATATTTAAGATTGTTTATTTCTTTTTTTTTTTTAATAGACTTATGGGATTTCAGAGAGAGAGTTTTTTGAGAGAAAAGAAGAGTCTATATAGAGTCTCCCTTGCACTGCTTCCCTATCTCCCCTTAAGAGTGGATTCATAAGAGTTTAGCTTCATTTTTTGAGATTTGAACTCAGTTTTTATCAATATTTAATGAGATATGTGTAATTATAGTTTTATTTTTAACATTTTTATAATATATTTTGTATGTTGGTACTTGTTACTTGATATGATGCCAATTTCATATCAAATCATGTTCTTAAGCTATATGCTATAATCATGTATTATGCTTTTATGATATTTAGACAGTTATACAACAACTCAACTCAACTCATCTAAGCCTTTCCCCAACTACATGGATATTTAGACAGTTATGTCCTAAATAATTACATTGTTATCAAACATTAATAAGATATGGCATCTTAAATTGTTGCATGATATGATTCTACAACATTTTTATTTTTTTCTGTACGGTTTTTAATATTTCATAGCTTCAAGCATTCTGTCTGGAAGGTTACTCTAGAATTTTGGACATTCATTTTCAAGGCTTGCTTTTTGTACTATTGATTTTACTACTCTCTCTCTCTCTCTCCTCTCTCTATCTCTTTATATATATATATATATATATATATATATATATATATATATATAAAGAGATAGATATATATATAAAGAGATAGAGAGAGAGGGGTAGAGTTGGCTACATTAAATGTAGCCAAGTACAAGATCTGGTCATATTTCCATCCTTGGATCCACGTGAATCCAAGAGTCACTTTACCTTTTTCACTTTTTTTCACTTTTTCACTTGAACTGTATGGATTCAAGGGTGGGAAAGGTGACCGGATCTAAACTTGACTACTTGGAATGTAGTCAAGTTTGCTTACATACATACATATACATATATATATATATATATATATATATACATACACATACACATACACATACACATACACACACACATACACATACACATACACACACACACACATATATATATATATATATATAACTTTATATTGTGATGCTTGTATTGAAATTCTAGATATCATAGAAATTGTCAACTCCCGAACATAACAAGACTGATTGAAGCTAAAACTTTTGAAGCTTATCTTTCTTCATTTGAAATGCTTGATAGTGATTGCATATTTTCTTGCTTCTTTTTGTTGCTATTATGTTGAAATTGGTTAAACCGAGTGCCATTTTATTCCACTTGATGCAGTCCAGATGGGTTCCTAGAGCTTCAACCAACAAGCCCATACAACCGCTTGCTTTTGCATCGTCTTGCAGATATTTATGGGTATGGCTTCCATTTTTCTCATTTCATCAGTTATTTCCTTTTTCTAAATGCATTCAAATTCTTCAAATATCTATTTTTTTGTTATCTATATGTTTTCAACATACAATTTGTATTACAATTGTTTTCCCAGCTTTGCTCATGAATCTGTTGGTGAAGGAGAGGACCGCCATTTAGTTTTGGAGCGGTGCCCAGATACAGCAATGTATGTTTAAGGACAATTCTTATAAATTATTTGGTTTTCATTTCTTAGGGTTATGTTCTTCTGGTCTAATGATGAAACTATTCCTGGCAAATTGCTATCTGTGAAACTATTGACTTTTAATTATTTTGTTTCTTTCTATAACCATGGTCATGCATTTTTGCATGTAGTGCTTCTTTTTGCAGTGCTATTAGTTTTAGTGGTTATTGTGGTTCTGTAATGAAATCGTTCCTTTGAAATGCTTGTTCAAATTCTTCATGAAGGGTTTGTCTTTATGTTCGAAACTACAATTTAGTCTGCTGTATATTTCTCAAATTTGCATTGTTATGATTTATGAGTAATGTTGCTTCATTGCGATTATCTGGTATTGTGCTCTGTTAGAGAACTGCAGCCAGGATTGAAACTCTGCACCATGAAGGTATACAGTTTATTAAAGACCTCACAATGATCACATTGAGCTTTTTTAATCATGTAACCCATACTTAGTTTTCCAGAAACATGAAAGTGGGCTATAATGATGCTGATCACTGGTCATGGTTCTCATCAATTGCAATAATGTAAATGTTACAGTACTCATAATCCAGAATTTTAGCATCTATAGTTATAACTAACAGCCATGTTCCGACTATTTGGTTCTGGCTTTACGAATCATATTGTACCGTTGCTTTAAATTAAAGGCTACTTTTCTAATATTAGAATGCAAAAAGCTTCAAACTTTACATTGTGAGCCTTCATCAGTCAGGCCTTTTAGTTTGAGCTTTGGTCCATGAGTGTTTGCAAATCACGTGATAAATATACTCTTATATTAGTAGTTACACCTGTCACAATCACTCTACGGAATGACCAGAATGGAGTATGTAACAAAAATGTATGTTTCTCTAATCTAATGATCTTGATTGATTTTATAACAACCATCCACCAGATGCTCCTTACTCTTGAATGCACCACATATGTGAACAACATCAGTAGTTAGTGTTGCAACAAGCATATTTTCATTCTTTTGAACTACTAATCTTTCTTTCCATTCCCCTGACTCAAATTTTCTTTAGATCTACATTACCACTTCAGGTATGATGTAGAAGTTGTGGTGGTTCTGTTGTGTAAAAAGGTTTTAACGGTGTGTATTGTTGTCTTGGTTTAAGAAAAAATGATACGTATATGTATATACATATATGCACACACACACAATATTTATATGATTTGAATTAAAATTTTAAATAGTGTTACCGAATCACATACATTTTTTTATTGGAACAATATGGTATTATTACTGATGATATGTATAGAAACTAATGGCTTCCAAAAAATTGAAAAAACATTGTTATCAATTGATACAATCAATACAGTACCACAAATGCACTGGCACAAACTAGTACAAATTGTTATAGCTGATAAATACTAGTATAGCTATTTTAGTATCCAAGCAACTGTGTTCATCTTGGTTTTGCACTAGAATGGTATGATACTGGTCATATTGTTCTGTTCTGGTGGTTTCTGAAACCATGCTTTAGATGCAATTTGGTCTATATGGAATGAGAGATATCATTGGATTTTCATGTTCCTTGAAAAACTAGAAGGATGAATGTAACAAGAACAAGTAGCCTATAATGAGTTGATACTGATTTGTAATGCTTGTCCAGTCCAACTAGGCGAAGCATCATTTACTTTGCTATGACAAGACATTCTTCCACAAGTTAATTGGTCATTCAGATGGAGAGTATGATAGTGACTACATCCTCAGCTTGATGGAGGGGTTTATTGATAGGATCTGAGACTAGCATCTTGTGCAAGTGGTGATTAATAACAGAGAGGGTGGTGAGCTGATAAGAAGGCTGCATTTTTTTAGGCCCTATGCCACCACTATGTTGGTATGATCCTCGAGGATATTGGCAAGCTTCAAAGAGTGAAGTGGATGGTGGAGTAGTCCATGCCATTGGCAAATTAGTATGCAATCACACGTGGGGAGACGTACCAATACACTAGGGGAAACGTAGTGAGGCTAGCAATTACCTGCTTCACAATACACTACATTGCTCTTGATAGCTTGATCGAGAAGAAGAAGGCATGGTTGCAAGTTGTGTTTCTTGGTAAGAAGTGGATGCATGGCTTATACAATCATTATGGCATGGAGGAGCATCATGTGGAGGGGATAATGAGGTAAGTAGTTTTGGATGAGGTAAGTAGTTTTGGAAACGGGCAGAGGAAATGGTTAAGACCATCAGATCACTTTTGCTTAGAGTTGTTGATAGTGAGAGTTGCCCTCAAGTGGGCTTTCTCTACCCTATGATCATGATGGCCAAGGAAGATTATAGACAAGCTAATCATTTGTCTGTTGATGATTACACTGGTGTCATTCAAGAAAATAAGGATATGTAGATGGGCAAGAACTTGCATCCATATAGGAAGCCAATGTTACTTATGCAGTGTTACTACGTAACTCTAAATAAAGTACAATACTTGACAGCTTGCCGCTTTAACCTGAAGTACATCTATGTTGTCCTTCGAATGGACATTGATGAGGGGCTCATGATTGTGTTGATGAATATTTCTACAAGATGGAGGACAATGCATTGATCATTGCCCAAGAAAAAAATGTGTAAACATGACTTAGAAGTTATATGTCAAATGCCCATTATAATGTATATAATTTGTGAATCGTGGACAATGATGCCATAAGAAATATGTATCGTAGACCAAAGAATATAGGTAGGGAATGGTACACTTTCTTTGATTAGCGTACTTGCTAGTAAGAAAGAGTTTTGTTTGGTCAAGGTTTTAAATCTCATGAGATAGGGTTGTTCCGCCCTTTTTATGGAATAGGATATGCCATCATACCCCATCATTATACTTGGGATGGGAGATGTTTGAGGATGCACCTATTAGAACACTAGGATGGTGGCAGGACATTCCTATTCCAACACTAGGATGATGGCAGAACATCATGATACATCATCCCAATGTACCACGGGATGCCTCTCTAGCATTTGAAACCACGTGTCTAGGTACCATTCTGTGCTAGATGTTGTTTATGTTTGCAAGATAAATTGGTGGCTGATGGTAACACTTGTGTTTATGTTTGCAGCTGAGTTATGGTTTCACTATGGTGGAATAACCCCACAGTCAAGGAAATATGTCATCAGGATCTCATAGACAGTCTCGGCTAGTGGGTGAGAATGCAACTGGTTGACCTTTGCATTGATCCACAACAAGTGAAGAAATCATTTGTGTTTGTACCACAACTCATAGCTAAGATACCAATTTGGCTGATTTGGCTAATGAGGACAAATAGCATACAGGAGTGGACCCAGAGGTGGTCGACAAGGTGTTAATTTGGTTGATGAGGTGGCATGTCAAGTAGGAATTCTAAACATTTTAGGGTCTCCCTGTTAGAATTTTTATCATATACTAGATCACATCAACCCATGCTAAGTTATGGTCTATATGGATGCATGTCCTCTATGTCTTCATGTTTGAGCAGCTGTTATCCTCCCTGGCTCAGAGTATGGATTGGACCCTTCTTAGTCTTTTTTTGGATTTCTACCAATGTACACAACAAAGCAGCAGTGTCAGCATGGCTATTTGCTACAGATAGGCTACCAAGATCCTAGGCAAGCACCATAAGAAAGCTAGAATCAAGTCTCGAGGCCCAATTACGAACATGACCAAACATATACGGACATCGACACTTGATTTGGAAATGAATAGATGCATATATATTGCATTTCTAATTTTTTTAATATAGGTATTTTACATTTGTAGTGTTATACTTAGTTAATTTTAACATGTTTGTAGTGTTATACCTAGTTAATTTTAACATGTATTATGAAGTCACACTATCCTTTAGACCTGTAACGTAAAAAATTAGTGCATTGCTTTTAAAAATCCGAAACAAACTTAGAAAACCCTATGTTCCATAAAGGAACCTTAAAAACCTTCAAAAAAAAAATTTATTTTGTTGGACGGTACCATACTATTATCTTACAGGTGCACATTCTAGTGCCAAGACTACAAACCTTGATCATATTTTCCTATTTTCGTTTTGACACCTACCTATGGAATGGAGTGGGTGTGGGAGGGGGTTTGGTGGTGGAGTGTGGAGGTTTAAAAAAAAAAGAATGTAATATTAAGGAAGTCCATATGATGCAACTATTGATGCGAGCTTCCAAACTGATGTCATTACGAGGGCAATGCTCTCGCTAGAAAACTTCAGGTACTAAGTTTTGAAGAAATTTCATTCAATTTGAGGTTGTTCTTTGTTAAAGTCAATTCCCAAAAAAAAACGTATAGAGGAAGGTCTCTAACTCAAGCTATTGCTTTAGGTGTAGATATTGTTATGAATTATTTCCAATGGAATTTTCTGGAATGACTAGCTTGTTGGAAATTGTGTTCTTGACATGAATCAAATTCATGAAAATTGCAGCGGAAGGTGAAACTAAAACACAAATTTTCAGATGCCCAGGAACAAATTCATATAATCAGAAATAAATCTAAAATATTAGATCTATTTATACCTGAGTCTTTATTGATATAAAAAAGGATGAAGCGATGAATCCTCTGCCACCAGCCGTCCACGCGTTCGGCCTCTAACGGTGATCCATGCAGAGAAGAATGGATGAAGACCTCCAAGGTATGGAAGATAACTCTTAGGGAGAGAGGGGTGCTAGCGCCTCTTGAATCCCCTTCTAGAACTCAAACCAGGAGAGATCCCTGTAGGTCTCAAGATCTAATCTTTAACTACAGGGAGAGAGGAGGGAGGCTGGACGTGTTAAGAGAGAAGGAGAGAAAGAGACGTCCACACATCCTTTTTTTTTTTTCTTATGGGGCTCTTTATAGATGGCAAGAGGGTATTGGCTGGTCAAACCCTCATCCACGTGAGATAATGCCTCTTTCCTTCAAACTATGAGGTAGTTGGCTTCAAATTAGGAAGTAGTTGGTCAACACGTAGTCAACACAGTTTGACCATGGAGATGACTTTTCTTGGTGTGTGGATCATGCCCCATCTCATGGGGAACGTGAATCCACTCCCAAAACATTGTCCAACCAGATTTTAGGATTTAGATCATGTTGGATTAGTCCATCAAATGGACAGTTGATCATCCTCCATATGGCACAATCCTGTCCCTTGATTGTAGGAGGTTGTTATCCAATAATCCACATGCCCCCAAGCCTTAGGCATGAATCTCTCTTTTCACGTGAGGATGGTTCACGTCCATCTCATGGATATGATCCCATCTTCTACGTGGTCAAGCCCCCATCCATTAGCCAAGTATCAAAATCTCAGCCCAATGAAATTAGAGGTTAGTTATTTTAACTACATGCCCAATCTAGACGTGTTCACCATCCTACCGTGGAGATTCATTACACCCCATTCCATAGCATGGAATTCTTCTTCATGGCTGAGATTTGCCATCCATACCTGAATAATCAAAGTTGTCCATCACATGGAACAAGCCAAATTTGAGTATCCTATTATTTGTACATCATATGCGCAAATTATCTTCCTAAAATTCCTTCCCCTATGATGAATCATATCCATTATTATTTTCCTCCCTTTAAATTGGGTTAAACCCATTATTTGATTGGTCATCTTATCTGAATGAATTAAATTAAATCTTTCTATTTAATTTATCCAAAACTTTCCTTAATGCGTGTGACCCATTAGGCCCTTTAACACGTTGGCAAAACATTATCCTAATCATTGACCCTAGAATTGATTGGACAACACTTTGTCCAAGTCAACACATATTATAGATCATGAGTGGCCTCTAGCAAAGCATCATGACCACCAAGTGCTAAGGGTTTTGTTGACGTGGCCATCAACAATACCTGTCCATGAACGGTTACCGTACGATTCAATTTCTTCATCAATATCTTAGATCACTCAGTGGTATGAATGTGTCAACCTTGTAACTGATCATTGTTAACTTGATCCAGAAAAAATTGACCTCATGAATTGAAACTTCGAAAACCATTTGAATTCTAACTCAACTTGCAAGGTTTTAATAGTCAATCAATCCATCAAGTGGCATGGGACATAATCTCTCTATCAAGGGAGATGAATTTGCCTTGATCTAATACCACTTTTAAGTGCTTCCTGACATACCCAACCCTCACCATATTTGCCATTCGTGGTTAGAGTGACGTTAGCATGACGTCAAAGCATGGCATTCCACTCATGAGGTGTAATGAAGATCTCAAGTCAAGGGATAACTCGTACCACGGTCATCATAGATTAACTATTGACACTTATATAGACTATCCATATGGGATCTCTATGCAGGTCATCCAATATATCGTTACAATAATGAGCATCCACACATCTATCCAGGTATCTCCATACTTCAGCTTACGAGATCAGCTGCTCACCACAAGGATGAAGATATGCTAGGTGTGCTAGTCTCACGGTGTTTGATAGTGTCCAGTTCCATCTACGCATCGACTAGGGTAATTTAAAGAATCGAACCATAATGTGCATTTTTTGATCTCAGTTTAATCTTTATTACAAATTTCATATGCAGTTTACATTCTTTCGGACTTTATCTCACAAGTTATATACATATACAAAAACACTGGATAAATAAAGAAACCATTAAATTTTTATTTGCATTCATATTGAAAAGTGTATAATACATCATCCAATCCGATTGATCTAGGGCATGCACTAACAATCTCCCACTTACACTAGAGCCAATCACCTATGTACCTTACACCAAGTGATTCAGTATGGACCATTGTTTCTGCTGCGTTAGGACTTTAGTGAACGGATCGCAATATTGTCGTCCTTAGGACTCGTTCTATTTTTACATCATTCCGCCCAATGATTTCCCTTATTACATGAAATTTTTAAGTACATGTTAGACTATGATGAGCCTGAGCTCCTTTGCTTGTGCAACAATGCCATTGTTATCACAATACAAAAGTATCGGATCAACAATGCTTGGAACCACTCTAAGTTCGTGATGAACTTCTTGATCCAAACCGCTTCCTTGGCCACATTGTGCTATGTACTCAGCTTCAGTTGTAGAGTCGGCGGTCATCTCTTAGAACTCTTTGCACCACCATTAAGTGTAAACACATAGCTTGACTGAGACTTATAATCATCTCATCAGACTAAAAACTAGAGTCGTATAACCCTGAACTATGAGCTCAGGTCCTCCATAAACCAAGAACATATCCTTAGTCCTTCGCAAGTACTTAGGATATTCTTGATGGCCATCCAATGTTTCTGATCAGGGTTTGCTGATATCTGCTTGTGACACTCAAGGCATAAGAAACATCAAGCTTCTACACAAATCGCATACATGATGGACCAATCGCTGATGTGTATGGAATCCTATTCATTTGTTCTTTCTCCTTTTGGGTCTTTGGACTCATGTCCTTGGAGAGATGAACCCTATGCGATATTGGCAGGAATCCCTTCTTGGACTCCTTCATGCTAAACCGTTTAGCATC